>BSBK01000878.1:52500-380000 GCA_027943335.1 Chamaecyparis obtusa
TCCCATCAGGCTACTTACCAATGATGTCCTTCAATAAGCTAAAGTTGGAGAGGCATTACATTGTTGCAATTGTAATAAGTATGGTCATAAAGCATTTGAGTGTAGATCAAGGATTGCTAACAATACAAGGAAGAAAAAATTCAATGGTAATTGTAATAATTGCAATAGATATGATCACAAGTCTGAAGAATGCAGGTCACAAAGGAAGAATGTGAAATGGGTCCCTAATTGATAGAATACTGCAAACAACTGACAAGGATCAACTATACCATGGGATTACAATACAAGAACTACATGTACTACATGCGGGAGATTTGGACACATTGCTGAAAATTGAATTTTGATGCATGGAAGAAAAAATAGAAGGTCAAGTGTGGCATTATTTCATTGTCATAAGGTTGGTCACTTAGCTAAAGACTGCAAGTACCGAGGCAAAGCCCCAACTGTAACACCTCGACAAACTTACTAAAACTAAAAGATAGAACCAATGAAGAATCAACCAAAAACCCCATAGAACCATAGTAACAATAATTTTTAAAAAAAAAAATTACAAACTGGAACATATAATCATAGTAACTGCTTCTAAGAGCTTTATAGTTTTCAACTAAATTACATTAGAGTAATAAGAATACTCTTTATTCAAAGACTTAGTTTCAAAAACAAAATTTCCTTTTTAACCAATCCTTTACATTCTACGAATAGTTCTGATAACTAATAACCAAGAAATGATCTGTTTCCCATAAATCTTAACAACTGCTATCCATTGTCCCATACTCATTGATTTATCCATCTAAAACCTAAAAATCAAGAATAAACACAAGCACAATTGCAAATAGGGCTTAGTCACATTAATTAAGATAACGAAACATCTCCAAAATTCTGCAACCATAAAAGTTAGTATAACATAACAATTATGCAGATTAAATACAGATGTTATTGAAATCTAATAACATAATTCCACTCTTGTTACACCACAATCAGCAAGCACTGTATCTCTTTCTAACAGAAATAAACTCGCAAAGAAAATGACAAGGTAATGATCCAATAGTTCATGGGTGTCCACATAAGGACCTACGCTATGTATCTGTAAGGAAACCTCATAGTAATCCATTATGTCTAATGAAACCATAATGTTTTATCTTGTTAATTGAAACCCATATCCCTTGAATTTATAATTATCACTTAATTAAACAACTGACAGAAATTCTTTCCCATAAGGATATAGACTAGTGTCAGTCACAACTGATAGAAATTCTATCACCACAAGGTATTAGACTAGTGTCAGCCCCCCAATCTAAGGATCACTCTTGCATTATCTCAAAACACTTGATCTAGCAATTAATTATTGAAAAGAAATAAACTACGTTACACAATTTCACTAACACTCCATTTCTATTGCATCAATTATAAAATTGAAACAACAATCAGAAATCCATTTAGATCCATGTTTCCACAACGTACATACTTAAACATGATGTTTCCCAAAAGAAGAAAGATCACAATACTTTCTCCATCACAAACCCAAACAAATAATAACCTCCACATTAACTTAACATTATATCTGAAACTGTACAATAAAAATGTCCATATTAAAATCACGATTCCATTGAATAGAAAAGAACTAAAATATTCATATATCAACTGAATCAACACAACACCCATCTCTTTTAACAAACATACAAGCTTTCCATAAACCAATTAATTATAAACCAATTTGCTATACATCCTGCTCTGTTAATTATAAGTTCATACTTTTATATACATGTTGGTGTATGTACATGTATACACCATAGCTTGTGTATACATATACATATCCCAATAGGTATATATATATAATTATATAAACTTGTAATTAATAGTTCAGAATGATAAACATAACATTCATAATTTTTTTACTAAACAGAGGATCAAAACAAAAATTCTAATTCTATAATGTAACTCATCATTCGTAAAAGTTCAAGTCCATAAATACACATTGGAAAGCCATATTAGTCATCTCAGTCCTATCAAAAACACATCTACTTTATGATACTACTGAATCTGCCGATTACATAAAAGGAATAACAGAATAATAAGAACCGTCATCTACATTTTTAAAAAAAGATATCAAAGTGGACTTCCTTACTGACTGAAAAAGATAATAATTGACTTTCCTATATATATTCCTTGCATTTCCTAATGTCAAAACAAAAACTATATTTCACACTTGTAATTATTTCTGAAAAATCATCTAGCTCGCAGTCAAGATTTGGTACCACAAAATATCTACATTTTCACTATTGACTGAACCAAAACACCCAATAGACATAACACATATTCAGATAACTAAAAGAGTAAACTCAAGAATACCTTAAACCACACCTATGATGCGAGAGTATAAGTACACAATACAACAAGTTTCAGGTAACACTATGAGCTACCACTAATCTCTACTTCTATGATACAGATCTATAAAACATCGATACCAGCTTCGTATTATAACAGTGGTAAGAATACTTGATTTCACCTTATGACCAATGACTCTTACATGTTGTAAACATTTTATTGCTATAGTGTTCCTAACAACAGGAATCAGTACGAGAATACCATCAAAGAAACTTTTTAAACAAAACTCATACTAGGTTTCAAACTGAATTTATAAGCCGATACTCATCCCCGAATAACCCCTTAATACTGACCATAAAAGGTAAACATTGACACAAAAAGCACTATGGTATAACCATATTCATAGCAACAAACTATATTCCCCATAGTTCGGCACAAGCTTAAAGAAAACACTATCAACTTCATACTTAGAAACAAAGAAAACCCATCAACACAATATGCTCGAAAATAGCATAATAAGAACATAGATTTAATACCACACAAAGCCAATCTCCTACTTCCTCAACTTAAAAACAAACATCAAGAGTGAAACAGTCGTTCGTTTCAAATTCCTCCACTAAACATAACATCTATTAACTTTAATAAACTTCTTAATCCATCCAAGAAGAAACTGGTTCATGACCGAGCTCACAGAGAATACAATCACAAATACCTTACATTCATCAACTAACTAACAACGGCATTTAAACATTCTAATATTTCATTTGCAAAAAATAATGGAAATAGAGGATAAGGTGAGAGAATGCCCCTGCCTGGTATTTGTGTGAGGAGGTATCCAAGAAAAAATTGAAGTATGCCAAAGCTAGCTCCTGCCTGGTGAGCTTCACAGACGAACCCTAATCTCAACCACGAAGATCTCCTTCCACTAATTGACCAAGTGTCATGAAAAAGAGCCCACAACGCAAATACAAAGATGATAGTATATGAAACACAAAACTTCCCAAATGACCACGAACAGGAAGGGTAAAATTTGCTGTGAAAACCCCTTTCCATCCCAAGCATCTTATCATATAAAATATAACAGGAAAACAAGTCCATTACTAACTGTTTACCCAAACTGTCGCAGAAATGCATGGTGAAAGATGGAGTCATTGTTCAACTGCAACTTCTTCACCAGAGCTAATGGCGGACATCAAAACACAAAGATGAATTACATCAATGAGTTCATTCAATTCGAGCTTATCTCTTTCAGCAAACACAATACATTCCCTACCATATGTCCATCAACGTACAATCCCAAACCCGAAAATAGCTTAAACCCCACTAACTCCACTATGCGATGAAAGTACAATTAAACCCTGCCGTGTGATAAGTCATGTCTTCAAGCTAGGTCATAAATAGGAAGGCTTAGGGATAGATTAATTAATATATATCTATGTTAGATAACATTTGTCAATCTTAGGTTAAAAAAAAAACTAGCTTAAGGATCATTGATAACAGCACATTAACAATACCAAACTACTAACACTAACCAAACTAACCTCCTTCTAACATACAAAATAGGGTATGCTAACTTAGATAATTCTTTTAGTTTTAGCAAAAGAAATACCACATAATTTCTAAAACAATCACTCATTAATATATGTATGTGTGTGTATATATATATATATATATATATATATATATATATATATATATATATATATATATATATTTATTTATTTTGAACTCAAAATTTGATTAAAATTAAGTAACAACAATCTCTATTTACTGTTTGCAACATCAAGATACATTTATCCATAATAATAAATCCAATTCTAATTATGTTTAACATATTATTTAGAATTCCAAAACAATGAACCAATTATAAGACAATTGACTAACCGTTTTAGTTGTACTTATTTCCACAATTTTGCCAATACTCGAATATCTAACTGAACTATCCAGTACCATTAATTCAAAAGTCAGTCTATACCAATTGTTACATAAGAAAATCTCATTAAGCTACAGAATAGACATAATTTTCTGAGTGTCTGGCAAAACCAAAATACCTATTACAAAGATAAACATATTTATTCCAAACAACAAGGTTCAAAAGAATGAAATCAGAGTTCAAACTCATAGAAGTCTAACAGAAATATTGCTCTAGATAAAATGATGCTAATCAAACCAGAAATCCAACCATAACATAACATTGAAAAGTAAAGCCCGAGATTGTCAGGGGCATGACACCAACCGAGGAATAACTGAGTGATAATGCTGAAGTAAATGTTGAAGAGATAAGAGATCAAATGAATAGAACATGGAGAAGAAAGTCTAAATATGATGAAACTAAACTTGGAACAACTAATGGCACCTCATCCTCAGGATCAGGTGCACCTATCTTTACCTAATCATTGAAAGGTATGTGTAGGAACTGTGAACTTAAATTCAATCAATCGGTTCCTAACATTTGTGCAAAGATCCATATTGACATATTTAGATGCATTTGGATTTATGTTGTGAAGTTGACATTTCATTTTTTGATCGGTGAGAGAATATGTTATTCTATTCCATTTGGTGAAAGGAAGTATATTTGGTAATCGGTGCAGAGGGAGTCAGTAATAGCATTTAATGCCAAAATTATAGTCATTGGAAACCCTAAATGAGGAAAAAGTATAAAAAGACCCTTTGTTATTTCATTTTTCACCTTACATTTTTTAGAGCAATTGAGCACTTTGTAGATACAAGTCTTATAATAGCATTTGATTGATTTATCGAGAAGATATAAGAAGAAGCAAGTGCAATCAGGAGATTTTTGGTGTTTTCCCAACCTATGGAAGAGAAATCAAGCTGATATTCAATCAATACCCTACCACTCAAGAGTTTATTTCTATGAAGAAATGGTACCAAAAGTTCAAAATCCTATTATCATGGAGAAGATTGATCCAATCTGCAATCCCAAATACAAGCTACCACCAGTTGTAGTAGCCAAAACTAATAAAATGGGAGCCTTATCTTCGATCCCTCCAAGAGTTATTCTGATTGAATACATTCTTTCCTACATCCATTCAAAGATAGAGAAGATTTTCCAAGCTGAAATCGATACATCCTACTGGAATCTGTGTTCAAATAGGAAGTTGAAAGACAAACATATTCATTTGGAGACCAAGGGTTTGGTTCATGACATGCATGTATCAATTGTGTTTAATCTAGAATGGTTGAGGATTTTATTGATCCAAGTATACGATTAATTCATGTGGCTTGATGTACCTATGAAGATTACAAAGGATGTGGTACATATTGTAACAGGTTATCCAATCAATGATAGACTAAGAACTCATAAGAAAACCAACAAGAACAAACTAAGTAAGTTGAATCAAGAAAATGGGATAGAAGAGGTCTCAAATTATCTACAGTTGATGATCCTGAGTTGAGATTCACGTGCAATGTAATATCCTACCGAATCTTCTAGTCATCTCAGGTAGATAGTGTACCTTGTGGAGCTATGGATATAGCCTACAAGATTGTCAAGAAATATATGAAGGTAGATCTATGTGAGATCTTATTGAAGAAGGTTGATGACAACATGAATAGCATCAGGAAAGAAAATACCAATATGTTGAAATTTGGTTCACTACTGGTATGTATATTTTTCTACTTGTAGAACTTTGTTCCATTAGTCGGTAAAGTAGAATGGAGTGTGGAGAAACCAATTATTTACCAGATAAATGAGCACATTCAAAGTTTAGGAGATAACTTTGACATGATAATATATGACTATTTTTCAAAGTTTCAAGCAAGAATGCACAAAATGTTTAGAATTCCACCTCAGCTAGTGGAAAATTACAAGGATACTATATGTTGTGAAGTAGATACTGACACATGCATAGTTAAGGCAGTGGAGCCTAGAACCATATGGCTAGCACCAATGGATTATGAAATGGATATTGATGTTGCATCACTACAAATTCAATGTTTGTTAGAAAAACCAACTGATAAGAGAGCCAATTGGTATGGAACCTATGAAGAAGTAAAGGAGAAAATCAAGATAGGTATATTGATACCTAAGGCACAAAGGAAAACCAACAAGATGACTAGTTTTTCTAAAAATTTAGGTGTTCTTGTTGAAGAAGATGAAGTCGGTCCTTTTGAGGTCAAAGGAAAGAAAATAAGAATGAAAAAGGAAACATCGAGCCCAATCGGTACAAGACCACTAACTAGGTCTTCCTCCACATCGAGAGAGAAGAAGAAACAATAGATAGAGAAATAAAAGCCCAAAAATTATATAAGAGAAAATAAGACATCTGGGAGACTAAGGAGAAAGCTCAAGCTACAAGAAGACAGTCAAAAGATTTGAGAAAATACTAAGTTGTTCAAAATAAACCCTATAATCTGAGAAAACTAGTTGAGTTTCCTGAAAATCTTAAGAAGTATGGAAGTCTTTCTGGACTAAAATATGCCAAATATGAAACTAGAAATGAAGAAGAAAAAGACAAGATTGAGGAAGCTATTATATTTACTCTGCACAAGTTTAGAACTACTTTGATTGAGATGGCTAGTTGAGTACCATATGAGTTATACAAATAGACGCAAGATGGAAATATGCTATGAAATTTGAGAAACAAATGAGGGAAAGATCCCTAGCCATTACCGTACTTGAACTATCAACAAGAGGAATTCATGAAGCAATGAAGGAAGGAATATTCAAAAAGATTTTTAGTCAAAAGCAGAGCATTGAGGATAATGGTTAGTAAATTAAAGGAAGTACAAAATGAAACTGATGACTTGTGGAAAAAGAACTTATTTCCTGCACAATCGACAGAAATCAACGAGCAACTAGGTAAGTCAAATACTATTGATTTGAAAATAAATAAAGATGAGATTATCATTGAAGATATAAATGATAAAGACCCCACAAAGGAGATAGAAAATGATGAAGATGTGATGGAAACTGAGGCAAAGGATAGTGAAGAAATGAATACTGATGATGTTTCCAAGGTAAATTTGATGGATGTAGATCCATTCATTGAGAAATTACTTGATTTTCCTAAGGTAAATGAGGTTATTTCAGAGGTTAAAAATGAAAATACTATTGATGTGAAAGCCTCCACTGAACCAAAAAATGAAAATGAAAAAAAGGACACTACAGAGATTGAGACCACAAAAGATCAAAATACAGAGTCAGACATCCCTACCAAGACTACTGGTCCCCACTAGCAACAAGAAATAGAGGAGTGTGAGGCCTCACCCCGAGCCTGTCATAGCCATTCAGTTCTGCATTTGAGATAGACATATTTGATTATTATATTTTGATCCTCTATGGACTTATTGATACTTTATGTTATGGTTTTATCACCTTAGAGTTTAGCTGCACATTCAGTTATGTTATTTTGATGAAACAGTTATATCTATTTGGAACCTTTATGTGAGATTAAGTGGATTTTATGGATGATTATGATGTCATGATGAAATTTAATTGCAATTGAATTATATATGCAATGATTACATTATAAGTTTAATTTAGTGACGAATTATGTATTTCATGATGAGTGTATGTATGCTATAGATGAATGATTATCATCATGTGAATTATGAAATGTCAGATGAATTATCTTGATTATTAATGTTATGAATTTACATGTTTTTATTTCCTTGGACTATTGATATTGGACTTTAGTATGCAAGGAATTAGGCCATGGAAAATTTGGGGAACCAGAGCATAGACTAATGTGTAAATCAGTTCTAGCCAAGGTTGCTTCTAGTGAGAGGCAAAAACCTCGTTGTATTGTATTTAATTTGTAAAAGTAATGTGTTTGAATGTATTTAATTTTTATGATAATTGTAAATGTGATTTATGTGATAAGGTCCAAGTGGATATGCCACATGGCTTGTGATGTGTCATTTTTATTTGTGTCACTTGACACGTGTGTGCACTTAAGGCCATGACATGTCCACTTGGGATTGGATGTCATCAACCTAGGATGGTACCCCTTTAGGATCCACATGTAAACCTTTGGTTAGGAAGCCTTAGAGTAAGTCAAACCATGTTGAACCCGAATTCAAACTTCAAGTGAGTTTTAGGGAGGTTAAATGAGCCCCTAGGGTGTAGTTAGGGTATTTTTTAGCCACTCCACTTGATGTACCATGGTTTGGGTGTTAAATTTTAGTCAATATTGAGCCCATAACTCATTTATGGTCCTTCAAAAGTACCTCTCAAGTGAAATTTAAAAAATGGAGGGTTGGCAAATGAGGACAAGCCCATTCCTCTTTCCCCATTCTTGGTCTCCATCTCATTTATGAGGGGAGACAATGATGGATGGAAAATATCCATGAGCCATTCCTATTAATGAGGGTTAGTTGGGGGTTTGGTGGGGGACCTCTTTTAGTAGGAATTTTGGGGGAAGATTTGGGTTGACACCCACTCTCTAGATTTGGAGACTTAGCTATTTTGGAGAGGACTTTGGAAAGTGGAAAAGCTCTTCATCAACTTTCTTCCATAAGCTTGGATCAAGGTTGGTGGTATTATTCATTTTGTTTGTTTTTGTTTTCATGTTGAGAGAAAGAGTTCTCATGTATGTTATTTTTGTATGCAAAAATTTAGTTATTGTGTTCTTGTAGTGATTGTGTTTGAGATCTTGTTATTTTCTGATAGTGGATGTTATGTGAATTTTTAGTTTGTTGTAGTGTTATTTTCTTTGTGTTGTGAAAGTGAGGTTTTTTATGGAGTTCATGAGTTTTTTTATTTGCATTGTATTATGGGAGTGTTCTCAAGGCCATACTCACCCTTGGGAGGGAAGAGTAGCCTTGGGGGTGAAGGGAATTGTTGGGACAATAAAGGGTGTAGCGTCTCTCCTTGGATAGGAGAGAGATGAAACATGAATGTATGGGCTCCATGTAGCCATCTCTATTGTTTGTTTTGTATATTGGGGGTCATAAGGAGTTTCTTGAGATTATGTTTGTGGTGAAAGATACATGATGAGGAAGCTAACTGATGACTTAGCTCTTATCATAAGATGTGCTTTCTCACCTTGAGTATGGTTCCACCTTCACCCCTATTTTTGAGTCATTTTGAGACTCTTTTTTTTGCCTTGGATGGGAGTTCAATGTAAATTTTGTGATTGTGTTGGTTTGTGTGTGAATCCTTGTCTATGTGATGGTTCTCGAAGCTCGGGGGTGGCTTCTTAGAAGCCTAGGATGGGAGGTGGGCATCCCATGGTCTATGTCATTTTCATTTGCAGGTATTGATGATCTTGTTGCAAGAAGAAGCATTGGAGTGATCCCTTATGGTGTTTTGTGAAAGCCAATGTATTGTGTTGTTGATCTTTCGGGATGAGAATCATTCCATGTATTGTATTTGGAAATTGTAGATTTATGTATCAAGGAGTATGAGAAAATATCTTTGTACATTTGTAATAAAGTTAGTTGATTTAGTTACTTGAAAGAATGGTTGTAATAGGTGGAAAAACCATGAGAAAGAGATGTTGTTTTGAAAATGTATTATGTTGTTATTTTGAATGCACTTCAAAGAAAGAAATTGTAACAATATATTTTAGTCCTCTTGAGTTTCTCCTTGGAATATTCATTGTGAAAGAGATATTGTTGATTGTAAGATGAACAATGTATTATTTCAATGGAAAGAAAATAAAGATGTTGTAGGATTTGTTTTTGTGAGAACTTTGTTTGGTTACTCATGAGTAAAAACTTTTTGTATACATGTTGATAAACTATGAAGTGAAGAAAGTTTTCAATCTTTTATAGTTGCAATAAATTGACTTTATTTGCATGAAAATGTTCAAGTTAGAGTTTTAGATATCAAACCAAAAACAAACTAAACTCTATCACCTTTAGTGAAATGAAATTACAAAACCATAAACTATGTGTGACAAAAGAAAGAAAATAGGACTAGATCTATTACCTCTTAGCAAAAAAAAAAATAAAAATCAACATTGAGAAAGTTGAAAAGAAGAAAACAAACAAGAGAAAATAACATGAGAAAAATGAAAAAGGAGACCAGGTCTCTGGAAAATGTATGGGTAAAATTCTCATACATTTTCCAAATACACAGACAATTAACAACTATTTCCTACATCTACTTGGCATTAAAAGATAAATTTTTAAATGCTATGGCAAAAAAAAACCTATTCTATCCATTATAGAAGGCTAGCCTCTTGGGGGACCCACCTGGGTGGTCACCTCAAAAGGGGAAAAAAAAAGATATAATAAATAAATATTATACTTTAAATAGCATAAAATATCCTAATTAAATTTCATTTGTTTATTATATATAAAAAAGAGAGCCCTTTTTATCACATGCCCACATAGGGCTTATAAAGTAAATATTTTTTTTTTTTTAAATATTAAAAAAAAAAATTTTAAAAGGAAAAATAAAATAAAAATGAATTCAATTTTTAAGGGGGGGGGGGGTGGGGGGGTGCATGGACCCCACAACCCCGGGTGCACTACACTAAGCAGTGCGGGCCCTCCGCAAGGTAGGGTACCGAGCTCGCTAGGGCAGGGTACCGCGCTGCCTAGCCAACGTGGGCCCACCCTGCAGCTGTCCCCGGGGGGACTTTAAACAAGGTCATGGGCGGGGGGGGGCGTGGTACAACCCCCATGTAATAAAATTTTTTTATATTAATTAATATTTATAATATTAATTAATAATTTAATTTAATATTTATTTTATATTAAATTATTATTTATTAATTAATTTTATTATTTATTTTATATTAAAATAATATCTATTTTAATTAATATTTTTAATATTAATTATTATAAATATTATTTATTAATTAATTTATTATTTATTTTATATTTAATAACTATGAAAATTAATTATTAATATTATTTAATAATGAATTTGTTAATAATAATTATATTAATTAGATGATAATAATTAATATAATAATTATTTAATTATTTTATGATTTAATAAATATGATTATTGGTAATTAGGATAATTATTATCATTTAATAATATATTTATTTAGTCTTCTATGATGATATTTAATAATTGAATTAATTATTAAATACTAATAATTAATATAATTATTATTTGTAAAAAATTATGTTGTCATTATAAAGGGTTGACAGTATGCATCTAATGGATGCATAGTAAGGGTTAATTTATAGGAAATTATAAGTTAAATTGTAACTCAATTTTATGAACAATGAAATCTGTTAGTTATTTATTAGCTAATTAGATTTCAAGATATATAATGAACCCTAATGACTCATTGTAGTATTGAATTGGCATTAGGCTCCAGTATTCGATACTGGTATAGCTAAAATTATAAGTTGGTTACTATCATGAATAAACTTAAATGTTAGGATAGCTATGGTTGCAAACTTCACTTTCTAGATATAATCTCTTGATAAAACTAATTCAACTAGTAACCTAAATCACCAACGTTGAAAAGAAAAGTCAATTCAAACTCTTTTATGAACTTTTGTTTTGCAACAAATAAGTTGACCCTCACCCTCTCAGTTCAACCACTCTTCTTAGTCAATTGTTAACCCTCAACATAAAATTTTATCCCTTTTTAAAAAAAAAAAGTTAGTGTGTTTTTGGACATTAAATTTATGGGCATGACACTTGGTATCAGAGCCTAGCTTTCAACATTGGAACCTAACCCATTACGTTTCTTAGCTAACTTTAACCCTTTTGAAATTGTTAGGATGCATCCCCTTATGCGTCAAGCTCAAAGACGTATTAATGGATGAGGGGCTAGGCAAGCTCCCTTGGGTCGCGAGCAAGTTGAACAAAGGGCTGAGATATCACTAGTTAATCAGCCACAACCACCACCACCCGATCCTAATCAGGAGGTCTTATTAGCCTTACAGAACCTCATCGGGGTTATACAAGAAAGGTTGCCTCAAGTTATTCCTTAGTTAGAGCACCAAATGTTTGGAGGACATATATCAGAGGCTAGAGAGAGGACTAGGAGTCCTCCATGAGATCGTGAGGAAGGGCCACATGCCAGAACCACCACCTAGATTTGTTCAGAGGGCACCCCGTGATGCAGGGGACCATATTAGAGATCTCCTAAAGTTACAGCCACCTTTGTATTATGGTTCTACAAAGGGTAAAAATGTTGAGGCATGGATTTTGAGCTTAGACAGGTGCTTTGGGTTGAGTCAGTATGATAGCAATGTTAAGGCCCATTTTGTAGTACACCTTTTGAGAGGAGGTGCTTCCACATGGTGGAAACAGGAAGAATTTAAGAACAACACTACTATGGAAACTATGACTTGGGAGACATTCCTAGAGAGGTTTTGAGACATGTACCTATTAGAAAACTATAGGCAGAGGTGTATAGATGAGTTCCATGAGCTCCAATAGAGGGGACTCACAATGCTATAGTATGAGACTCAGTTCCTTGAGTTGTTACCTTATGTAGACTACATGAAGGATGAAAAGATATGAGTCAACCATTTTGTTAAGGGACTCAATGATTGGATAGAGGGACAGGTTTGCATGACCTCACCAGGGACCCTTTGTGAGGTAGTAGAGATGGCTTTGGTTGCAGAAGAAATTCGGGGTAAGTCTAGAAACGCTCGTGATAGGTCTTAGAACTATAACTCCACATCATAGTCACAGAGGCACCAAAAGAGTCACTGGAAGAATAATAATAGGAATTCCTTAGGGTCTTTTAATAAGAACCCACAATAGTAGACCCAACAAAACTAGAAACAAAAGCCACCATAGGGACAACAGGGCTCTAAGCCCAAACAGCGGTAGACACAAGGACAAAGCAAGGATTAGTGATAGTAGTATACAGATGCACCCCTAGCACAGAATCAATAGTCCTCTTGGGGTGGTTTTAGTAGTTCTAGTAGGATTGGTGGTCAGCAATTCTCTAAGCCACAGGGAGTATAGACTTTCACATGAGGTCCTCACTATGCATTTGGTGCCATGGGGAACTTAGCTCATGATTGTCCATAGGGTCAAATGTCAGGTAGTCGGCATGTGGCAACTTCAGAGCCTACCCTTGGAGACTTTGGAAAGTCTCACAGGGTTTTTGTAGCAGTTGATAACCGCCAGGCCAAGCACCAAGCCATAGTGATAGAGGCTGCAGGTATGATCAATGGTATTAGTGTTACTATATTGTTTGATTCTGGTGCTACTGATTCTTTTATATCTCCATTTTTTGTGGAGCATTGCGGGCTTGTGGTAGCTAGACAGGAAGTTAGTTGGGAAGTGGAGTTAGCATCAGGGTCTAGAGTGTCAGTCAACTCTTTAGTGGAGGATAGCCAAGTGCAAATTGGTGATTTCATCACTACTGTGGATCTTCAAATCACACCTCTTGGTTCTTATGACATAGAACTTGGCATGGATTGGCTTTATGCCCAGAGAGCTAAGTTAGATTGTCAATAGAAGAGGATTGAGTGTCTTGATGATCATGGTACACCTATTGTGATTTACGAGATTTAGAGAGGCATCTCTCTACGTATGATCTCATCCATGCAGCTTAAGTGGAGCATGTGGAAGGGATGTCAGCTCTTTTCTATTACTATTAGTGATAGAGAGGATGACGAGGAAAGGGGACCATCTCTTCATGATTATCCTATACTTCAAGAATTTGCAGATGTGTTTCCTATTGAGCTTCCAAGCATGCCTCCTCATAGAGCAGTTGATTTCCATATAGATCTTGTTCCAGGGGTTGCTCTAGTTTCGAGGGCACCTTACAAGATGACCACTAATGAGCTTAATGAGCTCAAGATTTAGTTAGAGGAACTTTTAGAGAAGGGTCACATACATCATAGTGTTTCACCTTGGGGTGCACCTATTATCTTTGTTAAGAATAAGGATGGATCTTTTCGATTGTGTATGGATTACCGATAGCTTAATAAGCTTACCATCAAGAATCGGTATCCACTCCCTAGGATTGATGATTTATTTGATCAGCTTATGGGTGCTAAAGTGTTTTCCAAGATTGATCTTAAGTCAAGTTACCATCAGTTACAGATTGTTGATAGCGATATCCCTAAGACTGCATTTCGTATCAGATATGGGCATTATGAGTTCACAGTTGTACCTTTCAAACTCACCAATGCTCCAATAGTTTTCATGAGCCTTATGAATGGGGTATTCCACTCTTTCCTTGATAAGTTTGTAGTTGTGTTCCTTGATGATATCCTGATTTATTCACGGGATGAAGAGGAACATGAAGGGAACTTGAGATAGGTATTGTAGTGTCTTAGAGACAATTAGTTGTATGGCAGTTTGTCCAGATGTGCTTTCTTTAGGATAGAGATTCATTACCTTGGGCATTTTATTTTAGGAGATGGTATCTTAGTAGATCCATCTAAGATTAGAGCCAACATGGATTGACCTGCACCTACTTCAGTGACCGAGGTAAAAAATTTATGGGATTGGCACGTTATTACAGATGTTTTGTTGAGGGTTTTTCTAGAGTGGTCTATCCCATTACTTCTCTTTAGTGTAAGGGAAAGAAATGTGAGTGGATCGAGAAGTGTGAGAGGGCCTTTCAGGAACTCAAGAAGGCACTTACCAGTGCTCATAGTCTAGTAATGCCTGACCCCTCAGCAGATTTTATTGTTTACACAGATGCTTCCTTAGATGGTTTGGGAGTAGTTCTTATGTAGAATAGATGAGCCATTGCATATGAGTCTAGGAAACTTAAGACTCATGAACTCAACTACCCCACTCATGACCTTGAGTTAGCTGTAGTGGTTCATGCTTTAGTAAGATGGCGGCATTTCCTTTTGGGTCATTAGTTTGAGATTCATTCTGATCATCAAAGTTTATAGTATATCTTCTCTCAGCTGAACCTAAATGCATGTTAGTGTAGGTGGATGGAATTCCTTTGTGAGTATGATTTTGATGTCCACTACATCAAGGGGAAAGAGAATTTGGTATCCAATGCATTGAGTAGGAGATACCATGGGGCATACTCTATGACAATAGGTACTAATTTGAGGGATCAAATATTGCGTCATTTGCATGAGGATGCTTGGTATGCAGAGGTTAGTCAGATCATTCAGTCTCAAAATACTCTTGAGGGTAAATATTCAGGTTATTCCCTAGATTCCGATGGACTTTTACACCATAGAGGATGCATCTATGTCCCATGCTCCAGTGACTTGCAAGTTTTCATCATGCTAGAGGCTCATAGAGCCCCTTATGTAGCACATCCTGGAGTCAAGAAGATGCATGAAAATTTGAGGTAGTTATATCATTGGCCAGGGATGAGACAAAATATAACTGAGATAGTAGAACGATGTCTTGAGTGTCATAGAGTTAAGGCAGAGCATCATCACCTTGGTGGTTTGCTTCAACCTCATGAGATACCAGAGTGGAAGTGGGATGTCATTTACATGGACTTCATCATTAGTCTCCCTATGTCATCTGGACTCCATGATGCCATCATGGTGATGGTTGACAAGATGACCAAAGTAGCCCACTTTTCACCCATTCAGACCACTTTTACAACCCTAGTAGTAGCATAGGTTTTCTTGCATACATGATACTGAGAAGAATAAAATGTGTTACCAAGTAACACATGCCAACATAAAGAGAATCTACAAATACATTGAATCTGGACGCCGAGCATAAAATATTTTACAAATCTCAAGGAGATTGTTTGGTAATACATCAGAGATTTAATATGATGATTTTGCATGATTACAAGGTGAGATCTACCAAAGAAAATTAAAATTAGTATATGCATGGGAAATCTGAACATTTGGTAGCATCACTTAAGGAGAGGATTTTAGAATGTTTCCACCACTTCTAGATCAAGTATAAAAGATTAGTGTGTGAAGATAAGAGTGTATGTGTGGATGCAAAGGAGAAATTGTGGAAAGTAGGTGATCAATAAAAATTTAAGTGTGAAGGTGATGAGTACAGAAGCCACTGAGTAATAGAGAAGTAAGAGAAAAATTATGTTTGTGATTCAGATTTGAAGCTACCGAGTACAAAAGTGGAATTGTGAGTGAAGTAGAGTATGGGGTAAAGTGTTATTGAGCATAATAAGTTTGATAAGAATATGTTTATGCAAGCATTACAAATAGTTTATGTATTGATTAATTGTTTCGTCAGAATTGTAAAAGATCTTAACCGAGTAGAACCTAATAGTCTTGCATTGTAAATCCTTTAACAGTGTACATCTCTTAGATTAGAGTTGTAAAATATTTTAGCAAGGTAGACTTAATCAATATTTATACTGTTAACAAGGTAACTACTCTTAATCAAGTAAGCTATCAGAAATAGCTAACATTGTATCTCTAACCAAGAAAACTTTTTATTGCAATAGTGAAGTTTTGTGGGTGTCATCCCACCATAGTTTTTTCTTCTAACCAATGATTTCTATGATACCAAAATCATGATGTTATGAGTTTTGTTTCATGATTATGCTTTACATGTTTTTGTTATCTCTATTGAGCACTAAAGGTTGTGATTAGTATCAAAGGTTATCTACAAGATTAGTTGGTTACTTAAATTGAGCTAGTCAGTAACTAGAAGCAAAATAGACCAGTTGGTTAAGCATACACACCAACCATGAGATAGTTTACCGAGTACCAGTAGATACTGACACTGAGTGATAGTAAACAATGAGCACTAGTATACACTGAGCATTTTATACAATGTTTATTGATGATCACAGGAAATGACATAGTAATCAGGAATGGCACATTCTTCTATGAAAATGGTTACACTAGATCAGGAAACGTATCACCAAGATCAAGGAATATTTATTATTAAGATTCGATGAAGATTCTATATAATAGCTCGATCTAGGTCATTTTTCTATACTGTAGATCTTAGGATTTTGTCTAAGATGTGTAACCTAATTTTTTTAAAGCGACAAAAAGTAGTATGCTATATAAATTTATGTTTGCATCATTTGTGATGTGAATTGATGTATGAATTAAGGAGCACTTAAAGCACTTTCCTAACTTCAAGTCTATCAGTTGACAAAGTAGATCAATATTTAGAAGCTTATTAGATTAAGAAGAATCAGAGTAGGATAAATGAGTAGTTCGGAGCAGAGATTCGTCATAGTAAAGGTGATATTTTGTCAATACTTTATTGATCTATATCAGAACATCAAGTTTTCATTAGCAGATACTTGCCTATTTCTTTCTAACAATTGTAATAGAGTTTTGGTTAAATCTCTTAACAAAGTAGACTTGATAGTCTTATGTAAATCTCTTAACTGAGTGCATGTTAATATGATTTAGAACAATAGAGAAGGGGGGGGTGAATCAGTTGTTCTTAGGTCTAGATGTATTAAAAAAATCTTCAAACTCTTCAACAAATTAGATCTAATAACCAACACCTACTCAGTCATTACTGATTGCATAACAAAAACATATAATAGTGCAGTCCACTTATCCAATAGCATCTAACTTGTAAAACACAAAAATGTTCAAACCAAAACATTCACACAAGTATCAACACCAAGATTTATAGTGGAAACCCAATTAGGGAAAAACCACTTTGTAACATGTTACTATTATGTTCACTCTTCTGAAGTGAGCTCGGTGAAAAGCCAACCCTATCAAAGGTTACAAACACACTGTTAGGTGTGACCTGGTTAAAGGATTTAAACAACTCTGTTAAAAGTGCACCTTGTTATAGGACTTACATACACTCCATTAGAATGCAACCTTGTTCAAAGGATTTATACCTATGCTGTTAGGTCAACCTCTGTTAAAAGGATTTTGACTATTACAATGGTTAGAAAGTAGCAGTAATATTGATTTGAGAAACATACAACTCACTTTGCAAATATCAGATCCAATTCTGTACACATATGCTGGCTTACTGACTATGAACATTTTCCATCTCCATCATTGATCTTCTCATAAACCTCTTCAAGAAATCACAACACTTCTCCTTCAGCCTTCTCTGCTTAGACAGTCAATAACATCAACAATACTTCTAGCATCCACTCCTTACAACAACCTCTCGCTTAGGTTTCCTTAATACTACCTCTATTAGGTCAATACATCTTTTGCCACTTAATCTCCTTCATAGATCTTAGGGTTAGGTCAGATTCATTGAATCCATCCTACATTATGTTCTTCGGCTATCCTTTTAGAAATATCTCGAATCTCTTAAAAAATTTACAATAAAATGTTTTAAAGTGCATTAAATGCTTTCATTCAATCAATAAATAAAGTCAACACATTTTACATAACACAAGAATTCAATGATGTCGGCTAGAAATCTGAATTCTTCCTCAAATGCAAAATACTAACGTGCGGTCAATATTGTGTTCAACTTCTCAGTCTTCTCTGGAAAGCTTAGTCACCACATAAACTATTTCCTCAGCTAACACTGTTTTCCTCAGCTAACACTATCTTCCTCAGCAATTAACTGGTGTTCAGTCAACATTGATTTTACTCAACATATACTAGCTCGGTTGACACAAACAACACTCAGCTTAAAGTAGATTTCTTCACTTTTTCTTGGTTAAGCCTACCAGTTTAGTCTTCATTCTTACTTAGATAAACAATACATTGTCTTATCATTGTGCCACATAATCAAGTATTCATTGAAGTATCAAGATAACTCAACCTTTCCTTAGGTGTTGTTATTACCAACCTTGCCTATCCCCTTAGCAACACTCAAATAGATATAGTACTTTCTTAAATAGCAATAGTCTTACCAGTTAAGGTTTGACATCAATGACAATACAACAATTGCTTCAATTGCAGTTTCCAAAAATCTCCCTCTTTGGCATTGATGGCAACACCGTATGAATATCACATGAATTACCAACCAATCCAAAAAGCTTATTTGTCCATCAGAGAAATTTGTAATATCCTTAGCTTCATTCTGATCTAGAATCAATTAGCCATGCTTGACCATCCACTGAATTTCTCCCAGTGTCTTGATCTTATCATTTTGTGTATTCATTTGTGATCATCTCCCTCTTTGACAAAAATGCCAAAGCAGCAACAAAAACATACATCCTATAGATGTAGAAAACATCCTTTCAATTTAGTACAATATTTCTCCCTCTATCATCTTGCTTATGACTTATTCTTGACTTTTCTATTCATTTCACAACTCTAGGCTGCTCCTAAAGTGTGAACTTTCTCTACATCAATTTGGTAGATGTTCTTTGTAGCACATTTGATGTAGTGCTCCTAGCTTGACTAGGCAGCCTCAGTTAGGGGAATGACCCCTAATTGACTTCTCAAGTATTCATGAGCTTCTTTAGGTAAAGCTTTAGTGAATATATCTGCTAATTGTTCCTTTGTATTCATATATTCCATGCGGACCTCTTTATCTTGTACCAGTTCTCTCAAGTAATGATACCTGATGGCAATGTGTTTGGTCTTTGTGTGCATCACTAGTTTTTAGAGATGTTGATAGCACTTGTGTTGTCACAAAAGATGACAACTAGTTCAGTGATTTCTTCTTTCATGCCTACCAACAATTTCTTTATCCATATCAAATTTGAACAATTCATAGCTGCATCCACATACTCAGCTTCAACAGTAGATTGGGAAATGCAATTTTATTTCTTGCTTATCTAGGAAACTAATCTCTATCCAAGAAAGAAAGCTCCACCACTAGTACTCTTTCTATCATCTACATTTCTTGCCCAATCAACATCTGTATATACTCTCAGTTCAAATTTTTCATGCTTCTTGTAGTACAATCCATAGTCAGTAGTTCCCTTCAAATATCTCATGATTCTTTTAACCACCATCATGTGAGTTTCCTTAGGATTGGTAGAGAATCTTGCCACAATCCCAATAGCTAATGCAATATCTGGTCTACTATGTACAACATATTGTAGCTTTCTGATCATAGATCTATACAAAGTTTGGTTAACTTCTACATCATCATCATTCTTAGACAACTTTTGTCCAGTAGCCATGGGAGTAATTACTGGCCTTGAATCTTCCATACCAAAGGTTTTCAGTATCTCATGAACATATTTAGATTGAGTGATGAAAATTCCTTTCTCCATTTGATATACTTGCAAACCAACAAAAAAATTGATCTCCCCAAACATACTCATTTCAAATTCAGTTTGCATTTCATTTGAAAATTTCTTACACAAGGCATCTTGTCCACCAAATATAATATCATCTACAAAGATCTTAGCCAACAAGATTCCTTTACCTTCTTCATCTTTCATGTACATGTTGCTTGTGTCATTTTTCCTTGAGAATCCAATCTATATTAAGTAGTTGTTCAATCTCTCATACGATGCTCTGGGAGCTTGCTTCAGTCCATATAGTGCTTTATTCAGTTTGCAAACCATGCGTCTTTTGTTTGGATCAACAAATCCTTCTAGCTGTTCAATATATACTTCTTCTTCCAATATACCATTTAAAAATGTAGACTTGACATCTATTTGGTATACCTTGAAACCTTTATAGGCAACATATGCAAGCAGAGTTCTGACTCCTTCCAATCTTGCTACAGGGGAAAATGTCTCCCCATAATCTATTCCTTCTTCTTGTGTGTAGCCTTTGCATACCAACCTAGCCTTGTTTCTTATGATTTGACCATGTTCATTTAGCTTATTATGAAATACCCACTTTGTCCCAATGACATTCTTATCTTTTGGTCTTGACACTAGAGTCCAGGTATCATTCTTCTCTATCTGGTCTATCTCTTCATTCATTGCTTCTATCTAGTCTTCATTTTCTAATGCCTCCTTTGTTGTCTTAGGCTCAAATTCACATAGGAAACATGTTGGATCTCTTGCCTTGTTTCTAGTCTGAATTTCAGTATCTTTATCTCCAATAATATGTTCAGGCTTGTGATGTCTCCTTACATATTGTGCTAGAATACGTTCTTCTCTTCTTTCATTTTTCTCATCAGTTTCACCAACAAGATTGTTAGATTCAGCTTCTGAATGCTCGACAACCTCTTCCTAATACTTGATAGCTTCTTCCTGTCATTTGGCATGTTCTTCTTCTCTCTTGGCATTGTTATCCTAATGATCGGCATTGCTTACCCGAGACTCAGGATCAGGTGCAGGTCTGTTACTTGCCTCTTCTTCCTCTATATACACAAAAGATCTATAATCTTTGGTTCTTTGTTATTGTCAGATTCATTTTTCTCTGCATACTCATCAACTTTGACATTCACACTTTCCACAATTTTGTTAGTGTTAGAATTCAAACACTTATAAGCTTTACTTTTTATGGAATAGCCTAGGAATGTACCCTCATCGCTTTTAGCATCAAATTTTCCATTTCTACTATCTTTTAGTATGTAGCACTTACTTCCAAAAATTCAAAAATACTTTACATTCGGTGCATACCCTTTCCATAATTCATAAGGTGTCAGATTTGTACCTTTTTTGATATGTACTGGGTTAAGAGTATAAATAGCTATACTTACAGCTTCTTTCCAATATTTCTATGCAACATTATTTTCAATCATTAATGTCCTTGCATAGTCCAAGATAGATTTGTTCCTTCTCTTTTCTATACCGTTATGTGGAGGATTTCTGGGTGCAGACATCTATCTTTTGATCCCTCTATCATTGCAAAATAGATTAAATTCATTTGATGTAAATTCTCCACCTTGGTCAGATCTCAGACACTTCAGGTTCTTACCTGTGTCTTTATCAACCTTAGCCACATACCACTTAAAAAATTGAAAAGAATCAGATTTTTCTTTTAAGAACATTACATGCATCATTTTGGTATAATCATCAACAAACAAGATAAAATATCTAGCACCACAATAGCTTTGTACACCCATCGGTCCACAAAGGTCAATATGGACCAAATCTAAGATATTCTCAAAAGTAAAGGTTTTGCTCTTGAAACTAGACTTTGTCATCTTACCCAACTGACATTCTTTGCACATTACATTCTTAGGTTTCTTCAATCTAGGTAGACCTCTCACTTTCTTTTTCTTGCTAATTTCTACCAGATTATCAAAGTTAACATGACATAGCCGCTTATGCCATAACCAAATATCATCAAGTTGTGCAATCATACATGTTTCTTCAGATAGGTCTAGATAGAACAAATTACCTCTTGTCTATTCTCCACTTCCAATTAGTTCACCTATGGCATCAAATATTTTGGCCTTCCTATGATGAAATTCCACTTGGTAGCCAGTGCTAGTAAGTTGTGCAACACTCAGTAGATTATAGTTAAGACCCTCAACCCAATAAGCATTTTCACAAGTGATCTTATCAGTCAACTTAATCAATCCTTTTCCTCTAATAGGACATGGTGCATCATTACCAAATTTCACACTCCTACCTTTATAATGATTTAAGGTATCAAACTTACTCTTATCTGTAGTCATATGATGTGAACAACCACTGTCAATAATCCATTTATCATTTTTGTTCACATAAGATATCAATGCATTTTTCTCATCCTCATTAGATTCATCTTTCATTGCAACATAGATAACTTCAATTTCAAAATCATCACTATCAGTGTCAGTCTCTTCTTCGGCAATGTAGTAGGATTTCTTACCTTTCCCTTTGTAGTCCTTGTATCTTCAATAATCTCTATCTTCTCTTTTGTCTTTATGTTTGATGTCTCTTTCTTCATCCTTATTATCCTTGTCAGGACATCTAGCAACTATATGACCAACTTTATTACATGAAAAACATATAATAGGGAGTTTACCTTTGTACCTTCCTTTTCCCCTTTTCAGTCTTCTAGCCATAAGAGCTTCTAAATCCTCAAGTTCTTCATTAGATGTGCCACTGTCACTATCACTTTCACTTTCACTTTCACCGATGCATCTTTTTTTTTTTTTTCTTTGACTTATTCAGAATCATTTGTGACTTAGAAGAAGATTCAATACTACAAACAATGAAGTTATCATAGTTAGAAAGTTCAAAAGCAGTAAGCTTACCAACCAAACTTTCTAAAGTAAGAGCATTAGGAGAGTTATATCTAGATTCCTGAATTGCAAAAATTTTGATTGGATAGATAGGACATAGAGTTCTCAATACTTTTCCTATTACAGTTTCATCCTCAATAGTTCTATTTTCTCCTCTAATAGAATTTACAACTTCTTTTATTCTACCACAATATTGTGCAATATTCTCACCTTCCTGCATTCTCATTTCATCAAATTTACCTCTTAGGCTCTCGGCTTTTGCTCTCAACACATTTACGTCACCACCATAAATGTTTGCAAGGGTGTTCCACATTTGCTTTGTAGTACTGCATTCGATGTCTTCAAATTCTAGATAACTTAGTCAGATGCAATCTCCAACAGTGCTTGGTTGTGCTCTTGTTTAGCTTTCATTTCCTCGGTAGTTAGAGGTGCAGCAGGTGTGACATAGTCATGCTCAATGTAATACTTTGTAGAATCACCAATACCGGCCAGATGCAACTTCATCAAGCTTTTCCATGAAAGAAATTTTTCCTTATTCAGCTTTGGTACCTCCTTCTTATACATCTTGATCATTTGCTTCAAGTACCTTCAAACTTGTTCTCTGTAAGCACCAACTTGGCTCTAATACCAATTGTTAATATGATTTAGAACAACAGAGAGGGGGGGGGGGGGGGGGGTGAATCAGTTGTTCTCTGGTCCAGATGTATAAAAAAAATCTTCAAACTCTTCAACAAATCACATCTAATAACCAACACCTACTCGGTCATTACTGATTGCATAACAGAAACATATAATAGTGCAGTCCACTTATCCAATAGCATCTAACTTGTAAAACACAAAAATGTTCAAACCAAAACATTCACACAAGTATCAACACCAAGATTTATAACAGAAACCCAATTAGGGAAAAACCACTTTGTAACATGTTACTATTATGTTCACTCTTTTGAAGTGAGCTCGGTGAAAAGCCAACCTTGTCAAAGGTTACAAACACACTATCAGGTGTGACTCGGTTAAATGATTTAAACCACTCTGTTAAAAGTGCACCTTATTATAGGACTTACATACACTCCATTAGAATGCAACCTTGTTCAAAGGATTTATACCTATGACTGTTAGGTCAACCTCTGTTAAAAAGATTTTGACTATTACAATGGTTAGAAAGTAGCAGTAATATTGATCTGAGAAACATACAACTCACTTTGAAAATATCAGATCCAATTTTGTACACATATGCTGGCTTACTGACTATGAACCTTTTCCATCTCCATCATTGATCTGCTTGAAACCCTCTTCAAGCAATCACAACACTTCTCCTTCAACCTTCTTTGCTTAGACAGTCAATAACATCAACAATACTTCCTACATCCACTCCTTACAACAACCTCTTGCTTAGGTTTCCTTAATACTACCTCTATTAGGTCAATACATCTTTTTCCACTTAATCTCCTTCATAGATCTTAGGGTTAGGTCAGATTCATTGAATCCATCCTAAATTATGTTCTTTGACTATCCTTTTAGAAATATCTTGAATCTCTTAAAAGATTTATAATAAAACATTTTACAATGCATTAAATGCTTTCATACAATCAATAAATAAAGTCAACATGTTTTACATAACCCAAGAATTCAACAATGTCAGCTAGAAATTTGAATTCTTCCTCAAATGCAAAATATTGACGCTCGGTCAATACTATGTTCAACTTCTCGATCTTCACTAGAAAGCTCAGTCACTGCATAAACTATTTCCTCAGCTAACATGATCTTCCTCGGCAATTAACTGGTGTTCGATCAACACTGATTTTACTCGGCATATACTAGCTCGGTCGACACAAACAACACTTGGCTTAAACTAGATTTCTTCACTTTTTCTTGGTTAAGCCTACCAGTTTAGTCTTCATTCTTACTTAGATAAATAATACATTATCTTATCGTTGTGCCACATAATCAAGTACTCATTGAAGTATCAAGATAACTCAACCTTTCCTTAGGTGTTGTTGTTACCAACCTTGCCTATCCCCTTAGCAACACTCAAATAGATATAGTACTTTCTTAAATAGAAATAGTCTTACCAGTTAAGGTTTGACATCAATGACAATACAACAATTGCTTCAATTGCAATTTCCACCAGTGCACACTTCATTAGTGTTGTTAAAATCCTATAACTAGGTAGATCTAGCTGATCTAATATGTTACTCCTAACAGGGTAAGATCACTAGAAGTGATCAGAACTTGTAGCCCTAATAGGAAAACCTTTTCTATTTGTAGTAGTGAAGAATTTATTGGTGTCATCCCCACCATAGTTTTTACCTTCTAACAAGGGTTTCTACGTTACCAAAATACTTGTATTATGTAACTGTTATATTGTTAATTTCATGTTATTTACTTTCACAAGTTGAATGGATGAATGATACATGTATTAGATGCAAGTTATTTTTGGAAGGTTATCATTTTTTGCTATTGTAGATCTAAAAGGTTAATGATTTAAAGTTTTTGTGGGCACCAATTCACCCCTCCCCTCTTAGTACCCTATCTCTCCTAATTCCAACAATTGGTATCAAAGCACAGTTCTCTTATTTGACAATTTAACCACTGAAGGGTAAAGATCTAAGTCATGGAGAGGTATAAGTTAGAAAATGCTATTGATAATTAGAAGATGTAGATGCAGATGCTTATTGAATAGTACAAGAAAGCCAAGGAAGGACTGAAGAAATTACTAGTTGAAAGGAAGAATCTAGCTATTCTGCAAAATGAGATCGGTTATCATGAAGAATCCATTGATGAAATGTTTGATCATGTTGGATCTATTTCTGGAAGTATTTTTGATGGATCTGAAAGCATAATCTCTAATTTTTCTGAAAAGAATCAACATTTAACTGAACAAGTGAAAGCACTACAAATCGGTCAAGAATCTCAGATGGTGAGAATGGTAGAGACAATGAACAGTGCTAGACAAGCTGAGCAAGAAAGGAATCTAGTTATTGATGACCGAAGATAAATGAATGAACAACTTCAAGCAAAAGAAAGTGAAATATAGAGACTCACCGATTGCCATTTTCAAGTATCTAATCAGATGATGATTGTGAATCAAGAAGTAAATCAAGTAAATGGAGAATTGTCAAGATATCTTGAAGAAGTTGCAAGACTTAGAGAGGAGAATGAGAAGCTAAGAAATGAAGTGAAAAAATCAACAGCAACACAATGAAATGAAGAAATTGGCTAAGGAAAGTTTAAGAAGATTGATGACTTTCTGTTTAATCAAAGAAGATTTGGGAGTAGAGCTGGTCTAGGCTATACCAGCGAAGGAGAATCATCACATCAAGTTGAATAAGTCAACAACAATCAAAGTCAAAGACCTAAAGCATTGACATGTTATCATTGTGGCAAACTAGGACATACATCTAATGTGTGTAGAAGCAAAGCACAAGGTAAACCTCCTATCTCTCCTAAATTAAATGGATATTGTTATTATTGTGGTAAGTTTGGACACCAAGCTTATGAGTGTAGAGCTAAATAGAATGATATTACTAACAATACTACTATGGAGAAAATATGCTACACTTATAATAAACATGGACACACTACATGAGAGTGTAAGGATAGGATGAAACAAGTATGGACTCCTAAGCAAAAAACACAATGCAAGCCGTATCAACCGAAGAAACATGCTAACTCTTATGTTTCAGATTATAACACATGGGCTAACTATGTTGCATGTGGTAGATATGGGCACATTGCAGCGAACTGTAACAAGAAAAGATGGGTTGGACAATCAAGAAGCTAGACAAGCACTGGAATGGCATGTATGCATTGTCATAAAGTTGGTCATTTAAGAAAAGACTACAGAGACTGAGCACAAGAGGAAAATCATGTATTTGAGAGTGGAAACACTATTGCAGATATCATGAAGATAAGTAACACTATGTGGAGAAAGGCATCTAATGAGAATGCTGAATCAAGTAATATTTTTGGTGAAACCTCATCCACTAGATTGGGTGACATTGGTACCTCCACTTAAGGTGATATAGGTATGTATAGGACTGACATTTCAAAATGATCACATTTTAAATATAGTTCCCTATATATGATAAGCACATACCAAATCTGCATGAATAAAGATGCACTATGGTTTATATGTTTTAAGCTAACAAATTTATACAGTCAGTAAAAGTTAGACCAAGTGTTGGTTACCCATCAGTAATCACTATTCAAGGTTAACCGAATATTAGTATGAACCGAACAATGAAATCTTGTGTTAACCGAGTGGATAAAAGGTTACAGTTGTCACTGAGCTGACAACTATTATGAACCAAAAGGTAGGTCAAGCATTTAATGCACAAAATTTTAAATGGGAATATCAAAAAGTCTATAAATACATGAGAAACAGAGTTCATTTTTACATTGCGATCTTGAAGAGCGAAGATTTCATAGAAAAGAGTTCAAGCTAAAAGGATTTTTAGAAGGATTCAAGGCTACTATAGATCGAACCAACATCACTTTTCGATGATTTTGAGTAAGTACATTTTCTACTCAACACTTTATTAACCTGCTACTTGCTAAAACCCTAAATCGATTTATGGCATCTACATCATCTGCAAGCAAATCACACAGTGTTGAGGAAGAAGTAAATCTGATTGTTAGAGCGAACTTTGACGAACCTAAGTACAAACAACACCCTAAGATTGCATCACAAACAGACTTAATGGGTGCATTTTCAAGCATCCCAGATAGGGTTTTATTAATAGAGGATGTACGGTCATTGGAGAAGTAGGATATTTTGAGACTAGTGTGGCATATCAACAATTGTGTGGCACTGATGGAAAACTAAAAATAGAATTTGACTAGATTGAGAAATTAGGGTTATCATGCACCATACACTTTCTGCAATCATTCAAAATAGACTAGATAAGGATTGTATTCATTTGGTATCATGATGGAAAATTATAGTTGGATAAACCAATAGAGGTCAAAAAGAAAATGATCAGTAGGGTTACTGGGTATCCTACAACTGACAAGGCAAAGGCTTTCCGAAGCTCTTCCCAACCTGATGTTGAGAAGAACACTAGAGATGAATGGGATAGTCGAGCATTGAAGATTTAAACAATTAAAGATCCATCAATAAAATTTATGTCACATGTGATCAGGTACAAAATATTTCAATCGAGCAGATTAAATAATGTACCCTATAGCACAGTCGACATGGCATACAAAATTGTGAAGAAAGTTCACCAGATTGATCTTGCAGAGATACTACTAAACCAAGTATAGGAAAACATGAAGACTATAAGGTCAAAGAAGTCAAACACATGTAAGTTTGGTTCACTCCTTGTTTGTTTATTTTTCTATATACAGAAGTATCTCCCTAGCTACTTTAAAGTAAATTGGACAACAGATAAACTGATAACTATACAGATTGCTGAGATGATGAACAAGTTAGGAGATGATTTGAATAAACATTTTAATGAGTACTTTAAATAGTTTAAGACCAAGATGAATCAAAGAAGCAGAATTCTATGAAAATTAGTTGAGAAATTTAAGATAGATATATGTTTTCTAGTAGACACCGATCATTCCATGATAATCAAGTGACTAGCACCTATAGCCTATGAAATGAACTATTATTTTGCATTGAAATCTATTGAAGCATTGCTAGCACTACCAAAAGACCCCAAGGCCACTAGGTTTGGAACCTATGAAGAAGTTAAGTCTAGAATCATGATAGGTTTGGCCATTAATAAAATGTCTAGGAAGGCAAAGAAGATGAAAAAGTTTTTAACTGAGAACTTTGAGAAGGATGCAGACTCATCCGAAGAGTCACCGGTTGAACAAGCAACCGAAGGTCAGTTAAAGTTGGATGACAAGGCATTTGACAATGAGGAAACCGAATCTGATGAAGAACAAGAAGCTACACCAATTCCTCCTCCTAAAGCTCCAAAGAAGAGGTAGTTACCAATACAGAAAGGTGCATGGACAAGATCCTCAATTGCAGCTTCACCACCATAGAAGAAGGAAGCAGAGAAGGTAATAAAATGAAAGGCAACTACACTGACAAAGACCTATGCAAAGAAAGGATCCAAGGTTGAAAATGAGGCACTGAAGAAAAGGAGAAGATTTATAAGAGCTAAAGAAGACCTTGAGGATACTGAAAATGAAGATGACATCATTCAATTCAAAGTGGTAAGCAACAAGGTATGGTCAATAGATGAAATCATTGAAGATATAATTGAGAACAGTGAACTTCCTGATCCGAAACTTAGCATATTTGACAAAATGTCAAATGAGGATCAAACAAAGATTGAGGAGGTAGTCATCCAAATGATGATAAAGTTTAAAAGAGCTCCATTAGAATTTGCACTAACATTACCAAAGGAGTTGGATGATAGAATAAATAAAAAATGGGCTTATGCACTAGACACCGAGAAGAGAAAGAGAGAAAGATCTCTAGTTCAGGTAGCCCCACATCTAATGTAACGCCCTACCAGGGAACCCAAGAGAGATTAACCAATAACTTGCTACTAAGTTTGGTGAACATTTTTTTTTCTAAAGTTAACATACAAGATACACAACAATGCAGAAGCAATTACCATTTACTCACATTAAACCAACAACCAAAATAGTTTACGAATCTCGAGGGTTCCATGACATAGAATTACTTAAGAAAAAATTACAACTAAAGAAAGATAACAAAATATTCCATATCATAAATGATACAATTACAACTTACAACAATAAATACAATCCTCATGGACATCCATGATAACTTATACACTGACATCCACTACACATGTTGCAGGGTATGTAATAATAAATCTAACAAAGAAGTACAAATTTAGATTAGGTATCACATACGATACTCTAATACAGGATTACATAAATCAAGTTATGATAAGAAACCAATAATGAAGAATCAATGACGAAGCATAAAGGAATCCAACTGCAAAAGTATCAACAGCACCGGCACAAGGATGTCGAATCTCAAATGGTAAAGAATCACTACCACCCGTCCGTGTAGAACCACAAAGGCCTACCCCACCGTGCTGAGGAGATAACCACAAACCCCAATCGGATGACCAAAACCAAACAAGGATAAAACCACTAAGCAAGGAATCCTGAAAGCTCTCTACTCAAGGTTTACAAAATAAAGAGAAAGGTAAGACCCACTAATCCAGAGGCATAAACACAAACTCAGGAGATGACTTAGGCTACATGTTATGGGAGTGTCATCACATGTCTATCTACTTGAGTTACCCTAGACTGGTCACTCTGGACCCCGGACCCTCAAGCATTGAGTTACCCTGGACTGACCACTCTGGGTCCCGGACCCTCAATACAATCCATGTGGGATTAGAATACTCCCTCTTAAATATGAGGAATTCTAATCATAATCATACTCTAATTTATCTTCTTAAATGATCTATAAAGTTTTAATTACTATGTTATCACTTAATTACATAACCTACAATAGGTTACCTAGGTACTGACCACTTTGGGTCCTGACCCCTATTGTAAGCCACTCCCCTAAGATGCACTTAATCAATCTCCCCTAGGTTCATAATCACATAAACATCCAACAGGTATACAACCAAGTAATCCTAGATGCAGTTTCACAAATAGAAACCCAAATGATTACACAGATACCAAAAATAGATATTAACCAATAAGAGCCCATAAAAATGATACATAGATGACAATCAAAATAAACACTCACATAAACGCGATACTAAAATAAGTACAAATGACAAACATTCCCAGCCTCTGTATCCCCTAGGTCATTCGAATGCCCGATATCATTTAGTCCACAAGAAGACAAAAGCATGAATGAAGAGTACAACATTTACAATTTACATAACTGAAAAAGGAATACAAGCATTTAAACTTCATTATGAACATGATCCAAACAGAAAATAGCTCACACAATAATTATAAGAGAATCATAACATAACAAGCATATTAATGTCATAATAAAAAGAATATTCCTTGAAGACGTTCTAGAAATTCAATAGAAAAATTGCCCAATTTAAGTATATACATAAACATTTAACAACTAGTTGCATTTATATTCAATGAACATCTCTCCAATTTATTAGCACAATAGTATAACCTAATTTAAATTTATCCCAAATCATTAATTCTCAATAATTAAAATATGACAATTATAATATAAATTTAAACATTAACTAAACTAACAAAACAAAAATCAAATTTTTTTACAACATTCTTTTAATAAACTATAATTTAAAATAACTAATTTAATTTAAAAGAAAATAAACTAAATTAATTATAAAGAAACTAAACTAACATAATATAGATAAACTAATTTAATATTACCTAAATGATAAAACACATAAAACAAATTTTAAATTAACATATTAAGTTGTGGGGGTACCCTGTGGGCCCTGCGCCCCCTTTCCAACTGGCCACACTAAGGAAGCCCACCACACAGTACCTTACTGGTACTGTCGGCAAGCTCTATGTCGATGGTACTAGTAAGGTATCGCCGGCCAGGGCGTCTATGGTGTGTGGGGGAGCGGACTAGTTCCGTGGCCCCCATAATATATTTAATAACTTAAAAAAATAAAATTAAAATAATCTTTTCAAAACAAATGCTAAAAGCTATAATTTTTTTTTTATAAAAAATTTGTTTATGAATAATAACTTCAACTCCACAAAGCATAACTTTAAAAAATATAATTATTTCTATTTAAATCAAAAACTGGAAATAGGATATTTAACAAATTAATACATCAATTTTTTTTTTACAGAGAATAAATTTAACATTTAGGAATTTCTTTTACAAACAAAATCTTAGATTTCTTTGTGATAAGAATCTATTCCTTTCTCAAAACAAACAATTTACTATATCTATGTAAATTTTTTTTGCACAGAATTTTTAAAATAGAATATATATTTTTAACCTGAATTGATTATTTTTTTACCAAGATTGGTTTTTTTAAGCAATTAATCTATTTTCTCAAGGGGATTAATTTTCTTTCATATCTATAGTTAAACTATACAACAGGATTAATTTATCGGTTTATAGGCAAACCATGAAGAATTAATTAACAAAATTTTGCCAGAGTAATACTATGATACCAAGTAATAATAAAATATAGAAATCAACTACACTAGGGTTTCTGAATACCCAGATCTATCAAAAACATTGAAAGATGAATGCATGTAAAAATAGAGATAACAAGGAAAATTTAATGCCTACCTTAGATCCAATGCCAGAAACTGAAAATGAAAACCCTTGTAGATCTGAGAATAGAACTTTCTCCAAAATCAAGCCCAACCTGCAGATCTGAAAACTATGTTGCAAACAGGTGTCCGATCCAGAAGCACAGAGAAATTCAATTCAACATGTAGCCACAACAATCCACAAATCTCCAAAAATGTCAAACACACAAGCTTGCCCCAAAAATCTTCTCCAAAACTTGTCTCCCCCCAAAAATGAATGCAAAAATCCCCTAATAGGAATTCAATTCCCAAATTCATGCAATCCCAAAAGACAACTCAAAAGCTAACTCACAGTTAACTCCAAATCAGAAAATGACTCATAAGACAACTCCTAATCCAACTCAAATTCCAAAATTGAAAGTAAATACAATTAATTAATTAAAAATATCTTTTAAAAGCACAACTCAACTTGACTTTTGAGAGCTGGATGTTATCTTTTGAAAACAAACTCCTTTTCCAATTTGCACATGTTATAATTTAAATACATTTATTAAATAAATTAAATACTTAATGCATCACAAATTCATGCAATTAATTATTTAATCATTTAATAAAATATGCAAACATAATCCAAATCATTTTCCAACTAAGCACATGTTAATAATTAAAATCCAAATTAAAGAAATTAAATATTTAATACATCTTAAGCATGCAATTAAATATTCAATTATTTAATAATACACTCAAGCATAATTAATCCTAATTGCAATTTCATAATCAATTGTTTCTAATTAATTAAATAATTGACTTTAGATAATTTTCTAAATTAAACATAGGAACATAATTAAATCATTAAATTGAACTATAATCCTAACATTGATAAACTTATAAAATCACCTGAATAATCATAAATCAACTGAATCAAGCACAGTAAAATCAAGCACAATAAATCAAGCATACTAAAACCATGCACAGACTCAAGAATGGGATCCACAAATTCATGCCAACTAGGTGAATTTGGGTAGGTTAGTCATACTGGTACTTGTCCAAACTTAGGAAAAATTTGGCTTAGGTTAGGGTTTTGGGTCTGTGTATTATCTCCCCTCTTTATCATTGAGATGAATGTTTTTGGGCATGCTCACTCCTGCCAATTCAGGGAAGACGATGTCCTATACCTGCAAACCCGTCATCAAAAGATGAAGCATGTACATACAATAATATATAACAGACAATGGCGGGGATTGGCCGATCATGTGGATCTCGCAAGAAAGTAACTACGACTCTGTCCCTCAACCACATTAGGCATGTCAAACAGAAATATAAAATAAACACATTGACCATACACATGCAAGTATGGGGTTAGTAAAATCATAAGCATCAATGATCTCCTAACATATAATCTATCATCCTCAAATAATCATAGCATTTATAAAATCAAACTAGGGGTGAGCTACTACATCCACCCCCCTTAGGATTAGGCTTACTCCTAGAAGCCTACAAATAGATAAGGATATATATATCCCCCAAACACGAAGCATTTACTAGAAATGAAAAACAATCAAAACTCAAAACAAAAACAAAAGAAAACATAATCATAGAGCAATGGTCTGAAAGAAAAATATTTTATGTCTATGTTTAGTTTCAAGTTTAGACCACACAAAACCTAATAGGCGTACATACCCAGAGTTCCCAGTGTAGAAACTCCTCTCTGATACCATATGTAACGCCCCACCAGGGAACCCAGGAGAGATTAACCTATAACTCGCTACTAAGTTTGGTGAACATTTTTTTTCTAAAGTTAACATACAAGATACACAACAGTGCGGAAGTAATTACCATTTACTCACAATAAACCAACAACCAAAATAGTTTACGAATCCCGAGGGTTCCATGACGCAGAATTACTTAAGAACAAATTACAACTAAAGAAAGAAAGATAACAAAAGATTCCATATCATAAATGATACAATTACAACTTACAACAATAAATACAATCCTCATGGACATCCATGATAACTTATACACTGACATCCACTACACATGTCGCAGGGTATGTAATAATAAATCTAACAAAGAATTACAAATTCAGATTAGGTATCACATACAATACTCTAATACAGGATTACATAAATCAAGTTATGATAAGAAACCAATAATGAAGAATCAATGATGAAGCATAAAGGCATCGAACTACAAAAGTATCAACAGCACCGGCACAAGGACGTCAAATCTCAAATGGTAAAGAATCACTACCACCCATCCGTGTAGAACCATAAAGGCCTACCCCACCATGCTGAGGACATAACCACAAACCCCAATCGAATGACCAAAACCAAACAAGGATAAAACCACTGAGCAAGGAATCCTGAAAGCTCTCTACTCAAGGTTTACAAAATAAAGAGAAAGGTAAGACCCACTAATCCAGAGGCATAAACACAAACTCAGGAGATGACTTAGGCTACATGTTATGGGAGTGTCATCACATGTCTATCTACTTGAGTTACCCTGGACTAGTCACTCTGGACCCCGAACCCTCAAGCATTGAGTTTCCCTGGACTGACCACTCTGGGCCCCAGACCCTCAATACAATCCATGTGGGATTAGAATATTGTCTCTCAGATATGAGGAATTCTAATCATAATCATACTCTAACTTATCTTCTTAAATAATCTATAAAGTTTTAATTACTATGTTATCACTTAATTACATAACCTACAATAGGTTACCCAGGTACTGACCACTTTGGGTCCTGACCCCTATTGTAAGCCACTCCCCTCAGATGCACTTAATCAATCTCCCCTAGGCTCATAATCACATAAACATCCAAAAGGTATACAACCAGGTAATCCTAGATGCAGTTTCACACATAGAAACCCAAATGATTACACAGATACCAAAAATAGATATTAACCAATAAGAGCCCATAAAAATGATACATAGATGACAATCAGAATAAACACTCACATAAACGCAATACTGAAATAAGTACAAATGACAAACATTCCCAGCCTCTATATCCCCTAGGTCATTCTAATGTCCGATATCATTTAGTCCATAAGAAGATAGAAGCATGAACGAAGAGTACAACATTTACAATTTACATAACCGAAAAAGGAATACAAGCATTTAAACTTCATTATGAACATGATCCCAAAAAAAAATAGCTCGCACAATAATGATAAGAGAATCATAACATAACAAGCATATTAATGTCATAATAAAAAGAATATTCCTTGAAGACGTTCTAGAAATTCAATAGAAAAATTGCCCAATTTAAGTATATACATAAACATTTAACAACTAGTTGCATTTATACTCAATGAACATCTCTCCAATTTATTAGCACAATAGTATAACCTAATTTAAATTTATCCCAAATCATTAATTCTCAATAATTAAAATATGACAATTATAATATAAATTTAAACATTAACTAAACTAACAAAACAAAAATCAAATTTTTTTACAACATTCTTTTAATAAACTATAATTTAAAATAACTAATTTAATTTAAAAGAAAATAAACTAAATTAATTATAAAGAAATTAAACTAACATAATATAAATAAACTAATTTAATATTACCTAAATTATAAAACAAATAAAACAAATTTTAAATTAACATATTAAGTTGGGGGGGTACCTTGTGGGCCCTGCGCCCCCTTTCCAACTGGCCGCACTAAGGAAGCCCACCGCATAGTACCTTATTGGTACCACCGACAGGCTCTTTGTCGATGGTACCAGTAAGGTACCACTGGCCAGAGCGTCTATGGTGTGTGGGGGAGCGGACCAATTCCGTGGCCCCCATAATATATTTAATAATTTAAAAAAAAAAATTAAAACAATCTTTTCAAAACAAATGCTAAAAGCTATAATTTATTTTTTTCTTAAAATTTGTTTATGAATAATAACTTCAACTCCACAAAGCATAACTTTTAAAAAATATAATTATTTCTATTTAAATCAAAAACTGGAAATAGGATATTTAACAAATTAATACATCAATTTTTTTGACAAAGAATAAATTTGACATTTAGGAATTTCTTTTACAAACAAAATCTTAGATTCTTTTGTGATAAGAATCTATTCCTTTCTCAAAACAAACAATTTACTATACCTATGTAAATTTTTTTTGCACAAAATTTTTAAAATAGAATATATATTTTTAACCCGAATTGATTATTTTTTCACCAAGATTGGTTTTTTTAAGCAATTTAATCTATTTTCTCAAGGGGATTAATTTTCTTTCATATCTATAGTTAAACTATACAATAGGACTAATTTATCAGTTTATAGGCAAACCATGAAGAATTAATTAACAAAATTTTGCTAGAGTAACACTACGATGCCAAGTAATAATAAAATACAGAAATCAACTACACTAGGGTTTCTGAATACCCAGATCTATCAAAAACACAGAAAGACAAATGAATGTAAAAATAAAGATAACAAGAAAAATTTAATGCCTACCTTAGATCCAATGCCAGAAACTGAAAATGAAAACCCTTGTAGATATGAGAATAGAACTTTCTCCAAAATCAAGCCCAACCTACAGATCTGAAAACTATGTTGCAAACAAGTGTCTGATCTAGAAGCACAGAGAAATTCAATTCAACATGTAGCTACAACAATCCACAAATCTCCAAAAATGCCAAACACACAAGCTTCCCCCAAAAATCTTCTCCAAAACCTGTCTCCCCCCAAAAATGAATGCAAAAATCCTCTAATAGGAATTCAATCCCCAAATTCATGCAATCCCAAAAGACAACTCAAAAGCTAACTCATAGTTAACTCCAAATCAAAAAATGACTTATAAGACAACTCCTAATCCAACTCAAATTCCAAAATTGAAAGTAAATACAATTAATTAATTGAAAATATCTTTTAAAAGCACAACTCAACTTGACTTTTGAGAGCTGGTTGTTATCTTTTGAAAACAAACTCCTTTTCCAATTTGCACATGTTATAATTTAAATACATTTATTAAATAAATTAAATACTTATTGCATCACAAATTCATGCAATTAATTATTTAATCATTTAATAAAATATGCAAGCATAATCCAAATCATTTTCCAATTAAGCACATGTTAATAATTAAAATCCAAATTAAAGAAATTAAATATTTAATACATCCTAAAGCATGCAATTAGATATTCAATTATTTAATAATACACTCAAGCATAATTAATCCTAATTTCAATTTCATAATCAATTATTTCCAATTAATTAAATAATTGACTTTAGATAATTTTCCAAATTAAACATAGGAACATAATTAAATCATTAAATTGAACTATAATCCTAACATTGATAAACTTATAAAATCACCTAAATAATCATAAATCAACTGAATCAAGCACAATAAATCAAGCATACTGAAACCATGCACAGACTCAAGAACGGGATCCACAAATTTGTTCCAACCAGGTGAATTCGGGTAGGGTAGTCATACTGGTACTTGTCCAAACTTAAGACAAATTTGGCTTAGGTTAGGGTTTTGGGTCTGTGTATTATCTCCCCTCTTTACCATTGAGACAAATGTTTTTGGGCACGCTCACTCCTACCAATTCAGGGAAGACGATGCCCTATACCTGCAAACCTATCATCAAAAGATGAAGCATGTACATACAATAATATATAATAGACAATGGTGGGGATCAGCCGATCGTGTGGATCTCGCAAGCAAGTAACTACAACTCCGTCCCTCAACCACATGAGGCACGTAAAAAAAAGTATAAAATAAACACATCGACCATACACATGCAAGTATGGGGTTAGTAAAATCATAAGCATCAATGATCTCCTAACCTATAATCTATCATCCTCAAATAATCATAACATTTATAAAATCAGACTAGGGGCGAGGTACTACATCTAAGCCTAGATGAAATTGATGAACTCATGGCTAATTATCAAGCAAGATTTTATGTAAAGAACTGAGCCATGATGATACTAGATGTGAATGTGGCAGATGTAGATGAGACTGGTGATTCCCTATGGAAATCAATTTTTAAAGCCAAAGAACAAGCCGAGCAAAATGCATTCTTAAATTTGTCTAAAAAGAGACAAAATTCCAAAGGAAAAGGTATCTACATTGATGATACTACAGCAGAGAAGTCAAAGGACTCTAGTATATCAGTTATCAAGGTAATTGATATCACTGAACAAAAAGAAGACATAAATATTTCACAGGATACACCAGATCTAGTAGAGATCCAAATGAAGAAGAAAATCAATGATGATGTACTCATTGAGGACATTACAAATGGTGATCTTGATGACAAGGATGATGAGGATGTAAATATTGCACCAGATAACACTCAAGATGAATCTCAAGTCAGTGATTATGCATTTACATCACTACTAGGTGAGCTTCCTATACTTGTAGAAGCAGTAGAAATTCTTTCACAGGAACAACCTGACGGCTCAGAGCTCGAGCAACATAAAGATACCACAGGGGAACAAGACACCGAAATACTTGCAGAGGCACATAAGTCTGAAGGACTAGAGGAAAATACTACAGAAACAAAGGCACAAGATGAGCCTAAGGCAACTAAGGTGACCCCACCTGACACCACATCTGAGGCTACTGATACATAGGTTACCAGGGAACAGAGGAAGGAAGAGAGTGTGTCAACCGGGAAGGATACTCCAAAAATAGAAGACAAGGTTCTTGTCACCATTGTGAAGAAATCACCCCTTGCACCAAAGAAGAAGAAGAAAAAGAAATCAAAAGGGCCGGTCACTCTAGACGAAGTTATAATAATACCTGAGTGTTACTCAAGGACCCTTAGCCCCCAAGGAATTAAGAAAATATGGGGAACTATGTACAAGAAAAGCTGCACAAGAAAAGTTGAAGCAAGAAACCAAACACAAAGAAATATTAATATTAGTTAGGGATATCTTACAAGAGGTAGTACCTAAAGTGAACATTGATGAAGATACTCCTATTATAGATCAACTTGCTATACTTATCGAGAAGATAAATGCCCCAGACATTGATGCTGAAAAGCGAATTGAAGAAAGGGCATAATCCAAGATTCAAGGCAAATTGGTAGAAAGAATCAGCCAAGAAGTGGCAATAAACAAGGTCAAATTATCTGAAGTAATAACTGAAATAAAATCTATAACCCAGTTAATTTTTCAATTCTTATTGAAGCTATGCACTATGGAAACCTTCACTATTGAGATCAATGAAAAGATCAAAGGTCTGGAAGATGAAATCAAGACTAGTGAAAATGCAGCTACTACCGAGCCACAAGCTTTTTCAAAGCACATTCATCGAGTTTAGGAACTTCAATCTTTGATAGTAGATCTCAAGAAACAACAAGAGCAGATCATAGATCAAGTCACAGAGTTACAGATAGAAATCCTTCCATACCTGTAGATTTTTTAGAAACACATTGTCAAAGCAGAATAACTTGTTTCAACACCAGAGATTTCTATGTTGGATAACATCTTTGACATGCATGCACAAGTCGGTCTTGAGCACATTTCTCTCACCAACTTAAAAGAGGAATGGAAAAACCTCTTGGAGTCACTCAAGAAAACCCATCACAACTTTTTTGACAAGATGTGAGTATACAGTTTACTTTTTGTATTTGGCATTACTATCAAAAAGGGGGAAATCAATGTATATGTCAATATGCCAAATAAATACATAGATGCTATGTATACTACATATTACTAGAAGCATGCACCGAGGGGGAGTAAATAGAAATTTTGATAAGTATATATGTACATATGGCAGAGATATAAGTTATATGTAGAAAATTTTGTCTATATACATTCAAGTTTTGATACTAATGCCAAAGGGGGAGATTGTTATCTCTATTGAGCATTAAAGGTTGTCATTAGTATCAAAGGTTATCTACAAGATCAGTTGGTTACTTAAATTGAGCTAGTCGGTAACTAGAAGCAAAATAGACCAGTCGGTTAAGCATACACACCAAGCATCAAACAGTTTCTTGAGCACCAACAAACATCAACACCGAGCGATTGTAAACACCGAGTAGTTTATACAGTGTTTATTGATGATCATAGGAAATGGCATAGTAATTAGGAATGGCACATTCTTCTATGAAAATGGTTACACCAAATCAGGAAATGTATCACTAAGATCGAGGAATATTTATTGTTAAGATTCGATGAATATTCTATGTAATAGCTCAATCTAGGTCATTTTTCTATACCGTAGATCTTAGGGTTTTATCTAAGATGTGTAACCTAATTTTGTTAAAGCAGCATAAAGTAGTATGCTATATAAATGTATGTTTGCATCATTTGTGATGTGAACTAATGTATGAATTAAGGAGAACTTGAAGCACTTGCCTAACTTCAAGTCTATTAGTTGATAGAGCAGATCAGTATTTAGAAGTTTATCAGATTAAGCAGAATCAAAGCAGGCTAATCAAGTAGTTCAGAGCAGAGATTCATCACAGTAAAGGTGATATTTTGTTAATACTTTATTGATCTATATCAGACAATCAAGTTGTCATTAGCATATAATTTCCTATTGCTTTCTAACAATTGTAATAGAGTTTTGGTTAAATCTCTTAATAGAGTTGGCTTGACAGTCTTATCTAAATCTCTTGATCGAGTGCACACTTCATTAGTGTTGTTAAAATCCTATAGCTAGGTAGATCTAGCTGATCTAATATGTTACTCCTAATAGGGTAAGATCACTAGAAGTGATCAAAACTTGTAGCCCTAACAGGCAAACCTTTTCTATCTACAGTAGTGAATAATTTGTGGGTGTCATCCCCACCATAGTTTTTACCTTCTAACAAGGGTTTCTACATTACCAAAATACTTGTGTTATGTAACTGTTATATTGTTTATTTCATGTTATTTACTTTCACAAGTTGAATGGATGAATGATACATGTATTAGATGCAAGTTATTCTTGGAAGGTTATCACTGTTTTCTGTTGTAGATCTAAAAGGTTAATGAGTTAAAGTTTTTGTGGGCACCGATTCACCCCTCCCCTCTCAGTACCCTATCTATCCTAATTCCAATAGTTTTATGTTAATATATGCAATGTTTTCCATTCGTTGAATGGTTAGTAAAGTGGATAAAAGTTTTTGGAGTATTGATTCACACCTCCCCTCTCAGTATTTAACTTTCCATAATTAATCCAACACTACCAAGATTTTCCATCCATATTTTTAAAATTGTCAATAAGTACTTAGAAATATCAGTTTATTTTATTTATTGATTTTCTCATTTCTCACCTTAAAAAGTTGCAAATGAATTGGTTTTTATTTCTACGAGGGGGTAGATTCATCATCTTTTATATTTACATATTATCTTATCCCTTTCCTAATCTAAAAACCAATTTTAATGGAAGAAAAATCTATTTATAAACTTACACACCATAACTATCATAGATAGAAGTATCAGATGACTAAATTGCTTCAACCTATGGGTTTATGGTCATGATTCGATGAGAACCAACCAAATTTGACCTTCCAATTTGAGATCCTTTAGCATAGGGATAAGATGGAAGATACTATGGTTTTCATTGAGTTACATGTTTCAAACAACCTCCAACTCCATGTTGATTCTTGCAACATTCTTAGGGCCATGTCCCTGAAATTTGAGGAGCTTTTTTAGTGGTGTTAATGAGTTCTATGTAATTCATCTTCAGTTCCAAATATAAAATCATCGGTACTTGATTCCCTCTCCATCATTGAGAAATTTTTGGAGGAATTTATGCTTTTATATGGAGCCTAATCAAACTCAAAGTTTAATTTTTCCCCACTTTTATCGATGCACTTTCCATCCATATTTTTGAATGGGGTTTAGGGGAAACACCCCCAAGAAGTGGTCAAGGGACACTACCCATTGCTAAGTCTAGGGGAAATCCCTTCGCATTCTCCTTCTTGCGATAAGAATGGAGTTAAGGGGAAACACCCCACAAAGCTCAAAATGCCTTTTATTGTTTTATAAAGGCATTAGGTGTAATTTTTTTATTGGCTATCATATTATAACTCTAATTTTTGTAACTGACATAAGGTTTGATAAAATGGCTTAGGGTTAGGGTTTTCAAATGAGAATTTGGTAGCTTCTTGCAGTGGTATTAAGTTGTAAGGGATTGTAGATTCTACTTGCTTGTCAATTACTAGATAATAATATTGGAATCTTTGTTTGGTAGACATAGCCCATGATTAGTTGAACTGCATTAAATTATTTATGTCTTATTTCTCTATGTATTTTTATTTCTATATTTTTTGATCAAATTGTCATCTTAATAGTTAGATACATTTCTACTATTCCTAACAATTTAAATCCACCAAATCACTTTTATAGGGTTGCAAGAAGGACATGACTAACTAAGAGTGCACCTTTCTAATTTGGTCAAGGCTTTGAGGCCCTTTTTAGGTATTTTCTTCTACTTTTTATTCCACCATGGATGGTTTGGGTCATATCCACACCATTCATTCATTTGAGGTGTTTTTTGAACACTTGATACTAGAAAAGACTAACTTGGCAGAGTTTAATTCCCTTTCTAGTTCTAGATCCTAGGATTTGGTTTCTTAGTAATCTACTTGTAAATAATAGAAGAAACACAGGCTTAAAGATTCACAAACTACTCATATATCTTCATCATCCCATGCACAATATTTGTATTCTTCCTCCTTTCTAAGAGGCCTTCATCTACAAAGAGAAATACTAAGTTTTCTTATTGCACCATGATAGGACATGATGAAAACCATTTTTTCACAAATTAGATATATGAGCTAAAATATCTTCTTTGGAGGAATAGTATTCAACCACCTTCATCTAATTTATCCTCTTCTGCCACTTTAGAACCCACACATTCTAGGTCAATTTTGGTATGTGTTGAAGAAAAGATGAAAGGCCATGCTCTCTTTGTATTAGCACACCTAGGGCTTATTGATTCAAAATCCTCTCATCATATGGAATCCTTTGAGATTATGTTATCTTCCTTCAAGCATTGTAATTGTTCATCTACCACATTAATCACAATAGGATGGGAAAGGTAGTTGAGTTCACCCCTAATTCATTTCTCATTAGAGATCTATATAGTAGAGAGCTTATTATAGTTGGGAGTATTGATCATGCATTTCACTTGACGAGTTCTCCCATTTTTCTCCCGCCAAGCATGTAGTTCCATTGATTGATCCTAACTCTCATGTATCTATAGTGGATTGGGTATGTGAGGAGAGGTTTGGTCACTTGAACATATGCGTGCTTTAGTCATCCATCATGGTCTATGAGACTTATTTTTTACCTCCTTGTCCACCTCCTACTTCTTTCTATATATTAGTTAGTTTAGTAGGTTGATTGTTCTCTTCCAATTATTTATTTCTGGGATTAGTACTTGTCAATTATGGTATGGTTTCTTAATACATCACATACTTTAGACATTAGGGAAATTCTTTAAGATCTTCACTTCCTTTTTGATAGAAACTTCATGATTCCTATCATCCCCTCTTCATTGCCTTTTGAGTTTTCTCATTAGGTATCTTCATAGTGTTTTTTATTTTATTCAATTGATTTGTGATCTTTTGATTCAAGCATGTGGGCAACTGATCATTCTTTCATGAGACCCATCACGATACTATTCCTTACATCTCCTTTCATGGAATTAATTCTACCTTTTCCATTTGATTTTTTTCTCCCTAAGGGGAGGAATTTAGTTTTCCACTCTTGGATCTTCATCAACACTCATCCTTGATCTATCATCTTTGGCATTGGAGCTTCTCTCTTATGAGAGGATATATCATCTCTTTCCATATCTCCTAAGGTGGTACATTGATTGTACTTATGTGTTTGATTTATCACTTAGGTTGATATCTTTAGTTCTTTGTTCTTTTCAAATGTGGTCTTGTTTATTTATTTCTCTCTTTTTAAATGTAGTTTTATCCACTAGTCTTTTCTCCTTTTATCCATTTGTATGAGAGTTGCATTGGTTTGTACATGGTTACCTAATCGGGTCTTGTTTCCAAGACCAATGAACATGTTTGCATTTTTGTATTCATCATCATATTTTTTGCTTCTTCCTAATTTAATATTACGGGGGGGATGTTGGATTAATTAGGACATTATCTACTTATTTAATTAATAAGGTATTTAATTTCTTTATTCATTTAAACTAAACTTAGGTGCTTTTTATTTTTTTCAAATTAGGCTAATAATAGCTTAAGTTTCTGAATTAATTATGATTGTGACACTTTGAATTAGATAATTTAATCTTTCTTTAGGGTTTATCCTAGGTTTTCATTCATTCTTTTATAACATATTATTTTGGTGTATCAATATAGAATTATTGAGTTGTTGATCAAATTATTCTTTCTTGATCTCCATTTTGCGAAAGGGGGTGTATTTGTATATGACTCATTGGCCTATGGAGCTTAACCATCAAAATTTTCATACATTTCTTATATTTAATATTCTCTTATGTAGTTCACATATCAAAGGATAAACTTACATGATGAAATTTGGAGAATATCATCACTTATATGACTTGGAGAATCATTTATCTCTAAATATTTGCATTAAGTATACATATTTTTTAGTGTCAAATAGTTGTAAAATGATCATCATTTTGGTATTTACATGGACCTCAAAGTGGGCGTATAATATTATAGAAGGAAAGATCAAGATTTCATAAATGATACATTCATGAAATAATTGAATGTAATGAAAGATGACATCTATGATGAGCCAACAATTAAATAGGTACCATGAGGAGGACATACTTATTGCTACAGAGATAATCATAATTTTACAAATGAATAAGAATAAGAGGATCATGAATAAGATAAATAAGATCAACCTAAGGTGTAGGTGAACAATAGATATCAAGATGAAGATATTAATTTAGAGATAATCAACTTAAAATATAAGTTAGCCAAGATTGAGGATAAGAAAAATAAATTGAGAACCTTAGGAGAATTAATAAAAAGGTAGGAGGAAGCTAGACAATCCTAGTGATAGAAGGAAGAATAATGGAGATCTCAAAGACAATACATTGCATATTCCTTCTAGATCTCCCTTAGACTTTGATAGGTATATGAAGCTAAAATTGTATGTGTATTTTTGGTGAGATGCGGTCATTAGTGGAAGAATTTTTGGATATTCCATAGAATATAGGAGGCTTGAGAAAGTCATATATGACTTTTATTTCACTCAGTTTGGCCATAATCCACAACATTGGAAAATAAGGGTTTGAAGCTCAAATTTGGTGAATTCATTTTCTAGAGTTATTTTTGGCCCAAACTAACCCCATCATTGGAAAAATAGGTGAAATTTAATTATAAATTTAACTATGTTCTAGCTCAGGTGTAACCAAGGAAAGAAAATTCATAAAAGGCTCAATATTTCTCCCTTGCATAGGTTCAAACTAAAAAATTTATCAATTTTTTATATATAAAATATGGGCTCCTTTTTTTTTTTTTTTAATGGGAAAAAATTATTTAAGGTAAAAATATTAAAGGATGAGTGGTCCTCTCAAGTGTCTGTATTTCTAAAACCTTCTATCTTCAATCCTACCTAGTTCTTGCACCTCTACGTCCAGCCCCTATTCACACATGGGTAACCAACTTCCAGACCAATGGGGGCCAAATTATTTTTTCTTTTTTATCCAACTTGGCATGATTGGAAAAATTGAAATAACTTCTATAAACAATTTTTTTTTGGAAAATAAGTTATTCTTGGAATGATGGGTTCAAGCACTATCTAATTGTGCAAGTAGTTTTCCTATATTTTGTTATAGGTGTATTTTTATAGCTTGGTGAAGTTAAATATTCATTTTTGGATCTTGAGATCATAACTTTTGATTGGTTCCTCTATTTTTCATGATTCTTGTAGCATTGGAAAGGTATTTGAGAGATATTTTAGTCTACCCATGAACTTTTTCTATATTTTTCCCCATGTATATTTAATAAATATTTTGTATTTTAAGACTTTGGTTGATTACTTTGATGATTTGGCACTTGGAACCCTTTTTTCTATAGGGATGCCTTCATTTGGGTTGCTTTATATGTATATCTAGAATTCCATCCTTTATGAAAACTCAAAGCATCTTTTTAATGCAATTTCTCTTTTGTAGATGATATATAAAGTAACACTCTTGTACATGCATTTTTAGGGATTTTACACAAATTTTATACCATATTATTGTACTCACACTATATTTTAAAGTGTCATGGGGGATTGTAGTTCTTTTACTATTTTCCAATCACAACTTTGTCAAGTGAGTGTCCCTCCTAATCCTAGTGTTTTTTTCCACATCATGTGTGCCTTGTTATTTTACAATAGTATTCAATTCTAGGTACTATTTTGTGTGCATTCAAATGGTGTACCTTCTCCATTATGCACTATTTGATGATACATAATTTTAGTTTATTTTTTCATGCCTCTCCCTACTCAACATTATGAGGGGTATAATATCGATCAAGCTAATGTTTCTTTGGTTTCTCTTTCGAGTGATCTTTGAAACACTCTAGAATTCCTATTTTGTGGAGGCAAGATTTAATCCTCATTTAATCAATTTTCTTCAGACTATTGGCACCTATATTTTTAACTTCAATGAATGATTAGTATCATTCAAGAAACTCATACATAATCATGTGCCATATATATCTTTAACTATCAAATGTTGCTTCTATTGTTGTGTAATTAGGGACACTCATGCATATTGTTATCTTATGGACCCTAATCATCAACCCATTTTTAGAGGTTCTTTAGTTATATAACTATATTAATCATTCATTGAATATTGTATATGAATACTTTATATTTCATTAATAATATTAATGTTCCTATTATTTTTTGGACATTATTGTGGATTCTTCTTAGTCCTTCATGTTTTTGATCTTTTGTAGAATATTTTTCTCTCATATTCTCCCATATAGTTTTTCTACTCTTCTCTATTTGTGAGAGACTGTTTGTACATGGGTATCTCATCAATCTTTTTTGTTAGGAGTCATCTTTTGCATCTACACATTTTCCCCTCCCTAAGTTACACTTAATGGGTTGTGTTATTGTGAATAGAGACTTTTAATTAACTATTCATCCAGTGGGCCCTATTTACATGATAATTGTACTTAGGCCCAAAGAATATTTCTACAAGTCTTATTTATCTTGATGAGATCTTATTTGATCTTATCTCATTTACTTCTTGTGTCCTAGGTAATTTAACATATATTTTATATTAGTTTTCTGATATCATAGGACTAAGAAACATGCCATTATCTTTTCTAATCATATGCCCTTAACTTGTCTATATAAAGAAGATATCTATTGCATTGTAAATCCAATATTGTGTATCACATCACATTATCACAATCATATTATATTTGTGTTTGGTGAAATAAAATATTTTTTATTATCTATTTCAATTGTGGAGGTTATTTAGTATTGTATATTAATGATCCTAGGTGCTCACCTCAACATGGTGTTAGAGCATGAGTGATTCAAACAAACAAAACCTTAATAAATGTACCATCCTGAAAAGTAAGCACTTAATTTGTGCTCATTTTAGGACCATTTTGGTCCTACTTTAGTATTTTTCTTATGGTAGGATCTCATATTACACTTAAATGAATACTTAATTCAAATATAGGTCTTCCTCCTTCAAACTCAAGGTTGGCTCTAACTTCTATGCATAATTTCCTATTTTTCCATCCATTCACATAATTTATCTTCCACCTAGGTCTTATGCATTCAATTTCAAATTTTAGGTTTTTCCCTGATTTCCTGCCAAAATGTGACTTTCACCTTCCCCTTTTCTAGCGCACTCCCCTAAGTCCTAGACAAGATTTGACTTTCCAGGACAAGGTCTCCCAAGTTGGTCTTGTCCTAGAGCCTTGATCTTTTCTTGGCTCTAGGCTTGATGCAGGGGTTTCTCTCTTAGACTTTTAATTGAGGTCAGATTGCAAAGTCTGAGTCCAAAAAAGTGTATAAAAGGAGACCTATTCCTCTTATTTTCACATCCATGATTACATCCACAATTTTTGATCTATCCTTCATTTTGCATTCAAGAGATTCAAGTGCAAGTAAGCATTCATTTGAATGCATCCATTATCAAGCATTCAAGTGCAAGGAGGCCATCAAGAATTTCAAATCTTCATTCCATCATGTTAGAATAACTGAGAGGGGAGTGAATTAGTTATCTAGTGTCCCAAACCAAAATGTATAATTCAAAACTATTTCTTTAATTTCTGCTTGTTGGTAAGCACTAAATACTTTCACTTTTTGTGCTTTTACCGATTACCAGTCTAACACTATAACAGTTTACCGATCAAATGTAACATGTAACATGTAAAGAATGATAACAAACAAATATCACAATCAACACATAACACAAAATATTTAACATGGAAACCCTATAAAGGGAAAAACCACCTGGGACCGGCAACCCAAAAAATTGTTCACTCTTCTGAAGTGAGGTCAGTTAAGACCCAACCCTATTAAAGGTTTACAAACACACTATCAGGTGTGACCTTGTGAGAGGATTTTAGACTAGAAGTTATCATCCAACCAGCATTCACTATGGGGTTGACAGGATAACAATGTTCATTCTATGAATGATACATCATAAGACTTTTAGAGTCCACTCGGTTAAGAGATTTTGAATGTATGCAATGGTTAAATATGTAACAATAAATGACCTACCTTAATACAACTTCAACTGCAAATTATAGATCAATATTTAGTCCATACAAATCCTTCTAATCAATATTTCACTTCAGATTCAATACTGTATCAACTTACTGTCCATCGGTAATTGCTCTTTGTAGCTCAGTAATTGTTCTGCAGCTCAGTTCTTACTAACTAGTATGATCAGAATGCATGAAAACCTTGTTCACGTGATATTCCTGCAGTTTCTACTTCTTCCGGCATGTTTCAAAAAGAAATTTTGTTCTCTTATATAGATGAGTAAATCATTTTCTTCTCCACCATCAGATTTTTCTGCTTAACCCCATTCATAGATTTTGTCGCTTCAAACTTTCTTGGTACTTGTGTCATTAACATGTTTCAATCTTCTCCATTAGATCTTCCCTAAATTTTGTCAACCATCGATTTGTGTAACAAACATTATCTATTACCTTGATGTTATACTTCTACCATCTCATCAATCTTATCGGCTAAACTAATCATTTAATTCATTTTGTTCCCCTTGGTTAACAAATAAATATGTCGATGAACACTACTTGGTTAATACTATGATCGATATATACTACACTCCGTCAGTGTATATTAGAAATGCTTCATTTACTGACAATCATTGCTTTGTGTCTTTCAGCTCTATACTTCATTATAGATGAATGCAACATAATAAATTCAATATCATCAAGTCATAGACTCATCAACAAGTTACTCAATGTGTTCCTTATCCTCATCTATCATGTACATCTTTCTTCATGTAGATTTCTCTGTTCTTAATCTCTTTTTCACCTTTCTTCAGATGTCTCAGTATAGTAACTTACAAGATAAGTGTTGTCAAACTAGTTGACATCAATGAAAACATAATACTGATTTAATCATATTACATATCTAATTAGAAACTCCTCAATGATCTTGTAATCATAGATTCTTCAATCAGATTCCAAATCAGTTGTAGTTCAACAATCTCTCCCTTTGGCATTGATGGCAACTTAAGTAATATGAAATGTACCATACACATACCAAACTTTTATTCTACAACTTTGTAAACAAAATGTCGTAAGTCAAATAGACTTAATATGTTTAATCACTACGTTACTAAACTAGCATTAGATAATACAACTTTACCATTTTGTAGTTGTGTTCTTTTTAGTTCTCCTGTTCTCGCTTCTGTTCTCTGTAACTGATCTTTAATACTCTGTCTCATTCAGATTGTCTCTCCCTTAGATAATTGTCATTGGTGCTTGTTCCTTTTCATATCTTGTTCCTTTTCATATCATTTATCTCTCCCATTTTCATTTCATATTGTTTATGTCTCCCTTTGACAACAATGCCAAAGAAACAAATAAACAGACAATTATGTCTTCCTCTGTATATCTGAATACTGATATTCCAATCGGTTCAAGTTCTCAAACTTAATCACAGCCTTGAACATGATTCAAAGTGTGAACTATGTTCCATCAACATGAATGATCTTCTGATACAAGTAGGCTGATGCAACAACCAGATCACCTTAGTGACCAATAGATAGGGGACGGACCCCAAGTCTAGTCCTTAAGTATTCAAATGTGTCCTTTGGTAGGGGTTTTGTAAAAATATTTGCAAGTTGTTCTTTAGATGCAACAAATTCTAACTTTACTTTCTTCTCTTGCACTTGTTCTCTTAAGTAATGATACTTAATAGATATATGCTTTGTCTTAGAGTGCATCACATGATTCTTTGAAATATTAATAGCACTAGTGTTGTCATAATATATAATCACCGGGTCAGTGATTACCTCATTCATTCCTTCCAACACTTGTTTGATATATGAAATGTTTGAATAGTTAGTAGTAGTAGCAACATACTCTGCTTTAGCTATAGACTAAGAAATACAAGTCTTCTTTTTACTTGTCCAAGTTACAAGTCTTTCACTAAAGAAAAATGCTCCTTTGGTGGTGCTTTTTCTATCATCCACATTTCCAGCCCAATCAACATCGGTGTAAACTTTTAGTTCAAACTTTCCTTCCTTAGGATACCATAATCCATAATTCTCTATTTTCTTCAAGTATCTTAAGATTCTTTTTGTAGCTATCATGTGTGATTCTCTAGGATTAGCAAAAAATCTTGCAACAATTCCCACAACATGTGCTATATCTGGTCTACTGTGAACTACGTACATTAATTTACCAATCATGGATTAGTAAAGTGTCTGGTTTACCTCTGTAGTTTCATCCTCCTTTGTCAATTTGCATCTAGTAGCCATTGGTGTTCCCACAGGTTTAGCATCTTCCATGCCAAATGTCTTCAGTACTTCCTTTATGTATTTAGATTGTGTGATGAATATCCCATCACTCTGTTGAATCACTTGTAGTCCAAGAAAGAACTTAATCTCTTCAAACATAGACATTTCAAATTCCTTTTGCATTTCATCAGCAAATTCCTTGCAAACAAGATCTGAGCCTCCAAAGATAATATCATCAACAAATATTTTAGCAATGATAATAGTATCATTAGTATCACCTTTCACATATAGATTGTTGTTTTCACTTGTTCTAACAAATCCAATACTTAACAATTAAGTATACAGCCTTTCATACCATGCTCTCGATGCTTGCTTCAATCCATATAAAGATTTATGTAATCTACATACCATGTCTTTATTGTCAGCATCAACAAATCCTTCAGGTTGTTCAATGTAGACCTCTTCTTCTAGTATACCATTCAAAAATGTTGACTTCACATCCATTTGATAGACTTTGAATTTCTTGTGTGTAGCATATGCAAGTAGCATTCTAACTCCTAATCTAGCAAAAGGTGAAAATGTTTCACCATAGTCAATGCCTTCTTCCTGTGCATATCCCTTGCATACCAATCTAGCTTTATTTCTTGTGACTTCACCATTTTCATTCAATTTATTCTTGTATATCCACTTAGTACCGATAACATTTTTATCTTTTGGTCGGGGTACTAAGGACCAGGTTTTGTTCTTCTCTATTTTCTCTATTTCCTCCTTCATTGCATTAACCCATTCTTCATTTTCTAATGCAACTTTCATAGTTTTAGGTTCAAATTCATAAATTAAACATGTACCTTGTCTTGTTTTGCTTCTAGTTTGCATTCCAGCATGTCTATCTCCAATGATTTGTGTTTTAGGATGATGTCTTCTGACAAAAATAGCCAAAACTTGGTTTCTCCTTTCTTTCTCATCCTACTCAGGGTCATTTTCTTGATCGATAGCTCCATCTTGTTCCTCGGTTTGAGTTGCTTGTTGTCTTGCATTGTTTCCCTACTGACCGGTTGTCACAGTTTGTGGTGTTGGTAGATACTCTGGATGTTCAATGTAAGTGAATCTACTATAGTCTTTCAGTTCCTTTGTACTTCCTCTATGTACTTGTCATCAAACTCATCAACATGAACATTAGTACTTTCAACTATCTTATTTGTAACCTTATTCAAACATTTATATGTGTAATACCCCAAAAATGGGCTATAAGTTCATTAATCTCCTATATCAACAAATCAAATGAAATTGACATCAAAGTCCTAACCTAAGGCACATCTAAACATCATTAAATCTTAATTGATTATCTTATATCCTGCATCGGGAAATATTCCTAGCAATATTCCTAATTATCATAATTATCTTTAATTTTATAATTATTTGGCAATAAATCACATTTATCCTAAAATTTGATTAATTAAATATTTTGCATATTTAATTAATTAGATTTAATATTTGCCACTAAATTGTTTAATTAAATTTAAGTCTATCTATTATTAATTGTATTATTTAATTTTGACACTAAATCTAATATCATATGAATAATTGATTAAATTCTTATTTAATTAATTAAAGCATGTTGTCATTATTTAATAATATAATTTTTAATAAAAGTTTGGTAAAATAGTTAATTAACCCATAAATTAATTATTTTATTTCAAAAAGTAGTTAAGTTGGAAATAAATCACTTTATTTATTAAATTAATTCATAAATAAAACATGCACAATCATAAAAGCAAACAACTGTCAATTATCAATTAAAGCTAAACTCTATTTTTAGTTAAAGCTTAGCTTTTGCATGTTTTTGTGACTTGATTATCTATTATTATCAGATAACTCAAAAATCAAGCTGAGTTATTTGAGTGATTTATGGCTTTTATCCATGCACCTCCAAAGCCTGGGATTTCTATAAATTAAAGGCTTTAGCTCTTCATAATTCATCCACAAATTTGCATAATCACGCTGGAGAATTGGAGGCTGAGGAATCAACTTGCGAATTCAAAGCTTTGTGAGATCAATTTCAATTGCATATTTTTTATATCTTAGCATAGAATTTCATAGTTTTCATATCAGTATTAGAATCTTCATTGTTAGATCATTTAGCATTCATTTCATATCAATTTCATCTAGCATAGATTTCATATCAGTTTATCATTCTTATTGCATAGAAAATATCAAAAATATAGATTAATTGCATTCAATTTCATATCCATCTTTTGCATTCAAATCCTTCATTTAGGTGTCGTCTAGGTCACTGATCTCGATTACAATCTGAGAACATTAATCTCACACCTACTAGAAGGCAGTAAATCGCTTGGTTAGATAGTTTTCAATTTTGCACGATTTCGATTATAGCTAACCTCTAATGTTTTACTGAGTGTTGTGTCTACAGATCAGGTACAATTTTCACAATATGCTTTACTTGTAGTGGAATATCCCAGAAATATTCATTCATCTCCTTTAGAATCAAATTTTCTATTTCTTTCATCTTTCAAAATAAAGCATTTACTTCCAAAAATTATAAAATAACTTACAGTAGGTTTGTGTCCAAACCATAGTTCATAAGGTGTTTGGTTTGAGTCCTTCTTCAGTTGTATTCAGTTAAGAACATACACAACTGTATTGACAGCTTCCCTCCAATATGTTTGAGCAACATTCTTCTATATCATCAATGTTCTAGCACAGTCAATTATAGACCTGTTCCTCCTTTCAACAATGCCATTTTGCTAAGGTGTCCTTGATGCAGATACCTTTCTTTTGATTCCATGCTCATTACAAAAATTAGTAAATTCATCATAAATAAATTCACCTCCTCTATCAGATCTTAAGAATTTTTATTCCTTTTCGATTTCTTTCTCTACCTTAGCTTTATACCACTTAAACATTTTGAAAGCTTCAAATTTCTCTTTTAGGAACATAACAGTCATCAGTCTAGTATAGTCATCAACAAAAAGAATAAAATATCTATCACTAGAACAACTCTGAGTTCTCATAGGACCACATCGGTAGGTATGAACCAACTCAAGTATCTTCTTTGTTGAATAGTCTTTACTTTTAAAACTAGACTTAGTCATCTTACCTTTCTGACATTCATGGCACATGGCATGATCAGGATTTGTCAAGTTAGGCAATCCTCTAACTCTTTTATTTCTACTAATCTTGATCATGTTGTCAAAATTCACATGGCATAACCTTCTATGCCACAACCAAGCATCTTCATCCTTTATTAACAAACAAGAAGACTGATCCATATCAAGATAGAATAGATTGCCTCTAGATTGTGTACTAGTTCTGACAAGTCTTCCTCCATCATCATAGATCTTCATCTTTTTGCTCTCAAAAGCCAGTTGGTGACCTGAATTGTTCAGTTGAGCCACACTTAACAGGTTATAGTTTAATCCATCTACCCAATATGCATTTTCACATTGTAGTTTGTCATTGATCATCAATGATCCTTTACCTCTTACCATATAGGGTGCATCATTTCCCATTCTCACAGATCCTCCATTATATTCAACAAGATGATCAAACTTCTCTACATCACTGGTCATATGATGTGTACAGCCACTGTCTATGATCCATGTATCATTTTTGCTTACTTTAGAGATTAGTGTTGTCTCTTCATGTTTCTCTTCCTCTTCCGAGTCATCTTTCATAGCAACAAATACAACTTCTATATCATCATCAGAATTAGATTCAGTTTCAATATCTTCAGCTATGTAACATACCTTTTTTCCTTTTTTATCTTGGTTGTCTCTATTATAGTGTCGGTAGCCTCTGTTGAATCCTCTCCCATAGTTTCCTTCAGATCGATCTTTGGATCTATCATCATCTTTCTTCTATGGACATCTAGCAACAATGTGACTGACTTCTTTATAGTTAAAGCATCCCAAAGGTAGCTTACCTCTATACCTTCCTTTTCCTTTGGAAATCTTTTGGCCATAATTACTTCAAGCTCATCAAGTTCATCATCGGTATTGTCATCACTATCATAATTCTTACTATTCCCGCTAGACTTTCCAATCTTCAAAGAAGACATGAAAGAAGATTCAATAGAAGGAACAACACTGTTATCAAAGTTGTTTAATTCAAAGGTTGTAAGTTTACCAATCAGAGTGTCAAGAGTAAGGTTGGATGTAGCTCTTGTTTCATGAATTGCAGAAATCCTGATTGCATAAAATGATAGCAAAGTTCTGAGAATCTTTCTTATCACTGTTTCATCATCAATTACTCCATTAGATGCTCTAATAGCATGTACCACCTCTTTTAGTCTATTTGAATATTGGACAATGTTCTTGCCTTCTTTCATTCTCATATCATCAAATCTACCTCTTAGACTTTCAGCTCAGGCTCTTTTGACATTCAGATCTCCACTGTATATTTGTGCTAATTTATCTGACATTCCTTTGGCAGTCATGCATGTCTTGATATCTTCAAATTCAGCATCGGTACAGGTAGCAGCAAGTTACATCATAGTAACATTGTGTTCATGCTTTTCCTTCAATTGATCAAGAGTTAAGGGACCAATGGGTGGTTGTATGTAGCCATTCTCCATTAGATCTAGTGCAGAGTTCCCAATTCCAGATATGTGCAGCTTCATTCTTCTTTGCCATACTGCAAAGTTCTCTTTATTCAGTTTCAGTACTTCCCTCTTATACATCTTGAGACCTTTATGCTTAAGTCCTTAAAACTTTGTTCCAAGCAACCAGTGCTCTGATACCAATTGTTAGAATAACTGAGAGGGGGGTGAATCAGTTATCTAGTGTCCCAAACCAAAATGTATAATTCAAAACTATTTCTTCAATTTCTACTCATTGATAAGCACTAAATACTTTCACTGTCTATGCTTTTACTGATTACCAATCTAACACTATAACAGTTTACTGATCAAATCTAACATGTAACATGTAACATGTAAAGAATGATAACAAAAAAATATCACAATCAACACATAACACAAAAGATTTAACGTGGAAACCCTATAAAGGGAAAAACCACCTAGGACTAGCAACCCAAAAAATTGTTCACTCTTATGAAGTGAGGTTGGTTAAGACCCAACCCTATTAAAGGTTTACAAATACATTGTCAGGTGTGACCTTGTTAGAGGATTTTAGACTAGAAGTTATCATCCAACCAGCATTCACTATGGGGTTGACAGGATAAAAATGTTCATTCAATGAATGATACATCATAAGACTTTTAGAGTCCACTCGGTTAAGAGAATTTAACTGTATACAATGGTTAAATATGTAACAATAAATGACCTGCCTTAATACAACTTCAATTATAGATTATAGATCAATATTTAGTCCATACAAATCCTTCTGATCAATATTTCACTTTAGATTCAATATTGTATCAACTTATTGTCTATCAGTAATTGCTCTTTGTAGCTCGATAATTGTTCTGTAGCTCGGTTCTTACTAACCAGTATGATCAAAATGCATGAAAACCTTGTTCACATGATATTCCTACAATTTCTACTTCTTCCGACATGTTTCAAAAAGAAATTATGTTCTCTTATATAGATGAGTAAATCATTTTCTTGTCCACCGTCAGATTTTACCACTTAACCTCATTCATAGATTTTGCCCCTTCAAAATTTCTTAGTACTTGTGTCATTAACATGTTTCAATCTTCTCTGTTAGATCTTCCCTAAATTTCATCAACTGTTGATCTGTGTAACAAACATTATCTATTACCTCGATGTTATACTCTTGCCAGTTCATCAATCTTATCAGCTAAACTAATCATTTAATTCATTCTGTTCTGCTCGGTTAACAAAGAAATATGTCGGTGAACACTGCTCAGTTAATACTACAATTGGTATACACTACACTCCGTCGATGTATACTAGAAATGCTTCATTTACCGACAATCACTGCTTTGTGTCTTTCAGCTCTATACTTCATTATAGATGAATGCAACATAATAAAGTCAATATCATCAAATCATAGACTCATCAAAAAGTTACTCAATGTGTTCCTTATCCTCATCTGTCATGAACATCTTTCTTCATGTATATTTCTATGTTCTTCATCTCTTTTTCACCTTTCTTCAGATGTCTCGGTATAGTAACTTACAAGATAAGTGTTGTCAAACTAGTTGACATCAATGACAACATAATACTGATTTAATCATATTAAATATCTAATCAGAAACTCCTCAATGATCTTGTAATCAACGATTCTTCAATCAGATTCCAAATCAGTTGTAGTTCAACACATCATTTCTATCATGCATTCAAAGTATTTCCTTCCATAGATCTAGCTTTCTCTCCCCCATTGGAGGCTGAGAAAAGGAGTTTGACATCAAGGAAGGAGATCTATATTCATCCATCAAGTCTTCTTGTCTTTCTTCCTCAATCTGACAATTGTGGTAAATTACAACATCTACTACATGAGGTTTTGTCTTACAATATTTACTTTTGGGTTTTTGTGTTGATTCAAAGCTATTACATCAATATTCTTGATCATGTAATTAGAGACAATCGCATCTACATGGTATGATATATTCCATTATTTAAATCTAATCTCTGTTACATGAAAATATTCTTTCAATCACATTTATTTCATTTCAAGGTTGATTCCTAAACATGGGTCTGACTAAGAAAAAACCCTCCCCTCAACCTTTTTCCTCTTCTTTTCTGTGTGAAGGAGAAGGTTTCAAAGTTTTGAATCTAGATTCAGAAGTCTTGGATACAATTGGATACCCCAAAGAGTTTCATCAAATTTGGAGTCAAAAGGACAAGGCTGAATTTTCCACCCTCATTTTAGGTAAGGCTTCCTAGGTTGGCCTTGTCCTCTAGGTCTAATATTTTCACAGAGAGCACTTACAGGTGTCAAAGACACAAATCTAGAGTTATACATTATTTTGACTTCTCTACAATAGTTAAAATCGGATCTAAAGGTTCATTTGCCTCTTCTTTCTACAAGGTGAGTTCATTTCTTCCTATTTTTCCTTGTACTTAATTTTAGAAATCAATTTTACATATGATTTGTATCCCCCTTTACAATCAATGAAGTCAAAATCCTACATTGTGCATCTCACATTAGCACCCACACTCTTTTGTTTGTTTTAATTTGATTCACCTTACTAGAGTGTTTTGCATTCCAATGTATGTAGGATTTTTTGAGTGATCTACCTCTTTACATTTCTCACCATTTTCTCCACCACATTTTGGTGAAATTGAGTTATAACATTTTCATTCTGATGTTGGTGTTGGATTGCTCGTTTCTTTATCACATTCCTATTTTCCTTATGCCTCCTTTTCTCATCTTCCTTAGCCTTATCTTGTGTATTCATCTTGGTAATGTGCTTCCTCACATCCTCATGGATGTTCTTCAAGTGTTCTACAAAATCATTAGCTTCAACACTACTTATTTCTCATTTATCTATCTTCCTCAGATCAGAAGCATTTCTAGGACTACTTCAATATATAATCCGGAATGGTGATTTACCGGTGCTTCTATTGACATAACTATTGTATGAAAATGTTGCTTGTGGTAAAATCAGATCCCATCCCATTGGCTTAACTCCAACCAAACATCTCAACAAGTTTCCCAAACTTCTATTCACCACCTTTGTTTGTCCATCAATTTTTGGATGATGTGATGAGATGAATTTCAAATTTGTCATTAACTTCTTCCTTAATGTGCACCAGAAATATCCAACAAACTTAGTGTCTCAATATGAAACTATGCTCTTTGGTAGACCATGTAGTCTCACCACTTCTTTGAAAAAAAATTCTGCCACATGAACAACATCATTAGTCTTCTTGTAGGTAATGAAATGTGTCATCTTTGAAAAAATTTCAAACACCACAAAAATTGAATCATGCCTCTGCTAAGTTCTTGGTAAACCAAGAACAAAGTCCATATTGATATCCTTCTATGGCTTCTCTACTATAGGTAATGGCTGATACAACCTTGTATTCTTCTTTGCTCCTTTTTCCATTTGGCATACTCTCTAATTCTGTACAAACTTATTGACATCTTTCTACAACTATGGCTAGTAATAAATAATTCTTACTAACAAGAGAAAAGATTTTATCTCGACCAAAATTTGTAGCCAGTCCTCTAATATGCTTCTCCTTGATAAGATTCTCCCTCATAGAACTTCATGGAATGCACACTTGACTCCCTCTGAATAACATATCATCCTAGATGATGAAATCCAATCACTTCATTCTATCTAGATTAACAAGTTTTGTACAAGCTTTCCAAGCTTCACCAAAATCAGGATCCTCTGGATATGAACTCTTGAGTTCCTTGAACCCAACCACCTCAATCTGCATCTTTGTTAGCAAAATTTGTCTCCTTCTAAGAATTTGCAACCTTGTTAGAATTTTTTCTTCTGTGTTTCAAAATAAATGTGTAACTCTGCAAAAACTCAACCCATTTTAAATGCCTCTAATTCGACTTTCCTTGACTATTCATATATTACAAAGCTTGATGATTAGTATACAAAACAAAATCCTTAGGAAGGAGATAGTGTCTCCACTTTTTCGATGCCTAGACTATAGCATAAAATTCCTGATCATAAAGAAAATATTCCTTCTTGGCATCATTTAACTTCTCACTGAAATAAGCAACAAGTCTACCTTCTTGGCTCAAAACAGCTCCTATTGGAGTACCACTAGCATCACAGTCTACTTGAAACACCTTATGAAAATATGGAAATGCTAAAATAGGTTGTTCTGTAACTTTTTGTTTCAATAGTTTAAAAATTTTATCCGCCCTTGTAGTCCACTTATACTCTTTGCTATCCCCTCTCATTGTTTAAGTCAAGGGTCCACAAATAATGCTAAAACTCCTGATAAAATATTTGTAAAAACTAGCCAAACCATGAAAAGTTCTTACCTCAGTAGCACTCCTTGGACTAGGCCATTCGACGATAGCCTATACTTTCTCTAGGTCAATTTTTAGACCTTCTACTGAAACTAAAAATCCTAGATACACTAACTCCAAAAAAATTGCACTTCTTCAAATTAATCAATAATTTATCCTCCCAAACACCCTACGAATATACATTATATGCTCCTCCAATATCTTACTAAAGATCAAAATATCATCTAGGGAAATAATGAAAAACTTACTTAGAAATTCTTTTAGAGCCTCATTCATGAGCCACATGAAAGTTCTTTGTGCTTTGGTTAGCCCAAAAGGCATGTTTAACCACTCATACAACCCTTCTTTTTTCTTGAAGGAAGTATTTCATTCATCTCCTTCTTTGATCTGAATCTAATGATATCCACTCTTCAAATCTATCTTTGTGAAATACATAGCTCCACTCAAATAGTCCATAATATCATCCATCTGTAGTAATGGAAAACTATACTTGATTGTGATCTTATTGATAGCCCTAGAATCTATATACATCCTCCATTCTGCATTCTTTTTTTTTGCTAATACTTCTAGTACAACACATAGACTCAAGCTCTCTTGAATCAACCCCTTCTTCAAAAACTTGTGTACTTGTCTGTTCAACTCTTCACTTTTTGTTGGTTTCATTCTGTGTGTTTCCTTATATGTAAAACTAGCTCCTAGAATCAAGTCCATCTGATGAGTGATCTTCCTTACTGGTGGTAATCCATCATGCACATTATCAGTACAATATCTTAAAGCTCATTCATCAAATCTACAACTTCTATAGGTATATCTTCTACTTCCTCTTTACCAGCTTTTGGAATTAAAGAAAAACACATATGCTCATGCATCATACCTTCTACGAACTTTCTTCCATCAACAAAACTTATTCTTTCATTACTACATACCTTTTCTTCTATGTCCTTCAATGGCTTCATCTTATGTCTCACTCCATCCTTTTTTAGGGAATAGGTATTTGCATGACCATCATGTACAATATTCCTATCAAACTACCATGGCCTACCCAACAACATATGACATGCATTCATAGGTATGATATTACATAGTACCTCATCATGGTATCTCCTAGTCTTAAACTTCACTAGGCACTATTCATGGACCATGACCTTGTGGTAATCCTGCACCCAAGTGATCTGATATGGATGTGATTGTTTTGACCTCTTGAGGTTTCAATTTTTTACCATCTCTTCTGACACCAAATTTTCAGTGCTTCCACTATCGATAATCACATCACAACACTTATCTTCACACTTGCACCTAGTGTAAAACAAGCTCCTCCTTTTCTTAGGTTCATTCTCACCACTTAGCAAGACTCTTATGTTAACTAGGACTTATCCTCTTTCAGCATCTTCAAAATTTGATGATTTGTCATCTTCATCAACATGTGCAACTCCATCCTAGCCTTCAGATCTCCTATCTTTCCTTCCTTGATGTTGAGGAAATTCATATGCCCTATGACCTTCTTCTCCATAATGAAAACATGTTCCATGAAAGCTCCGTCTTCCTGGTCCTTGTCCTATTCCTCTTCCTCTATGATCTCTATTATCCTAATCATGGAAATGATCAAAATTATTTCCCCTCTGATTTTGACCGCTACTAACCTCATCCGTCTTTTTCTGATCTTCATTTTGGACTCCATAAGATTGTTCATTGGAGATTTTCCTTACTTGTTATGACAATTCATAAATTTTTAGAGATACAATATGCAAAGCCACATGGTCATTTTCCTTACAATTAAGACAAAGCTTCGAATAACCACCCAAAACTCCTAGAAAACACTACGGGCCTTCCTCATATAGGAAATTTTCCACCACCCAAGAAGGTTCCAGAATTTTAGCCATTAAGGCAGACCACCCCTAGAATTATTTTATTTTTCATTTTTATTACATTAGGTTCAGCTCAAAATAATTATAAATTATATTTTTAGCTAGCCCAACTTTTGAAGGCCGTAACATTTTAACCATAGCTTTGTTTGGCTATTATAACCACTTTTTCAAAAATGGTTGATCATGATCAACAATGCTTAACTTGCACAAGCTCCAATCAACTAAGGTTCAACCTTGTTTTGGACCCTCTAAGACCTTCAAAATTGAGCTCACAGATTTTGTACCCAAAAACCTCAATAACTTCACCAATATAGATGATATGGAAATGAAACTCAATTGGGAGACTTATATGACTAAGATGAACCTTCGCCTGTGAAATTAGAATTTTTTGAGCTTGTATGAACAACTTAATAAAAATAGTAAGTTTCCATAAATAGTAACTTTGTACTGAAATAATCCTTATTGAAAAGAAAAAACATAAATATTTTTGGGTGATGCCAGATTTCCCTTACACCCAAGATGCTCCTGCATCACAATTGCATCCATGTGGTATGATATATTCCATTGTTTAGATCTAACCTTTGTTATATGATAAAATTCTTTCAATCACATTTATTTCATTTCAAGGTAAATTCCTAAATAGGGTTTTGGATATGGCAAACCCCTCCCCTCAACCTTATTTATCTTCTTTTATGTGTGTAGAAGAAGTTTGTGGAGATTTAGATTTGGATTCAGAAATCTCAAATAGAGTTTTAGAAGCCTAGAAAGTTTCATCAGATTCAGAGTCAAAGGGACAAGGCCAAATCCACTCTCATCCTAGGCAAGGTCGTCTAGGTCGGCCTCATCCTCTAGGTTTGATATTTTCATAGAGAGAAGTTATAGGTTCCAGAGACACAAATTTGGAGTTATACCTGATTCTGACACCTATGTGGTAGTTAAAATCATATCCGAAGGCTCATTTTCCTCTTTTGTCTACAAGGTGAGTTCATTTCTTCCTATTTTTCCTTGTACTTACTTTCATAAATTTAAATTTTATATATCATTTAAAACCCCTTTACTATCAAGGAATTCAAAACCCTACATTATGGATCTCACATTAGCACCCACACTCTTTTGGTTGTGTTAACTAGATTCACCTTGTTAGAGTGTTTCACATTCCAATGTATATAGGATTTTGTGAGTGATCTACCTCTTAACATAGCTTTCCATTTTCTCCATTATACTAAATAGAAGATAATTTTGATTTGATAATGTGCACCATAAAAGAAATAAGTTACAAGGTAGCGGGAGATAAAAATTTCCTATCATTTAATGAAATGCATAGTCAATGTAGATAGCAAAAAGTGAATATCAATTATGCATGGTAAAGTAACAATGAATATACTTATCATATTTTGAAGCAGATAATTACTAGTTAGGTAGAGAAAAGAAAAAATTCTAAGAGATTTATAACCTTTCACCCAATCTTTCTAGCCCTAGAGGATGAAAATGCTTTGAAAAGAAATGTCAAACGGGCTATTATCCATGAGAGTTTTCAGAAGTAGATCAAGGTCATATTTTTTCATTAAATTTTATTTTTTTGTCAAACCCTTGATAGCCTTGGTATGAACCCTATTGTGAATAGTATCTTGTTGAGCTATTCTCAATACATTGAATCCTTGTCGAGCTTTTTGATTGCTAAACTTATGATTATTAAACATGAATAATATAACTATTAGTCTTTTCCTTATTCAATATGAAGATTCTTATCAATCAAAACCAATCCTTTCATCATCTTATAGTACTAATATTTTGATTAGATTCCAAGTATTAGGAAGATAAGGTGTTAAGGGAATTGTAGGGTTTTTTAAGGTTTTTACACCTATATGGTAGTATCATGGGTAAAGAAATAATCCTTGTGTTATTATATTATTTGTAAATAGTCTAGGTTGGGAAGGGATAATCACTCTCTTCTTAGGAAGCTAAATAAACTATTGTCTTTATCCAAACCTTTGTAAAATACCTTGATTATTTTAATATATTAAACACATTGGGGAACCTTGGTTTTTCATATGGTCATAATGGAATGGTTAATTTTCAGTAGTAAGGACACAATGTATGTGTATGCAATGAAAATTGTGTGTTAGGAATATTAAACCTAAGTTAAATAATCAACAAGATACCTTATTTCAACATATAAGATTAAACCTACAAATGAAAACAATAACCAATAAGGGAATGCAAACCTCAAACCCAAGAAGCTCCCAAAGTGTAGAAGATTTTGTCCAAGATGGAGAGATGTGTGCTCAATGAATACTTTGCTCAAGCTTCAATGGTTTTAGGAAGATTTTAGCATTATAATGGTAGTTTGGTAGTTTTTAGGCTCACAAACTAGCATGGTAACTTTTCTCAAATGGTGGATGAAAATGAAGGAAAGGAGCCTTCAATTTATAAGCAAGAGGAGAGGTGAATGACTGGTCAAGATGCATTTGAGAGATCACATGGATTGTGATTTCTCATATGCATCTCCTTGTGACAAGTGTCACAGTGGGAGAGGTTGGAAAGCATAGGGGAATATGACCATTTTGGGAGATGTGTGAGGGGACAAATGTGTAAGAAGGAGATGGAGTGTGTAAGGATTGTGTAAAAGAATTTAAGGTTGACATGAGGTGAAGGAATTGGGGGATGTGAGGATGTGACATGAGAGTTGACTTGGGTTGGGTTAGGATTTCTTAATCCATGGATTATGATTGTCCAAATGCTTAGAATGTGATTAGGCTTGGATTAGGAGGCAAGTGGGATAATTAAGAGGATGTGATGGGGAGAGAGAGAATGAGTGGAGGGTTGGATTAGCTAATCATGGGTCATAAGTTGATTAAGAGTGATTAGTATGTGTGAATGGGTTGAGTTGAGTAGGAACTCAAGGTTATGTTATTGGGATGAGTTTGGTTAGGATTCATGTGCTCAAATTGGATTAAATGCATTATTTAATTCCAAATGGGAGGAAATGGGGATTTATGAATTAATTTAAATAGATAAAGGTATTTATTTAAATTAATAGAGGAAAGAGATTTAATTAATTATCAGGCTATGGGTTTGTCACTTAGATAATTAATTGGGATATAGTCAATTAATTAAATTAATTAAATAGGGGATGACTCAAATTAATTAAATAGACAATATTTAACTAATAAATGTCTTAGGAGAGAAATAAATAGGATTACTTAATTGTGTAATCAGATTTAGGTGTCTATATTTTTCCCCTCTTTGACAGTGTTAAAATAACACTATTTCGAAGACATTTAAAATAATAAATGACGTGAAGAATTCATGAGGTGGTGACATTGCCCCATATTATGGTCCAAAAGGTTTAGACTAGGTGACGCTCTCTCGAGAGGGTGACATGGAAAGAGAAAGCAGCCTAGGTGGCATCTTGAAAAGAGGGAAGAGTTTTGGCATAGCAGGCTAAAAAGGGGCTTGAATGGAGAAGAAGAGAATTTTAAAAAAGGCAAGAAAGGGGAAAGAGGTAGGAAAACAATAAGAATAGGTGGGTTGGGGGGCTTCTAGATGGAAAATCAGGTCACGGGAGGCCCTTAATAAGGGTCGGGAGGACCAAAAATAGGTCATTTGCGTACTTCAGAGCTTAGAAATATAGTGATTTTGGGCTCTGATTTGGCATAGAGAGATGGTGTGAGGAGGGAGACTGAGGCATTGTGAAAATATTGTGAGGAGCATTCAGAAACATGGGGCACTTGACTAGTAGGTAGGGTCAAAAAACCAACTTTCTCCTTTCTTAATTTGGCATTTATAGCATGTTTTAGCTAGAAAAGGTGTGATCCCGTAGGCTTGGGATCAATAGGAATGCTATCATGACCTGTGAGGTCACGATCCTACAAAAACTAACTAGGAGACCAGGTTGGGAGGTGTAATACCCAAAAAAGGGGCTATAAGTTCATTAACCTCCTACATCGACAAATCGAACAAAATCGACATCGAAGTCCTAACCTAAGGCACATCTAAACATCATCAAATCTAATTGATTATCTTAAATTCTACATCAGATAATATTCCTAGTAATATTCCTAATCATCATAATTATCTTTAATTTTATAATTATTTGGCAATAAATCACATTTATCCTAAAGTTTGATTAATTGAATATTTTCATATTTAATTAATTAGATTTAATATTTGCCAAATTAATTATGTAATTAAATTTAATTCTATCTATTATTAATTGTATTATTTAATTTTGACAATAAATCTAATATCATATGAATAATTGATTAAATTCTTATTTAATTAATTAAAGCAAGTTGTCATTATTTAATAATATAGTTTTTAATAAAAGTTTGATTAAATAATTGATTAACCCATAAATCAATTGTTTTATTTTTAAAAGCAGTTAAGTTGGAAATAAATCACTTTATTATTAAATTAATTCATAAATAAAACATGCACAATCATAAAAGCAGACAACTATCAATTATCAATTAAAGCTAAACTCTATTTTGAGTTAAAACTTAGCTTTTGCATGTTTTTGTGAGTTAATTATCCTTTATTTAAAAATAAATAAAAAATCAACCTGAGTTATTTGAGTGATTTATGGCTTTTTCCCATGCACCTCCGAAGCCCTGGATTTCTATAAAAACAAGGCACAACTCATCTCTCAATCATCTCTCAAATTTGCATCCACAGAATTCATATTTTTGCACAATCACGCTGGAGAATTGGAATTGAAGAATCAAAGCTCTTGCGAATTGACATCTTTGTGAGATCAATCTTATTTTTGCATTCATATTGCATATCATTGTTAGATTAGCATTGCATATCAATTTTCAATAGCATTCATAGCATATCAATTTCATCTAGCATAGTTTCATATCAAGTTTTTCAATAGCATAGATTTCATATCAGTTTTTATCATTCTTATTGCATAGAAAATCCAAAAATATAGATTAATTGCATTCAATCTCATATCTAGATCAATTGCATTCAAATCCTTCATTTAGGTGTCGTCTAGGTCACTGATCTCGATAAACAATCTAAGAACATCAATCTCGCACATATTAGAAGGCAGTAAATCGCTTGGTTAGATTAGATTTCAATTTTGCATGATTTGATTATAGCTAACCTCTAATATTTTACTGAAGTGTTGTGTCTATAGATCAGGTACAAAATTTACACACACATTTCTGGCGCCCACCGCGGGGCAACCTACCTTTGCATGCTGGTTTTGATTTTTTTGGGAGCTAAAACCCCAAAGTTTCAAAGATTTAATTTTATCTCCCAAACGGCTCAAATTTTTGGTCTGACATTTTTTTTGCACGTTGGTGACATATTAGGGAAGCTTCGATAAAAAATTCAGAATTTTTTGAAATGTTTTAAATTTTTAATAATTTTTTTTCAATTTTTCATAAAAAATTAATTTTTGGTGCAAATCAGAATATTTTTTGGAAATTTTTACATTTTCGGAAAGATCTTCAAATTCTATAGGGGGTTTATTGTTTTTATTTTAAATTTGGATGCAATTTAGTAGCTCAAATAGTCAATTTACAAAAACTGGTCTATTTTGATAAAATGGGTCTCTAGAGCACAAATGAAGAGATTTTTCTAAAAATTTTGCATTTTTGGAAAGATCTCTATTTTTTAGTAGGGGTCTCTATTCTGAATTTCTATTTTTGTGGTCAAAATCATATCAAAAAAATTAGATCTTGTTGACTAGGTCAAATGCAGTGCAAAAAAATTAAAATTTTGTGATGGGTATGCACTTATTTTTCATATGATTCAATGCATGATATTAGTTATCATTTGGATTAATTTCTGGTTATTATTGCTCCTAAAAATTTATTTTTAGATCTAACCCTAGGGTTTTCATAAGTTGAATATACTTTGCATATCTTGTTTGCTTGTTGGAGAGTTCGTAGCTTGCTTGCATAGTAAAGATCAACAAAAATTGCTAAAAACTAGGTAAAATCTACTAAGCGCATTGCAAGGATCGCAAGTATTCTCCTTCATCTAATAACATTTTGATTTGGAACTTAAAATAAATCTCTTATGTGTCAAGCTTGTGTGCATCTTTTCATGCTTTTGATCTATTCCTACACACTTGCATAATTGATACTAGGTTGTGAACCCTTAAGGATTCATTAAGTAGTCTTAGAATACTTGTGATTGATCTTGATTGCTATCTTGGATTATTGGACTCGCTAATCCGCCGGCTCCTTATTTTTGCCCCGTGGTTGCAATCTTAGCGCCATAAAGGGGAGGGGTCAACAAGACAGAAGCGTTAAGTGTTCCACTTGGCAACCCTTTTGTGCTTTTAGGAACTCACTTGTTTTCTAAGTTGGGGACTCATTTTCAGCTTGTGTGAGGTGTTAAGTATTCCACCTTGTGGACTCATCTTATATTCGCTTTAAGTGTTAAGTGTTCCTCTTTCTACTTTTTGGGTACTTTTGGTAGATTTGCTTTCGAGAATATATCTGTGCTCACATAGTAATTAGGCCCTATGAACACTATTCATGATTCTTGAGAGATTGGATTCCTAGAGAAATCTTTCTTGATGATAGAATCCTTGTAGGTAGGGGGATACTTAGTGCGTTTCACATTCAACTTGGTTAGTGCATCTTCTCTTATTGATCGACACATTCTCTCTCCGAAGAGGTTGATAGATCACATGGAGTTGATATCATGAGCTTTGGTGAATCAAAATTGGTTAGTGCATCTTCTCTTATTGATTGATACATTCTCTCCCTAGAGAGGTTGATAGATCACGTGGAGTTGATATCACAGACCTTGGTGGAACAAAACTTTGTCTTAGCGTGTCGGATTAATCTGCTTGCTTTGTTTGGGTTAAAAGTGAAAAGGTGTCAAAAACCTCAGATCTGGAGCCAAGTCCCCTTGTGGTATAAATCTATGAGTCACCTTTAGAGAGGGTTAACCATAGCAGACAATCCCTTCATAGGGTTAACCATGGTAGTGACAGCCGCTATATAAATGTCTTTGTGGAAGAAATCTCCACGGGTATGGTTCATTGTTGGGTTGTCAGATCTCCCTAGCAGCTCTTGAAGATTAAGTTCTTGGACTGTGTCAAAACCCTGGTGCACCGGGATTGGAGTTCACCCCTTTGGATCATAAAAGTTGCAGAGTCAAACCATTACTAAAAACCCTAGCGAGGCCAAATTTTCAATTTATAGGGTATATGTGCATTATTGCAAAATATTTTTGGGACATACACAATTAGTACTTCTGAGGATTAGAATGAATAAGTCACTTTATTGTTCATGTGCAAGGTTGCTTTTGCCCTTGTTCATTATTTTTAGACATGCTTGACATCACTTGCTTGCTATTTTGCATGCTTGTTTATCTATCTGGTTATTGAAAATGGACAAATCTATTACAATCTTCAAATCTAGACATTGAAATTTGCAAACAATTCAAATCTGAAAACTCAAAATTTACAAAATTTGAAGTGAAATTCCTTTCTGGAGTCAAAAGTCATCTCAGGAGGTCAGAAAGTCATACGATTTTTCTCAAAATGTCATTTCATTGCAACCCATCTGTCATATGATAGAAAACCCTGTGTCGTATGAGTTTTCATGCCAGCATATTTCAAAAAGTTAAATCCTGCTTGCAACTATCGTACAAGTTTTGCAACTGTCATTTCACAGCATACCCACTGTCGTACAAGTCTGCAGAGTGTTGTTTGGCAAAATTTTGAAGAGTTGTCAAAAAATTGTCAAAATTGCCAGATATTTAGCTTTTTCAGCCTAGTTCCAGAATCTATCGAACAAAATCACTGTGTCAAGAACATATCAGTAGCTATCGAGAATTAGTACACATGTCTCAAAGAATCAGTACACATGAGGAAGAAATTTTGATCGTCGCTATGATGAAACAGATACATGCTATGCAAGTCCAACTTGACAAACTTGAGAAAGAAAAGGAACCTAAAGAGTTCTCGATGGAATCTCTATACTCTTTTCCATTTGATAAAGACTTGTACATGTCACCATGCCCCCAAACAAAATTTGAGCAATATGATACCTCTTCCATAGAGAGTGACACATCTAGCTTTGGAGACTATGATGACTATGATGACAGACAATGTAATGATACCTATGACACCTCTGTTCCTAAGAGTCCTCCTCATCATTCGTTCCTACTTACTACAAATGGGCCATCACATTGGATAGATCGTGATGGTGATCCATATGATTTTGATTTTGAAAGAGATTTTGATGGCTTTTGTGGACAATACCTTGATGATGATCCATCTACTACTGCTGAGGACTATAAAATACATCGTGTTAGCTTGAAATGTCAATACTATAAGGATCTCTCCTCTAAGAACTCTCAGGCTGAAAATAAAGATTACACTCTCAAGCAAGATCATGTTAATGTTGGACCTTTGTCTTGTGATGGTTCCCTTCCATCCCCTACTTCCTCCAATACTCATACATTTCCTAAAGCTTCTGAGTCTTTCAAATCTTTCACAGAACCTTCATTCGACACAAGCCCTGATACTTTTCATGTGGTTCCTTACAGTTATCCTCCAGGGCTACCTCTTAAAGAAACTCAAGCTAACCTTCACTTGGCTGCAAAGACTTTCAATAATGATAAACCTAAAGAGCCCAAGCCTTCATATGCTATAATCCCTACTTCAGCTAGTCCTCCACCATCTCTTCCAAAGTCATCCATACAATCCCAACATGCTTCCTTGTCCTTAGAAGTGGCTCCATGTCAAGAGGACTCTAAAAATGATAAAGAAAAGAACATAAAGAAAGATCAAGATCAAGAACCCTCCATGTCATCCACTCTTTTTCTCGATGTCTCTTATCCGCTTCATGGTTCTTTTGATCCTATACACCCTTTTTCATGCATTCCATCATGTCTTAAGTCTTCTTCTAAGAAAGATCAAGCTACTACTTACACTGTTGAGCTTATTGGCAATCAAAATAACCTTACTACGCTTGCATTTTCCAAAGATGATACTTCCATTAAGGTTGTTAAAAATAGTATTGTTACTTCCAATGTTAAGCCTATTGAAAATCAAAAGAAAAATTATGCACTTGTGCTATCCAAAGATCCTTGTCAAGATCAAAGTCTTCCATCTTCTTGTTCTACCACTCCATGTTCACTTCCACTTTCTACTCTTCCTAATTCTTTTCAAGCTTTGAACAATCCTATCGAAGAAGGTGCTCATATTCAAGATGTCCACGATTCTATTGAAAATTCTAATGCTCACTCTAAAGATGCTGATATCCTTGGTTGTCATATAGATGCTGATGAACTTATTGATTATCCTTTTACGTCTTCCACTTCCATCCTTGGACCTCTTCCACCACTACTAAGGGCTTCATGCCTTCCTTCCATATTGGGTCCTTATGTCCCTTCACTTTCCCCTCCTAACTCTCCTGATTTGCCATCCATCCTGGGTCCTTACATACCTCCATCTCCCATCTTTCCTCAAGATCAACATAGATGCATACCCTTGAATCCTTTTCATCCACCCACCCATCTAAACCAGTCATATCCTCCCTCTTCCACAAATCCCAAGTCTTTTGGAAGTAACTTGAATGTTCAATACAAGAAAAAGAAGCAATGCAAGAATCCATCAAAAAAAGAAGATCACCATGTCTCCTCTAATCGACACGGAGGCATAAAGTCAAAAGAGATGTCTAAGAAAAAAACTACAAGACAAGTATGGGTTCCAAAATCCATCATTCAAAATATTATCTCTAAATCATCAAAAGGAAATAAAAAGCCTACGGCTATATGGATTCCAAAGTCTCTCTTGAAAGAGTTTGGTTTTGAACAAAAAGTGAAATTGACATTCAAGCTTCCAAAGGCTTCCACTACATCTCCTTCCAAAAATATTCTTCCATTTCATGCGCCCAAACCTCAACCTCTGCTATCCATTCACCATATTCCTTCACGTATTCCTTCATTCACATTTCCTCCACCCTCTCTCCACCCTTCAAGGTGTGTGTTTACGTTGATCTTTCCTTCCTTTCCATCTACCCTTTCACAATCCTTCCATGCATTATCCTTCTACCTCCTATCCTTTTTCCTCACTTGCCTATTCCTCCTATCTTCTAACCTCACTTGCTTTACATAAAACTTTATCCTCCATTTTTCTCTTTCATCTCCCTTTCCCTATCAGCATCTTTGAGCATGTCATTTTGAATCCTTGGCATATCATGGTTTATCCTTTTAAGGAGCATTATCTAAAAAGCTTGCCTTCTTCCAAAAAAGAAATAAAAAATAAAATAAATTGAAAATGTGCCTTAGTAAAAACCTGGAAACAGGTGCCTTGGTAGAAAAAGTAAAGAGAAATAAATTCATCCTATGGTGAAAACCACTCCTTTGTGGCACCTTGGATAAGTACCATGATGAAAACCTGGCAATCAGGCATCATGCGCAGTTCTTCTACATATTTCATCCATTTCATCTTCTCTCTTTGATCTTGACAATGTTGAGCTATACACAAACATTTGGCTATTTTGTGAGCTATCTTACGATGATCTTACTTTCATTCCTTTCATGTTTAGCCTTCATATCCATCTTCCTCCATTCATTTTCGCCTATCACTATCCTTTTCCCCTTTGGTCTTGATCTAATAAAAAAAGAAAGAAAGAGTAAAACACAGTGCTATGAAGCCTCTTGACATGTCTACTCTTTTGGACTGCATCCTTTCCTACTCTTGCATCACGCTTTTGTGACTTATCCTATGCTAACCTTTCATTACTTGTCTAAATGCACTTTACATGACAATTTTTCCCTAGCTTGGGTATTCTTGAGGAGTTTGCCCTTGAGGATTTCTTCCCTTCATTATCCTTTATTCTCTTGTCTTCCATCTCTTCCACTAGCTTGCCAATCCCTCTTGTTCTCCACCTTGCTAGACATTGGAACTGCACGATATGATCTTTCTTGGGAGTTTGCAATAGAAAAATATGCTATCAAGTATACCCAATATCAGAACCAGTATCAGAACGATTATCAGAATCAGTATCAGAACCAGTATCAAAACAAGTATCAGAACCAGTATCAGAAAAAGCATCTCATGATTAATCCAGCTCTATGGGCCTATAGAACAAGTATCAGAACACCTACTGGGGCTACACCATTCGCTTTAGTTTATGGGTCTGAAGCGGTACTGCCTATTGAGGTTGAAATCCCATCACTCATAATCAGAATGCATGGACTTGTCACTGATGAAGACTACAGAGTGTCTAGGTTACAAGAACTTGAATTACTAGATGAGCGCAGACAAGCAGCGTATGATCATCTCAGAGTATATCAGAAGAGAATGTCTAGAGGCTACAACAAGAAAGTCAGACATAGAGAATTTTAGGTTGGCGATCTAGCCTTGAGAGAGAATCCAAAAAATCAATCCCATCGAGAACGCAAGGGGAAGTTTGAACTCAATTGGCTGGGTCCCTTTGTTATCACTGCTACTTTTGGCTCTGGTGCCTATCAACTCTCAATGACTGAAGGAGAACAGCTCCGAGAACCAATTAATGTTCTCCATCTGAAGAAATTCTACGCCTAAGGCATTCAGTGCTTGGTAAATGTCCTGAAAAAATTATAAAAATCAGAAAAAGTCCTAAAAAAATGAACATCTTGGTGAAAACCTAGCAATAGGCGCCTTGATGATTCACAAAAAATATCAAAAATTCAAAAAAATTGAAAAATATCAAAAATTCAAAAAAATTGAAAAAAATGAAAAAATACAAAAAAATGAAAAAGCAGAAAAAGTGCCTTGGTGAAAACCTGGAAACAGGCGCCTTGGTAGCAAAAATAGAATCTCTGCCAAGATGGTGAAAACTTGGCAAATGGGTGCCACTTGTTCCAAATGCTCCATCTATCAGCACAATCTTGGTCTTTCCTAGCTTTCAATCTTGCTTTAGTTTGTACATATCTCTCAGTTTGTTTCTGCATTTCCAGTTTTCAATAAGTCAGTTTGTACACCAATCAGCTTGAGCGTCTGTATACTATCAATGTTCAAACTTGGGGGCAATCAATGTCATATCCTATGGCCTCCAATGTATCTTAGACATATCCTATCCAGTCAGAGTCCTTTGAAGCTTCAAGTTGAGTCAGTCAGTCAGTCTCGTCTCCAGAAAGGATTTTGCATCTACAACAATCAAACATCAAAACAAACTGAAAACAATTTGTGCTTCATGATTTTATCTCCTTGTATGCTTACTGATTCGCATTGAGATTTTTGCATATTGTGTCCCTTCGAGCTCCTCAATGATGTCCTTTATAGGATTTAGAGAGTGATGACTGGGGGCATAATCTTTTCTTTGTCTTCTGCTTGTATGTGAAAATCTAACAACTTTGGAAATTTTGGATTGAAATGGTGTCTGACTATAAGAGCCTCTATCTTGAATTGAAAGGCCATGCGTACCTCGACCATTGATACCCAAAAAATTCCAAGAAGTTTGATCTGACTATTGTCTTTTTGAGTGAGTTCTTTCTCCTACTGTGAAACATGATCTTACCTAAAGATGTGAATGATAAAGGGTCACTACGGGTAATTCACACTGGATTTAGAATGATCTCTTGATTTTTTGATGTGTTTGAATGCAAGGTGTACTCAAGTCATCACGATGTTTATGTTTTGATGCTTGTACAAATTGCTATATCAAAATGGACATGATATTCAGGTCATCCTGGCGTTTGTGCCTTGGTGCTTATATCTAATCCAACATTCCGAATACAAATCAATATTCATATGTCCATGGTTGTATAACCAGTGGGTGTTGTATTGATTCTTGCACATACAAATTGATATTCATATGTCTATGGTTTCATGGCTAGTGGGCATTGTATTGATTTATCCGGTTACCTAAAAGTTCAATGATGATAACAAATCGACATATGATTAGTGACTAGGTCCTAGGTCTTAGGTTGCATTTCATTTTGCATGTCTCATTTCATTTTGCATGTCTCATTGCATTTTGCATGTTTGCATGATCTCACAATGGCTAAACGAACTTCAATGCTTAAATGATTCTTCAAATCGCATCTTCAAGTCTAACAAGAGCTGAATCTCACACGAAGGTTCCTCCAATGAAATAGCAAGTAGAATCCTTTTTCGGGATCAAAATTCAAATATGAGATCATTCATATTATTAATTGCTTGCATAATCAACCTTCCATCATCACAAAAATCTAGTATTCAACTTAACTAATTATCTTACATCAAACTATCAAAATTTCAACTTGGTCAACCATGATCAACTCATGGTCAAACCTAGTCAAATTCGGTCTCCAGGACCTCCAAACGATGCAAAATGTGTTCTCGGACGTGTTTAACCACTTCTCAAATCAATTAACATGCTTCTAAACTATAACGCTGACATTTCTTGTCAAATTTCAATTTTAATCCCGAAGGGGGCATGGTATTGCACATCATTCAAAGTCTGTCAATCAAATCTATCAATATCTTTCATCAGTAATCAAGACAAACAATCACGTCTAGTTATTGATTCATAAAAAAAAAAAGACCTCATCGCTCAGGGAAAATCTATCATCACTTGGGGCATATCAGATTCATCGATCCATATCAATCTGGTATTCTCTTAATCTTGTAATCCGTATCAGTTTTTGCAACCATCAGATCATAGTGTTCTTTCCTTGGTTCTTCGGCAACTGAAGGGTTTGGATGTGATACCTGCTAGTTCTACTAAGACAATCGAGTCTAGAACGGGTCACTCACTTCTTTGCAATCCTAAGGTTTGGAATCAAGCATTTTGGACACTTTTTCGCAATCATAGGTTCATTTTCTATTATAGTGAACATTATCTCTGGTCATTCAGGACCTATTATCTTCATATCAAATTCAATATCAATCAACTCCTATCTCAATATCTTTCAATCGGTTTCTATCTTGAGATCGGTTTATCTTTTGAATCAGTTTCATATCTTTATCAAACATAGACTATCTTTGAACCACTGCACTTCGCATAGTAATTCAAAGAGGGGCAAAATGTAATACCCCAAAAATGGGCTATAAGTTCATTAACCTCCTACATCGACAAATCGAACAAAATCGACATCGAAGTTCTAACCTAAGGCACATCTGAACATCATCAAATCTAATTGATTATCTTAAATTCTACATCGGGGAATATTCCTAGTAATATTCCTAATCATCATAATTATCTTTAATTTTATAATTATTTGGCAATAAATCACATTTATCCTAAAGTTTGATTAATTGAATATTTTCATATTTAATTAATTAGATTTAATATTTGCCAAATTAATTATGTAATTAAATTTAATTCTATCTATTATTAATTGTATTATTTAATTTTGACAATAAATCTAATATCATATGAATAATTGATTAAATTCTTATTTAATTAATTAAAGAAAGTTGTCATTATTTAATAATATAGTTTTTAATAAAAGTTTGATTAAATAATTGATTAACCCATAAATCAATTGTTTTATTTTTAAAAGCAGTTAAGTTGGAAATAAATCACTTTATTATTAAATTAATTCATAAATAAAACATGCACAATCATAAAAGCAGACAACTGTCAATTATCAATTAAAGCTAAACTCTATTTTGAGTTAAAACTTAGCTTTTGCATATTTTTGTGAGTTAATTATCCTTTATTTAAAAATAAATAAAAAATCAACCTGAGTTATTTGAGTGATTTATGGCTTTTTCCCATGCACCTCCAAAGCCCTGGATTTCTATAAAAACAAGGCACAACTCATCTCTCAATCATCTCTCAAATTTGCATCCACAGAATCCATATTTTTGCACAATCACGCTGGAGAATTGGAATTGAAGAATCAAAGCTCTTGCGAATCAACATCTTTGTGAGATCAATCTTATTTTTGCATTCATATTGCATATCATTGTTAGATTAGCATTGCATATCAATTTTCAATAGCATTCATAGCATATCAATTTCATCTAGCATAGTTTCATATCAAGTTTTTCAATAGCATAGATTTCATATCAGTTTTTATCATTCTTATTGCATAGAAAATCCAAAAATATAGATTAATTACATTCAATCTCATATCTAGATCAATTGCATTCAAATCCTTCATTTAGGTGTCGTCTAGGTCACTAATCTCGATAAACAATTTGAGAACATCAATCTCGCACCTATTAGAAGGCAGTAAATCGCTTGGTTAGATTAGATTTCAATTTTGCATGATTTGATTATAGCTAACCTCTAATGTTTTACTGAAGTGTTGTGTCTACAGATCAGGTACAAAATTCACACACACAGGAGGGTGCAAAGGGATTTGTCTTGGGATCACATAGTTCCTAGAGCTGGGTGAACTTATTGCGGGACCGTGATCCCGCTTGAATTTCACTTGGGATAATGATCCTAGAGCCCAAAAGGGACATGTGAAAAAAAAATGTTATCCCACCAAGGGGTAAATGGGATAGGGTAAGTGGTGTGACAATACATTCCTATGTTGGTATGGCTTGTAGGGTAGGCCATGATCTTGCGATGGTGGGATCACGAGAATGGATACCTTGTGAGATCATGAGAACAAAGTGTTTGTGGTTGACTAGTCGGGAGAAACACACAGCTATTCTAGCTATAGGAGAGCAGTTTACACTAGCGGAGTGGGTTTAGGTTGACATGATCAGGTTAGGTTACTTGGCGTGGATGCCATGTAGGAAGACATATATGTCGATGGTGACAACTCTCTATGAGAGATGGCATTCAGACATAGGGAATTTTCATCTGTTAATGGGGGAGATGACTGTGAACCTTGAAGATGTGTACCAGATCTTCTGACTACCCATCTAAGGTACACTAGTGGCAACATGGGCCTCTACGTAGCAGTAGGAAGTGACCACATTTCTAGGGCCAAGAGTAGCATCGACTCTACAACATGGTTAGTGGGCACTGGCCTGACATCTGGCGGTAGCATCACTAGTGCAATGAGTGTAATTTTTTGTGTATGAATTGGTCTTGGGGTAAATTTCCCCACACAAAGGAGGGATGAGTGTGACTCTCACACTCATCCCCGTGATTGTGAGGATTATCGATGTAGGTGTCTCAACATCCTAGGGTATGCTAATGTTGGATGAGCTATACATAGATCTCCACCAGATCATATACCATGGTGGAGAGACACAGGGGAGGAGCGTAGGATTTTCCTCACTACTATAGGTGTGGGCATGGGAGCATATAGTAGTGTTGAGGCCCTTGGAGAGGATAGATACGAAGGTGGAGGATCATGTAGTATATAGATAGGGGGAGTTGTTGTCATACCATGATATGGATGACATAGATTTTTGGAGAGAGATCTTAGGTGGATTACAGGGTGGGATCACATGGTCACTGTACATGAGGCTGACAACATGGGTAGAGGACCAACGAGAGCTCCCTTACACGATGAACCCTACCTACATCATAGGCTGATGGGAGTACATAGTGGAGCAGTATAAGAAGAATAGGGTTGCATGATAATTTGGTTATACATAGGGTGTACCAGATGTAGAGCACTAGTATTAGAGGATGATCCAAGAGTGGCAGACTAAGTTTGGTGGGAGGCTAGATAGGGATGGGATGTTGGCTCTATGGTAGGTGATTCAGCCTATACACTAGGATTGGGTCAGGGGACTGATAGATGGAGGGACTACCATAGAGTATTAGGCCTAGGTTAGGAGGCTGCAAGTAGTGGGTAGGGCAAGACTACCAGCCAAGGAGGGGCAGTACTAACAACTTGAGGTCATGGTTGAGTAGCCGCAGTAGGGAAGGGCATGAGAGGAGGGAGGCCAACTGTAGGGAGGGTATGAGGGTGGTGAGTTGTGGGGAGAGAAGGGAGGAGGGAAGGGGTAGAGATAGAGATGGAGATAGAGATGGGTTTGGAGGTTCTGAGCAGTGGGTAGGGTAGGACTACCAGTCAGGGAGGGGTAGTACTAGTAACTTGAGGTCGTGGTAGGGTAGCTACATCATGGTAGGGTGGGAGAGGGGGGATTCCAACTATAGGGAGGGTAGGAGGGAGGCGAGTTGCGAGGAGAGAAGAGAGGAGGGGAGGGGTAGAGATAGAGATGGAGATAGATATGGGATGGATGTGGATGGGGGGAGGAGGAGATGAAGAAGGGGGAGGAGGAGATGATGGAGGGGATGGTGGAGTACAAGTACCACTATTGTTGCAGGGGCCACTAGCACCATAGAGACCACCAGTAGGACCACCACCTGCACCATAGGGACCACTAGCAGGACCACAACCAACGCATTCACTAGGGGTGGGGTCATCAGGAGGTAGGGGTGGGGATCTAGCAAGGCATCTCACATCCTTATAGGTCACATTCGATAAAACTAACTAGATACTGAGAGATACACAAAGGAGAGACACACTCTAATGACACAGCTAGCTCAAGCACTATAGGATGGTCTAGAGACTATAGATAAGAGAGAGTTGTTGCATCAGGAGAGGGACAACCTGAGGGTAGATAGGGAATGACTATAGAGAGAGTGGGATGGAATGTATTCGGAGAGGGACAAACTATAGGGGAAGAGAGATATGGCAGTGCAGCAACTAGGAGAGGAGAGACAGGTTGCTAAGGGGGATAGAGTTTCCAGGAGCTCACAAGATAGATCAAAGGAGGTGAGGCACTTGCCAAGGGACCTGGTAGATCTAAGGGAGCAAGTGGTGTGGTACCAGGCCATGTATCACATAGTAGTTCCACCAGATTATCACGAGTATTATCGACAAGTGATTCGGTCTACAGCCATATGTACAAGGACAGGGATTGGGGCTGGTAGTAGCCAGAGGACATGTGCAAGTATCTAGATGGTTAGCACCTCACAAAGGAAAGGGTGGGAGATTCATTGGCTCAAGAAATCATAGAGTTAGTAGTAGTCGATCAACGGCTCTGTGTAGATGGCAGAGGGATCTAGGGTGGGGATGGGGGTGGATGGTGGAGGGGATGGAGCGGACAAGGCCAACACAGGTACCCACACAGGTGCAAGACACATGTATTCATAACATAGTGGAGAGGCTGATGCCAAGAGTCATGTAGATAGCTATCTCTACGACGTTGCCATAGAATCCACCATAGGTTGACCCTTTTGTCCATGTTGAGATGCAACCTCCCTCAGGAGAGGTAGATATGCAATGATGTGTTGCTCATTTTTTACATGCATACTATGATTCATTTTTGGAGGGCATTGTCCTTATGTATTGCATATGTACTTTATGGATGGACTTGTACTTAGATAGTCATTTATTGTATATTCTTTGGACTGGGACATTCTTTGATTCTTTGTCGAGACTGATATATATAAATATGAGGAGTTGGGTGGGATGTGATTTGTTATGGGTTTATCTTCTATGCATGGTTTTTATGATGTACTAACCTATTTGATGTAGGATGTGATGTGTTTTTATGAGTATGATATGAGGCTAACATGTTAGTGATGTAGGATGCGATGTGCTTATATGGTTTGAATATCTATGTGATGTGTGTGTTTTTTAGATGATGTATATGAGACGCGGTTACTAATGTTTTGTGGATGCAATATGTGATTTGATTTCTTTAAATGTGATGTATGATCTATTTATGTTGTGATTTATGTATGCATGTGGATTTATATATGGATAACATCTTAACAATGCAAGATAATAAATGAACTAAAATGGATTAACAATGCAAGCTAAGATGAAATGAACTAAAATGATTGACAATGCAAGATAACAAAATGAGCTAAAATGATTTAATCATGCAAGATAATGAAATAAACTAAATGATTAATGATGCAAGATTAATGAAATGAACTAAAATGACTTAACCATGCAAGATAATAAAATGACTTAAATGTTTAACAATGCAAGATTAATGAAATGAACTAAATGATTAACAATGAAAGATTAATGAAATGAACTAAATGATTTACAAGGCAAGATTAATGAAATGGCCTAAATCATTAAAAATGCAAGATTAATGAAATGATCTAAATGATTAACAATGCAAGATTAATGAAATGACCTAAATGATTAACAATGCAAGATTAACGAAATGAAAGATTATTGTAACCCAAAATGGTGTGAGCTAGATGAAATGCTTAATTGATGCAATCTAAGATGAAATGATTTAATAATGTAATTTAAGATGAAATGATTTAATGATGCAATCTAAGATGAAATGATTTAATAATGTAATCTAATATGAAATAATTTAATGATGCTTGTGGGGTGAGGTGCAGATGAGAAGTTGTGAAAATGGGAATGAAAGGTGAATGTGAGGAAAATCACTACCTGACTGAACCCCAACTGAAGGGATGAAATGGGAAAGGTCATGGGGGGAGGTGAGCTTGCACAATCAAAATCCATGGGTTAAGGATTGGAATAGGGATGGACAGTTTCTAGGTTTGCATCAGGATGATGGGTTCGGGAACGAATGAAAGGTGGAAGGTTGATTGATGTTGGGGATTAAGTGGATTTGTTGAGTTACTTGGATGTTTACTTGGATTTTTAGTGGGATTGTGTAGCGGGGGAGTTGATAGAGGGGGGGTTATGAATCTTGAGCATGGGGTATTCTGAAAGGGAATACTACCATGTATTTTGAGCACTTAATTTGATATAGCAACATAAGGGACTAGCCAAGGTTACTAAGAACTCGAGGCCATGTCGCTAGTATTGCATAGGACTTATGCAAAAAACACATGCAAGGGTTTCCACAACATCACATATGAATCCAGGTGGAGGCATGGTGGAAATGACATCGGAGAACCCACAAATAAATGACACTTCCAAAATGCACCATGTGACCCAGAAGATCACATGTAGAGCGTGCAAGGGTTGCATCTGACTGACTCACACGCAAAAATAAAAAGACCAAAGAGACCCCACCGAAAAAAAAATGTCCTCCATCATAGTCCACCATGATATAAAGGATCTTGGTGAGCTTGAGGAGAGGAGCATCATAAAGTTGCAAAAGATAAGCAAGAAACCAAAGAAAGCATTACAAAACCAAAAATGATAAAATCCAAGGGATGCCCATTTCCAAAAGAGATCAAGTGACTATGGGATGGTGGGATTAGGTAGGGCATGTTTTTAGGATACATCCTACAAGAACCTAATTAGTGGAACTGGCTACAGATCAGGTTCGAATAGAAAAATAGGGGACTTTGGGATATCACTGTGACTGGGAACTCTTGTTGAGGCAATTGTTGGGAAACATGGCTTGGGCAGGTCATGCACTGAGATTATGTTGCCACAAAAAAAAAATAGGGATATGTACAAACACAAACTAACAAGAAAAGGACAAGCACAAACCTAGACACCATATATAGCTGATTTTCTTACAAATCTCAGGAGATCGGGATAGGTCAACAAATGAAAATTATGTACATCACTCAGTATTTAGGGATAGGACATGCCCTAGTATATACATGAAGCTCAAGATGGAGGATAGTAATTCTCTTCTGCCGACACAATAATAAGAACACCTTGGGAATAGAGATGGGTGGATGAAGGGGAAATGCAACAAATACTAGTGGAAGACATGTTTGATCATGAGATAAGATTTTGATAGATAATGATACGGTCCACTATGTATGGCACCTATAGCCAGGTTTTCACCAACATACTTGTCCAAGGTGCTTGATTGCCAAGTTTTCACCGTTGGACGATTATTATTATTATTTTCTTTTTCTTTTCCTTTTTTATTTTTTGATTGATTGTTTTTTCATTTTTTGAATATTTTTGACATTATCTAGGTGCCTATTTACTAGGTTTTCACCAAGACAATGATTTTTTCAAGGCTTTTTATGATTTTTAGAGATTTTTCCAGATACATAAAATATGGTTCAGGCATAGAACCACTTCAAGTAGATGATGTTAATGGGATCATTCAAAGGCTCTCCCTTCAGTGTAGACAATTGATAGGCTTTGAAACCAAAGAAAGCTATGATAATATAGGGACCCAACCAAGTAGGTTCAAACTTTCCTTTCTTTTCTTAATTGGCCCACACCTTCTGATTCTCTTTTAGGACCATGTCGCCCATTTGGAACTTTTTGGGGTGAACCTTATTATTGTAGCTAAATTTTGAGTCAATTTTGGTACACAATCAGGTGATCATAGGCTTGCTACCTCTTTTCGTCTAGCAAATCCAGCTGGGTAAGGTGTGCCACATGGTAGTCTCTATCTGTGGTGTAGTTCTTCATGGACACACGTAGTGAAGGGAGCTTGATCTCAATTGGTAAGACAACTTCAACACCATATACTAGGGAGTATGGGGTGGTGCTTGTGGGAGTGTAGAATAAAGTGTGGTAGGCCTAAAGGATGGGATTGATTTGGCGTTTCCACTCACGACCAAAATCATTGACAACTTTTTGGAGGATTTTTAAGATAGTTTTATTAGTTGCCTCAGCTTGGTCATTATCTTGGGAGAAATGGTGATGGATGTGGAATCAGGCACATAGGTCTCTCACATGTTGATTTTCAAATAGGGTTTCATGATCTGTGAAGATGGTGGAGGGGATGCCAAAATGACAAATGATATGGTAGAGGATGAACTTGGATATCTGGATGCTTTTAGTTAGGTTGAGCGGGATTGCTTCAACCCACTTTGTGAAATATTTAGTAGCAATAATGATGTACTCATGTCCATCTGAGGAATTGGGGATGATCATACCAATGAGCTCAAAGCCCCAACATGAAAAGGACCATGGGGGTGCAATCAGTTATAGGTCTTGTGATGGTGCATGGATCAGATTGGCATGTTGTTGACAGAGTAGACACTTCTTTATGAATTCGTAGGCATCATGCTCCATCATCGACCAGTAATACCCAACTCTTAGCAGATGCTTTACTAGGACTATGCCACTTGTGTGGACACTGCAAATTCCAGTGTCGACCTCTTGTACATCCAAGATGACCTTGTTTGAATCTAGACATCAAGAGAGAATGTTTTGATACCCACGATGATGTAAGGTGTTTCCTATAAGAGTGTAGTGGGAAGCTCTACGAATAAGGTTTTGGCATTGGGTGTTGGTGAGATGACGGGATCTGATACCATTCTTTAGGTAAGCATGAATGTTTTGGTACCATGGGGATTGAGGACCAACCAAAATGCACACCATTTCATAATCAACATTCTCATAAGCAGGTGTGTGTAGTTTCTTGAATAGAAACTCATAGTGTGTTGCATCTCGAGGGATTTCTAATAATGACCCAATAGTCTCCATTGTATTGACAACCTTGTTCTGAAGTCTTGGCACTTGTGTGAACTGTAGTTTGATGAATTGTTCTTTTAACTTATCCACAAGATCTTTGTATAGCAGCAACTTTTTGTCCTTGGTTTGAAACTCATCTATGACCTGTTTGATGATCAGCTGGGAGTCCCCAAATACTTGTAGTTCTATGATGTTCCATTGAATATCTATTCTGAGGCTAGAGATGAGTGCCTCATGTTATGCAATGTTATTTGTGCACTCAAATCCAAATTTGAAGGCCTTGGGGATGCAATCGCCTTGAGGGGTGACAAAAAGTATCCATGCCCTTGATCCATGGGATGTATATGATCCGTCAAAGTATAACTTCCACATAGGTTGTGCCTCAACCATACAAAGATGTTCATTTGGAAACTCCATCACTAACGAGTATGCATTGACTAAGGGTGTTTTGGTGATCTAATCGACAATGACTTTCCCCTTTATTGCTTTTCGATCAACATATTGAATGTCAAATTCACGTAGGAGCATCACCCACTTTTCCATCCGACCTATGAGCATTGTTCTTGAGAGTAGGCACTTAAGGGGATCAACCTTGGAGACTAGCTTCACTATGTAGTTGAGCATATAATGGCAAAGCTTCTAAGTGGATAAAACCAACGCCAAGCATGCTTTTTCCAAAGGAGAGTAATTCAGCTCATATCCCACCAGTGTATGACTAATATAGTAGATAGCCCTCTCTTTTCTGTTATCATCAAGCTATGCTAGGAGTGCCCTCAGTGTTGTAGTGGTTTTTGATATGTACAAAATGAGAGGTCGGTCTCGTGTTGGTGGCACAAGGATAGGTGAATTAGCCAAGTACTCCTTAAGTTTTTCAAATCTTTATTGACAAATTGGGTCCCATTTGAAACTTGTATCCTTACGTAACAGGTGTGTGAATGGCTGGCACTTGTCTGCCAGCTATGAGATGAACCTTTAGACTGAATCTAATTTTCCCTATAGGCTTCTTAACTTCTTGAATATTCTAGGAGGAGGCATCTCAATTATGGCTTTCACCTTCTTCAGGTCAATCTCTATGCCTCATCATGATACAATAAATCCCAATAGCTTTCCAAATGTAACGCCAAAGACACATTTCTTTGGATTCAATTTTAGACCATAGTGATGTAGGTGGTCAAACACATGCTCAAGGATATCGAGGTGTTCCAATTGTATTCTTGACTTGGCAAGGATGCCATCTACATAGTCTTCAAGAATCTTATGGATCATACCATGGAAGCTTGCGATCATTTATCTTTGATACGTAGCTCCCACATTCTTTAACCAAAAAAACATCATGTTATAATAGAAGATTCCCCATAGCGTCATGAATTTTTTCTTATGTTGATCTGCTCCTACTGTGCAAATTTAGTTTTACCCAAAAAAACCATCCATCAGGGATATAATCTCATGTCCTACTATAAGGTTGACGATCATGTCGATGTTGGGTAGTGGGAAGTCATCTTTCAGACATGCTTTATTTAGGTCTCAAAAATTTGTATAGATTATGATTTCTCTTGATGGTTTTATGACTGGCATCATGTTGGATATCCATTCAAAATAATCAATGGGGTAGATGATCTTTTCTCTTAGGAGCTTCTTGAGTTCTACCTTTACCAGAAGGGTGACCTTGGGGTGCATCTTATGAAGCTTTTGCTTGACTGGTTTTGCATTAGGATCTACTACAAGATGGTGAACACCCAGTTTTGGATCTAGCCTAGGCATGTGATCATATGACCATGCAAATTTGATGGTTTCCTCTTGGAGAAGTGTAGTGAAAGCTAGCTCCTCGCCCTTAGATATGGATGTTGTGATGTAGGTGATCTGTGGGAACTCTTTTATTCCTAGATTGACAAACTTAGTGTCTTTGATGAGGAAAGAGGACTATTCCGGCCTGTAATCCTAGATGGGGGGAAGAGGTAAGTCTTCATCCTCTAGCATCTTAGAGAGGTTTTCACCATAGGATATGCCCTTTATTTATACTATTTTGGATTCAGAATGTGCTCCAGAGGGGTTTTCACAAAAGGACTCTTTATTTTATTTTTTATTTTCAATTTTGTGGCTGAAGACTTCCTCCTCCCCAAAATATCCCTTGGGGTTGAGCTAATAGATGCATGTTGATTCCTGCACATAGTCTGACTATTGATTTGCAGCTCCCATGAATCTTAGGAGCTCTTCCTCACTTTGGAACTCATCAATATGTGCCACACTTGGTTGGTCCTAGGCTATAAGTTTAGGGTGGATGAGTGGGAGGTAAATGAGTTTGATGGAGAGTTAGCGGAGGACAAAATTTCCCAAGAAGGTTTTGTCATAAAAAATATCATCGTAGGCTCTTTTTTCTTCCTCTTCCAGAATGTCTTTGACTTCCACAAGTTTGTCTTAGATATTCAAGAGGGTTAGGTTAGGTGAATTGGTGCCCCCACTCATGGCATTGGGTCCTTGTATGTGCAGGTGAGGGGTATTAAAACCAAGGCCTCAATGTGGTGGATTTTGTGATGCTTCTATAGGGTCTTTCATTCCAACTTTTATGGGTCCAAGGGCACCACCTTGATAATTCCATTGCTCGGTGGCCCATTTGTGGGATATGGTGTATTTATCCTTTAAGTACCCAAGGATTCAGTCTTAGGAGGTGGGAGGTCCTTATACAATCATCTATTAATATCAAAGTCCAACTCTTGACCATTCAAAATTTTGTGTGCGATGAATGTATATGGTCCCATTTGTTTGACCTCAGGGTCATCTTGAGTGGGTATAGTTTGGTGACACAAGAATCCCTAAGTGTGCGGGTCTAGGGGGAGGGCCCCTACCGCAAAATAATATATGAGGTTGTATTTTTTGCATCCCTTTTTTTTGATCTTGATGGAAGAGGGGGTGGAGGCTAGGATCATCTCTAGATTGTAGTGAGATCGGGATGAGCTGGCAATAGAAGTGTCGATGTTGATTCCAAGACACTAAGTGTAGTGAGGGAAGGAATCTTCCAACGCATGATAGTATGTGAAGGGTTGGGGGTCGGAATGGATGGTGATTTCAGTACCTTGATAGGGGGATTTGATGCACTAATGATAAGTGGAGGGGATGGATTTGATGGAATGGATCCACAGGCAGTTGAGGAGAATGTTGTATGGAAGGTCAAGATCAACAACATGACATATGGTCTCTTGAACAGCTGGGCCTATGTTGATGGGTAGAAAAATGGTACCTTCTGAGGTACACTCCAAGTTGTCATAGGTCTTTATGGTGATGACCTCATGAGATATGTTAGCCTCTGTAAAACCCACATGTTGGATGAACTTTAGTGTACACAGGTTTAGGGCTGAACCATTATTTATCATGACCTACTTGACGGAAAAGTCATTGACCATTACGGTGATGTGGAGTGGAAGGTTGTGGTCTGGCTCAATGAAAGGCATATTTGAGGGTTTTAATGAGAGTGTGGAGGATGTGGATAAGTGTCCCACAAGGTTTTTGAACTGGATGGTTTTGATGTCTATGGCAACACATGTCTCTTGGAGGGAATTATTAAGGATCTCCTGATGAAGGGGTGAAGTATGAAGGAGATCAAGGATGGAGATTTGGGTAGGTGTATTCCCAAGGTGTTCTAGGAGATTATATTGTGCATTAGGGACAGTCATAGGATTAGCACCAATAACAGATATATGGCCTTTGTGAGTGGTAACTGCACATTGACTATGAGAACCTTTGACATAGATCAAATTCACATTAGGTACAACTTGGGAAATACAACTGAAAAAAATTTCATAGTTAATGTAAGCTATGGTGTAGTCTTTCCCATCAACATGATCACCTTGTTTACCCTTGCCTTGGTTTTGAGGTGGTGGGTTAGTGTTAGTTTGGTTATTGTCTATATTGTATTAAGGAAACAAATTTTGGTAGATCTGCAAGTTAGCATTAGGTGATGCTTGGGTAGCTGCATCAACTGTGATTTCATTTTTGTTGATAAGGTCCTGGACATAGTGCTTGAGCTTCATGCACTTCACGGTGGCCTGTCCCTTGACTCAGTGATAGTCACAATACTCATTATCTTTGTACCAGGCTGGTTTGGGGGTTGACTCATCAAAGGGATGGGTCTGAGGGTACACGATCAGGTTGGCACTGGCCAAAAAAAGGAAAATGGCATCCAAAGGTTCCTCAAGAGGAGTAAATGTGTGCTTTTAATTGTTCTGGATGCACAACTTGTTTTGACCCTGGGTGACAGATATGGCATTAGTTTTATTGGTGTGTGGTTAACAAGGGGGTTGTTGGTAGGTGGGTGATTGTTGTTGATATGCTAGAATAGGGGGATTGGGACCGGCCACAACAACTTGCACATGTTTTGTGTTAGTGGCTCCATCTATGAGAACATTCTTATTCTTGTTCCAATAACGGGGTTAATCATTATTGGGTCTTTCTTGCAAACTCTCCTTGTAGTGTTTGATGGCACCATCTTCCAAAAGGCCTTGTTTGTTGTCCATTCCTTTTCCCTTTATGTCCTGATAGGTCTATATGCAATTAATTCTCATGAAGTGGGATAACTTTAGGTGTAGATTATCGATGAATATCTTGGTGAGATGCTTTTTTAGAAGTTGGCATGATAGCCTCATGGTAAGGTTCTACCATCTTTTTAGATAGCCATCTAGACTCTCACCTCCCTTTTGTTTAGAATTGCATAGGTCTAGCAAGGAGAGCTCATTTTCAACATTGTGTGCCTACTATGCCACAAATTTCTCTCAAAGTTCAGCAAATGTGGTGATAGAGCCATATGGTATTTTTTAGAACCACTCAATGGCATTCCCCCCTAGACTTTTGGGGAAGAGGCACATTCAAAATTTATCGCTATAAGCTACCGCCTGACAAGCCATGTAGAACTCTTTGACATGGATAGCAGGGTCACCCTTCCCCTGGTATTGATAAAATTTAAGAGTTTCAAAGTGTTTGGGGAAGGGGATTGTTCTGATGGATCTATCAAAAGGGTATGGACAGACCTCTTCAAACTTGAATTTTTTACTCTCATTTTTGGCTTTTAGTTATTTGAGAGCGTTCTTCATTTATTCCCACTCTAAGTTGACAGGTGTTGGAGTGGGTACTCCCATTGGGAATGGGTCATATGGTGCAAGTGAATATGAAGGGATGTGTGAAGATTACTATGGGACTGGATAGGGGGATTATCCTGCCACATAGTTGGTTTGAAATGGGTTTTCAAGGGCTTGTTGGGCAATATATTGAAGAGAACACAATTATACTGAGAGGGGGGGGGGTGAATCAGTATAATAACTTTTTAAATTTAAATGCTTTTATTCAAAGATAACTTCAATCATTCAAATAAACAATTATGCACATGAACACAAATTTTATGTGGAAACCCAATATGGGAGAAAACCACAAAATAATTTGCTTTTATATAATATTGTTCTTTTACAATGTATTGTAGGCACCAACCTACTAGAGGCTCCAACCCCTATGTTTATAAGCACTGACTCACTGGAAGCATCAACTCCCACACTTTGCAGGCACCGACCTACCGGAAGCACCAACTCCCCCTGTTTGGATTCTGAACACCAACTCCCCTTGTCCAGATTCTGAGCACCAACTCACTAATTTCAAAAACTTTCTTCCACCTTGATACTGTTGCTTTATTCAACTGATGATGGACACAATCTACTCTCTCTAAGTCAGCCAATATTTTTCTTCTTATTTTCAAATATATGTCATTATGATAGTATATTCATAGTATAAAAATCTGAATATAAAAACATTAATTCTTCTCTCTTTTATACTCTCACTGCTCTTCCTTTTATTCTTTCACATGCTGACTTCATATTTTTATTTCCACAAAAATATTGAATATATATATATATATACTCATATTTGAGTGAAACATTATGTCCCTTTAAAAATTTATGACTTTTCAAGAGTGAAAGGTGTCTTTTCAAAAATGTTATTAACTATAAAGTTAATATTATTAATTTTAATCCTTTTAAAAATTAACAATGATTAATATCTTTATCGACTGCTATAGTATATCCACCTTCGATAATAACATATGCTTTATCTGTTTCAATAATAACTCTGCATAAACCTTTTTAATAAACCGTTGTCAACCTTTGATAACATGTAATAATATATATCGTTGTTGATATATTATATTCATATAATATAACCTTCTTTTCCTTCGATAAAACTTGTCTTTGACGTTGTCTTAGCATATATGATCTTTATTGTATAAACCACTATTATATATATATTCGACTGCTGCAAATAATATGCATATAAATTACCACCTCTATTCTGATTACTAATATTGACCGCTGTAGACTTTTTATTTTCATCCTTCGATGATAATCATAATATCTTCGATAATACATCGTCCTTTATTGTTTTAATCTCTTTTATATGTCTTCAACATAGACGTTTATAACTCCTATAAACATATTTAGACATCTATAATATTTAGACGCTTATAGATGTTTATAACTCCTTTGAAACCTTTGACATCGAATGACAAATAGATACGCAGTCCCATATTAATCTTTAGTTCTCTCCTTTAACAATATCTTTGACTTTTAATATTTGTTCCGGCAATGATGTTTGTCGATGTAACTTTTGTTAGACATAAGGAGACTTTGATATATATCTGGACCTTTCTTCAACATAGATATTGACCTACCATTTTCTTCATGTTGTACTTAGAAATATAATTGTTATATCATGTTGTCTCTATTGTAGCTTCTATTTTAACACTTTATATATTCTATCTTTTGCATATATTAATACTTTGTCTTTTATAATATACATATATGTGTCTCTGCATATCTCTACATATATTTGTCTCTATAAACAACAGATTTCTTCTCAACTTCCTATGGCTTCAATGCACAGATCTAGAATGAATTGCTTGTTATCACATGTATATTTCTGATATAATACTGATTCATACAATACTAATTATATATGATCATATATATGCTGTGATATTATATATCTTCTCTATATATTAATATGTTCTTATAATGTATGCTTTCATTAGTCTTTATGCTAGATGTTCTTCTCTAGAATCTTGACATCAATGACAATTTTCATCAATCTTCCCCTTTGTCATTGATGGAAACTTCTCAAATATAATTGTGCAAGGCTCCCCCTTAGTTCACTATTCCCTCCATCTTCAATCTCTCCCCCTTTGACATCAATGGAGACTAGCTCACCCTGAACACATGCTTCCACTACACCACTCTGATTTTGACAATGTAAGTACCTCAATCTTTTGTGCCATAGCTGATTTTCATCTTCTTGTACAAAGAAATTTTTCATCATTCATTTCTCGTAAAACATAAAAATTGTTAGCTATTAATTTTCATCCTTTTACAACTTTTAGAAGTGTTACATTATGCCCCTGATCACAACACTGACTTACACTTAGTAAGTTTTCTCTTAGTCCACTCCACACATCTGCTGTTTTTGAGCATGTAAAGCTATAGCGACTTTTCTTTCTTTCTCCAAACCATCTTTTTAGGAAGATCTTCTTTCTTTGCTTGTTCTGTAGGAAAGATTGTTCTACATTTGTGGGCTGCCTGTCCAAAATTGTTACACTTTGAACATAGAATATCAAAATTAATCAATCGGGTAAAAGGATTTTGAGTTCTAAAATTTTGAGTGTTCTTCTCTTTGCTTCTGCAGTTTAGAGCTTTATGACCAAATTTGTTACAAGAGTAGCAATATCCATTAAATAGGTAAGCAAAATGTTGTCTATAATATGGCCTTTTCCATTCATTCATATTTTGTTTTGGTATTCTACATTCTAGTGCTTTGTGACCAAAACAATTGCAGGAGTAACAATATCCATGAAAATTATGATGAGTTTTATGAACATTATTCTCTTCATTCTTCTTATAGTTCTTTTCTTTAAGCTTGTCTTCTTTGGATGGTTCATTTACGACCATGTTGTTTCCTTCTTCTATGAAGCCTTTGAATGCATTGTTGTTATTTGAGTTTCTTTCAAAACCAACCCCTATTTTGTTGGACAAAGGCTTTTGACTATCAATGATGTCATTTAGGATTTTTGAACTCTTTTCAAACTTGAGACTATTGATGGTGCTTTCCTTCAACTCTCTTTTTAGTTTTTCAATTTCTAGTTTTAGATCAGTTTCAGCTTGTTTGGTTTCTTCTAATTGGATCTTTAGATCTTCAATTGTTTGTTCTGATTTCTTTACTGCTTCTAGATTCTTCATAGCTTCTTCTTTAAGTTTCACTAATTTTCTTTTCAATTTTTCATTTTGTTTGTATGCATAATGAAGTTCTTTAAGATCAACATCCTCTTCCTCATTGCATGATTCATCTTCTTCTTCCTCATAACTATCACTTGTGTCTGCTTCAGCCATAAATAGAATTTTATCCTCCTCATCACTTGGGCATTCCTCACTACTTTCATCTGAAAAGTTGTCCTTCTTGGAATAAAAACTTCTTTTATTTTTGTTTTGATATTTTTTCTTTTTATTAAACTTATTGTTATTCTTCCATTTTTCTTTTGTGCATGCTTGCTTTTCATCTTCACTTGAGTCATGATCATTTTGAGGACATTTTGAGGCATAGTGCCCTATCTTTCCACAATTAAAGCATTTGAAAGGGAATTTCCCTTTATATTTTCCACTTCCCCTTTTCAGCTTTCTCAAGAAATGAGCTTCAGCTTCATCAGTGTCACTGCTTGAACTATCACTTGAGATTTGTTTTTTGCTTTTACCCTTTTTAAATGCTTTGAATGATATTTCCATCTTAGGTTCCTTGCCTCCAATCCTCATCTCATAAGAGGTAAGAATCCCATGTAACTCATCTTTTGTAAGTGTGTCCAGATCTTTCCTCTCCTCGATTGCTGACACTTTAGAATCAAATTTAATGGGTAGGGATCTCAAGATCTTTTCAACCACAAGTTGTTCTTCTACTTCTTCACCAAGGGCTTTTATTGCATTGACTACTTCATCAACACGAGAGAGAAATGAGGCTATGTCTTCATCTTCCTTCATTTTCAGGCTTTTGAATGTGCTTCGGTGAGTTTGAAGTTTGGCCTTCTTTACATTGTCGGTCCCTTCATATATATTTTTCAACTTGTCCCATTTCTCTTTTGCAGATTTACAATGCATAAATTTTGTGAATTCCAAGTCGGCTAGATTACATAGAATAGCATGTTTTGCTTTGGCATTATTCTCACTTTTCTTCTTTCCAACTGCATCTATTGGTGGGTTCGCTGGTATTGTATAACCATCTAGTACTGATTGCCAAACATCAAATCCAATAGCATTTAAATATGCTTCCATCTTTATACTCCAAAATGCATAATTTGTTCCATCAAAGTTTGGTGTCTTGTTTTGAAAACTTTCAACCATTTGTGCTCTTTAGATCTACCTTCAAGTGGTTAGGCTATATAGAAGGAACCCGCTCTGATACCAATTGAAGAGCACACAATTATATTGAGAGAGGGGGGGGTGGTGAATCAGTATAATAACGTTTTAAATTTAAATGTTTTTATTCAAAGATAACTTCAATCATTCAAATAAACAATTATGCACATGAACACAAATTTTACCTGGAAACCCAATATGGGAGAAAACCACAAAATAATTTGCTTTTATATAATATTGTTCTTTTACAATGTATTGTAGGCACCAACCTACTAGAGGCTCCAACCCCTATGTTTATGAGCCCCGACTCACTAGAAGCATCAACTCCCACACTTTGCAGGCACCGACCTACCAGAAGCACCAACTCCCCCTGTCTGGATTCTGAGCACCAACTCCCCTTGTCTGAATTCTAAGCACCAACTCACTAATTTCAAAAACTTTCTTCCACCTTGATACTGTTGCTTTATTCAACTGATGATGGACACAGTCTGCTCTCTCTAAGTCAGCCAATATTTTTCTTCTTATTTTCAAATATATGTCATTATGACAGTATATTCATAGTATAAAAATCTGAATATAAAAACATTAATTCTTCTCTCTTTTATACTCTCACTGCTCTTCCTTTTATTCTTTCACATGCTGACTTCATATTTTTATTTCCACAAAAAGATTGAATATATATATATATATATATATATATATATATATATATATATATATATATATATATATATATATATATATATATATATATATATATATATATATATATACTCATATTTGAGTGAAACATTATGTCCCTTTAAAAATTTATGACTTTTCAAGAGTCAAAAGGTGTCTTTTCAAAAATGTTATTAACTATAAAGTTAATATTATTAATTTTAATCCTTTTAAAAATTAACAATGATTAATATCTTTATCGATTGTTGTAGTATATCCACCTTCAATAATAACATATGCTTTATCTGTTTCAATAATAACTCTGCATAAACCTTTTTAATAAACCATTGTCAACCTTTGATAACATGTAATAATATATACCATTGTTGATATATTATATTCATATAATATAACCTTCTTTGCCTTTGATAAAACTTGTCTTTGACGCTGTCTTAGCATATATGATCTTTATTGTATAAACCGTTGTTATATATATATTTGACTGCTGCAGATAATATGCGTATAAATTGCCGCCTCTGTTCTGAATACTAATATTGACGCTGTAGACTTTTTATTTTCATCCTTTGATGATAATCATAATATCTTCGATAATACATCATCCTTTATTATTTTAATCTCTTTTATATGTCTTCAACATAGACGTTTATAACTCCTGTAAACATATTTGGATGTCTATAATATTTAGATGCTTATAGATGTTTATAACTCCTTTGAAACCTTTGACATCGAATGACAAATAGATATGCAATCTCGTATTAATCTTTAGTTCTCTCCTTTAACAATATCTTCGACTTTTAATATTTGGTCCAGCAATGATGTTTGTCAATGTAACTTTTGTTAGACATAAGGAGACTTTGATATATATCTATACCTTTCTTCAACATAGATATTGACCTGCCATTTTCTTCATGTTGTACTTAGAAATATAATTGATGTTTCATGTCGTCTCTACTGTAGCTTCTATTTTAACACTTTATATATTCTATCTTTTGCATATATTAATACTTTGTCTTTTATAATATACATATATGTGTCTCTGCATATCTCTCCATATATGTGTCTCTGTAAACAACAAATTTCTTCTCAACTTCCTATGGCTTCAATGCACAGATCTGGAATGAATTGCTTGTTATCACATGTATATTTTTGATATAATATTGATTCATACAATACTGATTATATATGATCATATATATGCTGTGATATTATATATCTTCTCTATATATTAATATGTTCTTATAATGTATGCTTTCATTAGTCTTTATGCTAGATGTTCTTCTCTAGAATCTTAACATCATGCTGTAGGATCTTGACATCAATGACAATTTTCATCAATCTCCCCCTTTTTCATTGATGGCAACTTCTCAAATATAATTGTGCAAGGCTCCCCCTTAGTTCATTGTTCCCTTCATCTTCAATCTCTCCCCCTTTGACATCAATGGCAAAGGGTCTCCAAGGCTAGAGACTAGCTCCCCCTGAACACATGCTTCCACTGCGCCACTCTGATTTTGACAATGTAAGTACCTCAATCTTTTGTGCCATAGCTGATTTTCATCTTCTTGTAAAAAGAAAATTTTCATCATTCATTTCTCATAAAACATACAAATTGTTAGCTATTAATTTTCATCCTTTCACAACTTTTAGAAGTGTTACATTATGCCCCTGATCACAACACTGACTTACACTTAGTAAGTTTTCTCTTAGTCCACTACACACATCTGCTATTTTTGAGCATGTAAAGCTATAGCGACTTTTCTTTCTTTCTCCAAACCATCTTTTTAGGAAGATCTTCTTTCTTTTCTTGTTCTATAGGAAAGATTGTTCTACATTTGTGGGCTGCCTGTCCAAAATTGTTACACTTTGAACATAGAATATCAAAATTAACCAATGGGGTAAAAGGATTTTGAGTTCTAAAATTTTGAGTGTTCTTCTCTTTGCTTTTGTAGTTTAGAGCTTTATGACCAAATTTGTTACAAGAGTAGCAATATCCATTAAATAGGTAAGCAAAATGCTGTCTATAATATGGCCTTTTCCATTCATTCATATTTTTTTTCTGTATTCTACATTCTAGTGCTTTGTGACCAAAACAATTGCAGGAGTAACAATATCCATGAAAATTATGATGAGTTTTATGAACATTATTCTCTTCATTCTTCTTATAGTTCTTTTCTTTAAGCTTGTCTTCTTTGGATGGTTCATTTACGACCATGTTGTTTCCTTCTTCTATGAAGCCTTTGAATGCATTGTTGTTATTTGAGTTTCTTTCAAAACCAACCCCTGTTTTGCTGGACGAAGGCTTTTGACTATCAATGATGTCGTTTAGGATTTTTGAACTCTTTTCAAACTTGAGACTATTGATGGTGCTTTCCTTCATCTCTCTTTTTAGTTTTTCAATTTCTAGTTTTAGATTAGTTTCAGCTTGTTTGGTTTCTTCTAATTGGATCTTTAGATCTTCAATTATTTGTTCTGATTTCTTTACTACTTCTAGATTCTCCATAGCTTCTTCTTTAAGTTTGACTAATTTTCTTTTCAATTTTTTATTTTGTTTGTATGCATAATGAAGTTCTTCTTTAAGATCAACATCCTCTTCCTCATTGATGTCAAGATCCTACAACATGATGTCAAGATTCTAGAGAAGAACATCTAGCATAAAGACTAATGAAAGCATACCTTATAAGAACATATTAATATATAGAGAAGATATATAATATCATTAATATGTTCTTATAATGTATGCTTTCATTAGTCTTTATGCTAGATGTTCTTCTCTAGAATCTTGACATCATGCTATAGGATCTTGACATCAATGACAATTTTCATCATATATTGCTATTGGAATGTTGATGTGTGTTGTTGTATTGGGCATGGTATTGCTTGTTGCTGGGGGATGAGGGGATTTTGTTGTTGTGTTGGGAAATGTGATTGTTGTGGAGGAGGTTGGTAGACTAGAGGGGGTAGTTGATGAGACTGGCCTTGGGCTTGTCCAATGTATGAGGGATGCATACCTACATTACTAAGAGGGGGATGACTGCTTGGGTATGGACAATGGGTGGTTGCATGAAAAATATGGTGGGATGGGAGGAATTATGCTGCTGTAATGGTGGCAGCACGATTTGAGAATTGGTAGCTAGCATACATAAGTAATTGGTGAAAGTGGGAAAGGATGTGGCCAGAGAAGGCTAAGGGGGTTATTATACTACATACGGGAAGGCTACTTGTGGATTTGCAGGATTAGATATATGTGATTGTGTTGGTATTCCTAGGATGTTCATTTGCACTTGATTGAGGCTCCAAGTAGCACCAGTTTTTGTTATGGGTTGAGATGTGAATGAAGCCTAAAATGTGGAAGCAAATATGGGATTGTGTGATGTGGATGGTGGGTTCTAGGATCCCATGAACAACATTTCCATTTTGAAGGCAACTTGTTGGGCTTGTGTGCTAGAAATAAAGGGTGGAGGAGGAACTTGTGCAGAATTTGGTTGCATGATAGATTGAGTGAAGGTTGGTTGAGTGGTGAATGGGAATGTTTGTGTTTCCCCCTGGGAGGGTTGCGTTGATGTGGAAGCCTTACTTATGAAAGGTGGGGGTACTATTTGTGTGGTGGTTTGTGTGGGAGGAGGAAGTGACATTTGCATGGAGACCTACGGTTGTGTAGCTACTTGCGATGTGGTAGGTGGAGGTGGTGCCCCCATGACCGAAAAGGGGGTAGATTGTGTCGTTGTTTAAATTGTGGGGGTTGTGGACCTTTCTTGTAAGAGATAGAGAATGGATGAAGCTGCATGGAATAGCTAAATGATAGGATCATGGATTTGTTAGATAACAGTGGGATAGACATTGTGTGAGGCCTCACCCCGAGCCTATCATAGTCATTCAGTTCTTCATTTGAGATAGACATATTTGATGATTATATTTTGATGCTCTATGGATTTTACTGATACTTTATGTTATGGTTTATCACCTTAGAGTTTAGTTTCACATTCAATTATGTTATTTTGATGAAACTATTATGTCTATTTGGAACCTTATGTGAAATTAAGTGGATTTTATGAATGATTGTGATGTCATGTGAATGTGCAATTAAATTATATATGTATGCAATGATTATGTTTCAAGTTTAATTTACTGATGAATTTTATATTTCATGATGAGATTTATGTAAGTTATAAATGAATGATTATGCCATGTGAAACTTTGACTTAATTATGATTAATTTCTTGAGAATTATTTTATTATGAAAGTCATGGAATTTACATGTATATTTCCTTGGACTACTGATATTGGAATTGAGTGTGTAGGGAAATAGGCCATGGTAAATTTGAGGAAATAGATCATAGACTTCTATAAATCAATTTGAGCCAAGGTTGCTTCTAGTGAGAAGCCAAAAACCTCATTCTATTGTATTTAATTCGTCAAAGTATGGTGCATGAATGTATTTGATTTATATATTTATTGTAAATGTGATTTATGTGAGAAGGTCCAAGTGGATATGCCACATGGCTTGTGATGTGTTATTTTTGTTTGTGTCACTTGAAAAATGTGTGTGTACTTAAGTCCATGACATGTCCACTTGGGATTGGATGCCATCAACCTAGGATGGTACCCCTTTAGGATCCCCATGTAAACCTTTGGTTAGGAAGCCTTAGAGTAAGTCAAACCATGTTGAACCCGAATTCAAACTTCAAGTGCATTTTAAGGAGGTTAAATGAGCCCCTAGGGTGTAGTTAGGGTCTTTTTTAGCCACCTCACTTGATGTACCTTGGTTCGGGTGTTTAATTTTAGTCAATATTGAGCCCATAACTCATTTATGGACCTTCAAAAGTACCTCTCAAGTGTAATTTCGAAAATGGAGGGTTCGAAAATGAGGACAAGCCCATTCCTCTTTCCCATTCTTGGTCTCCATATCATTTATGAGGGGAGACAAGGATGGATGGAAAATCTCCTTGAGCCATACCTATTAATGAGGGTTAGTTGGAGTTGGTGGGAAACCTCTTTTAATAGGAATTTTAGAGGAAGAATTGGGTTGACACCCACTCTCTAGATTTGGAGACTTAGCTATTTTGGAGAGGACTTTGGAAAGTGGAAAATCTCTTCATCAACTTTCTTCCATAAACTTGGATCAAGGTTGGTGGTATTCTTCATTTGCTTGTTTTTGTTTTCATGTTGAGAGGAAGAGTTCTCATGTATGTTATTTGTTTATATAAAAAAAAATAGTTATTGTGTTCTTGTAGTGTTTGTGTTTGAGATCTTGTTATTTTGTGATAATTAAGGTCTTGTGAATCTTAAGTTTTGTTGTAGTGTTATTTCCCTTGTGTTGTGAAAGTGAAGTTTTTATGGAGTTCTTGAGTTTCTTGATTTGCATTGTATTATGGTAGTGTTTTCAAGGCCATACTCACCCTTGGAAGGGAAGAGTAGCCTTGGGGGTGAAGGGATTGTTGGGACATTCAAGGTTGTAGAGTCTCTCCTTGGATAGGAGAGGGATGAAATATGGATGTATGGGCTCCATGTAGCCATCTCTATTGTTTTTTTTGTATATTGGGGGTCATAAGGAGTTTCTTGAGATTGTATTTGTGGGGAAAGATACATGATGAGGAAGCCAAGTAATGGATTATCTCTTATCATGAGATGTTCTTTCTCCCCTTGACTATGGTTCCACCTTCACCCCTATTTTTGAGTCATTTTAAGACTCTTTGTTTTAGCCTTGGAAGGGAGTTTTCATTGTATTTTTATTTAAATGTTGTTGCTATTGTGGGTTACTTGATTGTCTCCTTGTCTTTGTGATGGTTCCCCAAGCTCGGGGGTGGCTTCATAGAAGCCTAGGTTGGGAGGTGAGCATCAATGGCCTATTTATGTTTATTTTCAAGTTTGGAGGCCATTGAAGACTTCATGTGTGAAGATGTAATCTTGAAGAGTTTGTTAATGTATTCAAAACAAAATTGATATGGGTCACCCTTGTTTTATGTTATTGTTAATGTAAGGGAGTCTTGAGGATCCCTTGAGTTCAATGTAAATTGTAATAGAGTCATCACCCCAAGTCTTGTATTTGTAATAAGTGTATTGTATCATAATTATGAAGAAATGTTTGGCTTTCCCTTTTGATAGATTTGTGTTCTTATGAATAATAAGGATTGATGCTCAAGTTGATGCATAGTGTTGTTATTGTGATAGTATTTCAAGCATGAAACTTTAATAATGAATTTTAGTTCCTTGAGTTTCTTTTGAAATGGACATTTGAAAATATTAATGTTAGTGTTGTTGTTAATGGATTATGAATAATGTAAGGAAGAGATTGCAAAATTTTGTTGTAGAAATCTCCTTACTAATTTGAATCACTAGTATGTGAAATAGTATTCATGTTTATGATCAAGTTATAGAAATAAGGAAGTTTGCAATTTCAAAGTTTAGTTGTTGCTTATGATAAAATTTTATGTTACAATCATAGTTTATTTTATTTCTATGAAAATGTTGAAGTTAAACAAAAAATAAACTAAACTCTATCACCTTTATTGAAATGAAATTACAAATCTATAAACCATGTGTGATAAAAGAAAGAAAAAAAGACTAGATCTATTACCTCTTAGAAAAAAAATACAAATACAAATCAACATTGAGAAAGTTGAAAAGAAGAAAACAAACAAGAGAAAATAACATGAGAAAAGTGAAATAGAGACCTACAGGTGTCTAGAAAATGTATGGAAAAAAAATTTCCATACATTTTCCAAACCACAGTCAATATTTTATCTTTTCCTTCATCTACTTAGCAATAAAAAAATAATTTTTAAAATGTTATGACAAAAAGAAGAAAAGCATATTCTACACACCCAAGAAGACTAGCCTCTTGGGGGACCCACTTGGGTGGTCACCCAAAGGGGTTGTAAAAAAAATAATTAAATAAGTATTATATCTATAGAGCAAAAAAAATATATACTTATTACAAGATCCATTGAATATTAATCTTATTAAAAAAGAGAGAGAGTCTTTTACTAAAGCCCACATAGGGCTTATAAAAAAAAATGTGTTAAAAAAAAATATTAAATAAAAAAAGAATTTGTTTTAAAAAAAAAATTATTATTAAGTTGGGGGGGTTGGGCACCCCACACCCCGTACCCCCCTACCTGTGGCAAAGGACCTTCTACAGCAGGCTTATTGCGCACAACAGGTCTGCTACGACAGACTCCTACCTAGCCATGTGGCACTGCCATAGGCGGTGGCCCATGCGGTGGTCCCTGCGGGGACCTTAAACCAAGGGGGTCGCGGCCTATTTGTTAAAAAAAAAAAATTTAATTTTTTGTTTAAAAATTTATTTATTATTAATAATTTTTTTTATTATAAATTTTTTTTGTTATCGTTAATTAATAATTATAATATGTAATAATTAATATAATATAATTATTAACTTATAATTATTAAATTGTAATCTAATGTTATGATCAATGAAACTTGTCTAGCTATTATCTAGCTAATTAGACCCCCTTGCTATATTATCACATTACTTTAATAATTGAATCTTATCGACTCATTGTAGTATAACGTTGGCATTAGGCTCATTTATTCGGTATTAGTATAGCGAAAATTATAAGTTGGTTACTTTCATGAAAGAAATTAAATGTTAGGTTGACGTTGATTTCAACTTCGATATCTAGATATCATCCCTTGATAGAACTAATTCAACTAGTAACTTATATCACCAACATTTTTAAAGAAAAATTGTTTCAAACCCTTTTACGAAATTTTGTCTTAGCCAACTGTTAACCCTCAACATAAACATACACTTATTTAACCCTTCAAAAAAAAAGTTGGTGTGTTTTTTAGTGAAAATTTTATGGGCATGACACTTGGTATCAGAGCCAAGGTTTCAACATTGGAACCTAAACCCATTACATTTCTTAGCTAACTTTTAACCCTTTTGAATTGATAGGATGCCCCCCCTTACGCATCAAGCTCAAAGATGTATTAGAGGATGAGGTGCTAGGTGAGCTCCCTCAAGTCATGAGCAAGCTGAACAAAGGGCTAAGATATGAGCAGTAAATCAGCCACCACCACTTGATCCTAATCAGGAGATCTTGTTAGCCTTACAAAACCTCATCGGGGTTATACAGGAAAGAATGCCCCCAGTTAATCCTCAGCTAGAGCACCAGCTGTCCAAGGAAAAAAGATCATAGGTTAGAGAGAGGACTAGGAGTCCTCCACGAGATCAAGAGGAAGGGTAGGGGGCACATGAGGTGGATTCGGTTCACATGCCAGAATCACCACCTAGTTTTGTTCAGAGGGCACCTCGTAATGCTGGAGACCATATTAGAGATCTCCTATGGTTACAACCACCTTTGTATTATGATTCTACAAAGGGTACAGATGCCGAGGCATGGCTTTTGAGCTTAGACAAGTGCTTTGGGTTGCGTCAGTATGATAGTTGTATGCACCCTAAAATGGTCGCCTAGACTTTGGGCCCCATTTATTCAATTTATCCAATATCAATTTTCTGAATCAGTGCTTTATAATATATTCAAATCAATTTCCTTGATCAAATCATAACTATTTCAATCATTTCAATAATCTCCTAAGGTTTAATCATGTCATCAATAATTTTATTTAATTAAAAGAAATAAATCCCTTTTAAATAAATAAAATAATGTTATTTAATTGAAATTAATATTCCTTAAATGAAATAATGTTATTTAATTAAAATCTACTTTTAATTAAATGATTTTATTTTATTTAATTAATATTCATCTTTAAATTATATAATCTTATTTTATTTTATTACAAGAGATATTATTCTTTTAAAATAAATAAAATCCTCTCAAAAGATCTTTTGTGATGAAAAAAGAAATAAGTGAAATAAAAATAAATAAAATAAAGAGATTTCCTTTTCTCTCCATACTTTCTAAAAATCAGATTTCTTTCCTCTTTTTACATTAATCCCACATTGATCTTGGAGATGCAATATCTTCCACAATTTCTTATATAAAGAGCCCTCTCCTTCTCAATTAGAGATCTAGAATTTTCATATTATCATTATGCTGAAGATTTTTTTGGACAACATTAGAGCTTTAGAAATCATCATTTTAGATTGCACATTTAGTTTAATTTTCATATAGATTAATTAGTGAAGTAGTTTATTTCTTGTACTGCATATAGATTAATTTCAATAAAATAGTTTATTTCTTGCAATCATATAGTTTAATCTTCATTTCAATAAATTAGTTTATTTTCTTGCATTTGCAATCATATAGATTATTTTTATTTGCATGCAAGAACTCGATTCAATGGAGATTAGCATTCTTGCTTCTCCTCCTTGAATCTCTCATTCTACGGTGTACTTGCATGGGTTCAATCTGAGGGCCCCTCATAATAATTCATGCACTCCACAGATAGAGAGCTGTGAATCGATATTCAAGAGCTCATTATTCGGTATTCTTGAATGCAAGGATTCACAAAAGTGTGACCATTTTCTATCACACAATAGCAACGTCAAGGATCATTTTCCAGTGCTCCTTTTGAGAGGAGGTGCTTCCACATGGTGGAAACAAGAAGAATATAAGAACAACACCACTATGGACACCATGACTTGGGAGATATTCCTAGAGAGGTTTTGGGACAAGTACCTATTAGAGCACTATAGACAGAGGTGTATTGATGAGTTCCACAAGCTCCAGCAGAGGGGACTCACAGTACAATAGTATGAGATCTAATTCCTTGAGTTTCTACCCTATGTAGACTACATGAAGGATGAAAAGCTATGAATCAACCATTTCATTAAGGGACTCAATGATTGGATAGAGGGATAGGTTTGCATGACCTCACTAGGGACCCTTCGTGAGGCCGTAGAGATGGCCTTGGTTGCAGAAGAGATTCGGGGTAAGTCTAGAGACGTTCGTGATAGGTCTGAGAACTATAACTCCGCATCACAGTCATAGGGGCAACAAAAGAGTCACTGGAAGGGTAATAACAGACATTCCTTAGGATCTTTTAATAAGAACCCATAGCAACAGACCCAACAAAATTAGAAACAAAAGCCACCACAGGGACAATAGGGCTCTAAGCCCAAACAGTGGCATGCACAAGGCCAGAGGAAGGATCAGTGACAAAAATATATATATGCACCCCCAGCATGGACTCAACAGTCCTCTCAGGGGGGTTTCAGTGGTTCTAGTAGGATAGGTGGTTAGCAGTTCTCTAGGCCACAGGGAGTACAGACTTTCACATGAGGTCCTTGCTATGCATGTGGTGCCATGGGGCACTTAGCTCATGATTGTCCTCAAGGACAGATGTCAGGTAGTCAGCGCATGGCAGCATCAGAGCCTACCATTGGAGACTTTGGAAAGTCTCACAGAGTATTTGCAGTGGTTGATAATCACCAGGCCGAGCACCAGGCCACAGTGATAGAGGTTGCATGTATGATTAGCCTTAATAGTATTACTATATTATTTGATTCTAGTGCTACTAATTCTTTTATATCTCCATTGGTTGTGGAGCATTGTGGGCTTATGGCAGCAAGACAAGAAGTTAGTTGGGAAGTGGAGTTAGCATCAAGGTCTAGAGTGTCAGTCAACTCTTTAGTGAAGGATAGCCAGGTGCAAATTGGTGATTTCATCATGTCTATGGATCTTTGTATAACACCTCTTGGTTCCTATGACATAGTACTTGGCATGGATTGGCTTTATGCCCACAGAGCTAAGTTAGATTTTTGATAGAAGAGGATAGAGTGCCTTGAATATCATGGTACACCTATTGTGATTTGTAGGATTCAAAGGGACATCTCTCTTCATATGATCTCAACCATTCATCTTAAGCTGAGCATGCGAAAGGGATGTTAAATTTTTGCTATTACCATCAGTGATAGAGAGGATGAGGAGGAAGGGAAACCATCTCTTGATTATTATCCTATACTTCAAGAGTTTGCAGATGTGTTTCCTACTGAGCTTCCAGGCATGCTTCCTTGTAGAGAAGTAGATTTCCATATAGGTCTTGTGCTAGGAGCTTCTCTAGTTTCGAGGGCACCTTACGGGATGACCACAAATGAGATTAATGAGCTCAAGATTTAGTTAGAGGAACTTTTGGAGAAGGGTCACATTCATCCTAGTGTTTCACCTTGGGGCGCACCTATTATCTTTGTTAAGAAGAAGGATGGATCCTTGAGGTTATGTATGGATTATCGATAGCTTAATAAGCTTACCATCAAGAATCGGCATCCACTCCCTAGGATTGATGATTTATTTGATCATCTTAAGGGTGCTAAAGTTTTTTCCAAGATTGATCTTAAGTCAGGATACCACTAGCTATGGATTTTTGACAATGACATTCCTAAGACTGCATTCTATACCCGATATGGACATTATGAGTTCACAGTTGTACCTTTCAAACTCACCAATGCTCCAGCAGTTTTCATGAGCCTTATGAATGGGGTATTTTGTACCTTCCTTGATAAGTTTGTAATTGTGTTCCTTGATGATATCCTGATTTATTCACGGGATGAAGAGGAGCATGAAGGGCACTTGAGATAGGTATTGCATTGTCTTAGAGACAATCAATTGTATGGTAGTTTGTCCAAATGTGCTTTCTATAGGACAGAGATTCATTACCTTGGGCATGTTATTTTAGGAGATGGAATCTTAGTAGATCCATCTAAGATTAGAGCCATCATGGATTGGCCTGCACCTACATCAGTGACTGAGGTCAAAAGTTTTATGGGATTGGTAGGTTACTACAAGTGATTTGCAGAGGGTTTTTCTAGACAGGTAGATCCCATCACTTCCCTTTAGCATAAGGTAAAAAAATTTGAGTGGACTGAGAAGTGTGACAAGGCATTTCAAGAACTCAAGAAGGCACTTACCAATGCACCTATTCTAGTAGTACCTAATCCTTCAGCGGATTTTTTTGTATGCACACTTAGATCATTTGGGAGTAGTTCTTATGCAGAATGGGTAAGCCATTGCATATGAGTCTAGGAAAATTAAGACTCATGAACTCAACTACCCCACTCATGACCTTGAGTTAGCTATAGTGGTTCATGCTTTAGTAAGATGGTGGCATTTCCTTTTGGGTCATGAGTTTGAGCTCCATTCAGATCATCAGAGCTTGCAGTATATCTTCTCTCAGCCAAACCTGAATGCACATCAATGTAGGTGGATGGAATTCCTTTATGAGTATGATTTTGATGTCCACTACATAAAGGGGAAGGAGAATGTGGTTGTCGATCCTTTGATTAGGAGATGCAATGGGGCCTACTCTATGAGAGGAAGTACCAAGTTAATGGATCAGATATTGCATCATTTGCATGAGGATGTTTGGTATGCAGAGGTTAGTTAGATCATTCGGTCTCAGAGTACCCTTGAGGGTAGATATTTAGGATATTCCCTAGATTCTGATGGGCTTTTACACCATAGAGGACACATCTATGTCCCATCCTCCAGAGACTTGTGATTTTTCATCATGCTAGAGGCTTATAGGGCCCCTTATACAGTGCATCCTAGAGTCAAGAAGATGCATGCAGATTTGAGGCAGTTATATCATTGGACAGGGATGGGGCAGAACATAGCTGAGATAGTGGCACGATGTCTTGAGTGTTAGAGGGTTAAGGTAGAGCATCATGACCCTGGTGGTTTGCTCCAGCCTCATGAGATACTAGAGTGGAAGTGGGATGTTATTTCCATGGACTTCATCATTAGTCTCCCTATGTCATCTAGATTCCATGTTGCCATCATGGTGATAGTAGACAAACTGACCAAAGTAGCCAACTTTTCACCCATTTGGACCACTTTTATAGCCCTAGCAGTAGCACCAATTTTCTTACAAGATATTTTTATACTCCATGCTATACCTCATAAGATTATTTTAGATCGAGATTCCCTCTTCACATCATCTTTCTGGAAAGGATTATAGACAGCTTTGGGCACTAAGCTCAACTTTAGCACCACTTATCACCCAGAGACCGATGGTCAGATAGAGAGGGTAAATCAGGTGTTGGAGGATATGCTTCACATGTATGTCATGGATCATCAGTCTAGGTGGAAGGAGTACCTCCATTTGGTGGATTTTGCCTACAATAATGGGCATCACGCTTCTCTAGGTATGCCTCCCTATCTGGTGCAGGGGCACCTAGAGAACAAGGCCCTCACCATTTCTTGCAATTTTGTTGTGTCATGCTCTTAATGAGCCTTGTAAGTAAAATAAAGGTCTGAGGACCATCTTTTGTAAGTGTCAATGTTAGTTAGGGTCTAAAGGTCTTAGGAGTTCCTTGGTTGGCCTTAGAAGCTGATAGATACCTCTTAGAGTGAGGTCATTTGAAGAAGTCAGTGGTCCATTTTAGGATTTTTGAACTTATTTTACATTGGAATTAGTGATCCAACACTTAGATTTCCACTAAGAGGATTCATAAGCTTTATAAAGCCTAGATTTATTCTATTGGACAAGAAATTGCAAAAGTTGTAAAAGTTGCAAAGTGCAACTTTGAAAATGTTACTTGACAACATTTAGTCATGATATCCTATACTGGTGGATTTCACTTCTAGTGTGATGGTAACCATATAAATGTTAGGAAAAGACCTAAGAGACCATATATGAACTCAAGAAACCCTAATATTGCCAGTACGTGTGTGTCAGAGTATGCATAGGAGACTGTTGTAATTGTTCTATGCATGAGGAAGGATCACACTGAATGAATGAAAGCTTTGGATTGCTAAGTTTTCTACTGTAATACTTTGGCATTATAGTTTGTGTTGTTTAGAGTATATTTTAATTAATTAGATTAGGTGTGTATAGTTTTTCATTTGCAAGTTTGTAAAAAGTTTGTTTAGCCAATCCATTGTCCTGAACCAAACAGTTGGTCTTGTGAGCAATGTAAATCACTATCCCACCATAGAATTAGTACATCCATTTGGGGATAGTGAGTGGGTTAAATTTACTTTGTGCTTGTAGGAGGAGGGCCCTTCAAAATCTATGGAGGCATTTTTAAACTCTTTTCCTAGGCGAGCCTGAGCAAGCCCGGTTAGGGAAGAGTGCTGTTGCAAAACTTATAACTTGCAAGTTTGTGAAGATAATGAAGGAAGAAAGCATGGAATAGTTAGGGGAGTAAGTTAAGGTCCCTTGAAAAGAAGGAGATGTTTGTGGCAATCCCAAAAAGCATCAAACCAAGTTAAGGAACAGACATGCCTAGAAAAGGCCTAGAAACCCTCCAAACCCTCACATTATGCAGAGGTACAGTATGGCCCTCCTCAGACCCAAAACCTACAAAATATTTAAGGGTTAGCCAAATGATTGAGAGTCTCTACAGGAATTTTTTGATGGTCAATGGAAGAAATTGGAGTAATAGCCTGATTTCTCAGAGCAGGAGGGCTAATTGGGGCTCCCTTCTAGTAGCCCTATTTTGGTGGAAAAGTGAAGAATTGGTAAAGAAGCTCAATGTTTAGGGTTGACCTAGGCATTGAAACAAGTAATTTGGGAGGTCTTGAAGCATCTCCATGACCCTACAAGATGTCTGCAAAGAATTGTGAAGAAAGACCCTAGGAGAGCTTAAGAACTTTGTGTGTTCCTCACCTAGCATGAAAGCCTAGTAGTTGGCAAGATAAAGATTTTGTTCAAGATAGAAGAGTGGGGTTTAGGATCAAGGGATCATAGATTGAAGAAGGTCCTATAGATTCATTTGGTGGACTTGCAAGTCACCTTAGGTCTCAGTGGTAGACAAGAAGTATGAACTAGTGATTAGTTCATCCCCTCTCCCTATCAAGTGGTATCAGAGCCTTATAAAGGTGTGGGAAAAGCAATTGAAGAGAAAGGTGAATGTTCTCACCTACTAAATCTAGTGGATCAAGAAAGATGGTGACCAATGCAGAATTGGCCAAGAAAGTTGAAGAGTAAGAGGAAGATAACAAGTTGTTGAGAGAAAGACTAGCACAACTAGAACGGTTGTTAGGTGATGTCCAAGACAAGGTAGATAGATTCAAGGACAAGATGGAGTAGAAGGAAGAGTAGGAAGCCAAAGAGAAGGATATTGAGTTGGAGGAAGAAGCCCCAACACCAAACCCTGCTATCCCAGAAGAGCCTTTCTTGAAGGCACTAAAAGCAATGAACAACAAAGCTTTGGAAGGCATTCCCTTATTTTGTGGCAAGATGGATCTAGATCTTATCATGGATTAGATTGATGAAATGGAGAACCATTTTGAATGTGATGGTGTCTCTGATTTTCAAAAGGTCAAAGTAGAAAAGTCAAGGTTAAGAGGCTCTGCCTTAACCTGGTGGAAATTTGTCCAAATAGAAAGAGAGAAGGAAGGGAAGATCCCCATAGGTACTTGGAAAGTAATGGTGACTAAAATCAGGAAGGCTTATATTCCTGATGATTATGAGATATAGTTACATAGAAGAAGGTAGAACCTTAGACAAAAGGAGATGGATGTACACTCCTATACCGAAGAGTTTCAAAAACTATGCTTAAGGTCCAAGGTGGTGGAAGATGAAAGCATTAGGTTACCAATATATTTGAATGGTCTTAAGTGGTCCATCCAAGAAGATATGAGCCTTGTCACTCCTTAAACAGTTCATTAATGCTACCAAATTTCTTTGAAGGTGGAAGAGAAAGGAAAGAGGAAGCAGGACCAGACCTCAAAGAATAGAGGAAGGGGCAGAGATGGCAGAGGACATAGGGGAAGCTATGGAAGTAGAAGCAATGATAGTAGACCTCAAGGTGAGTCCAAGCTGACTAGAAAAAGTTGAGAGACCAGCCAAAGGGGTGGTTCAAGTAGAGGTAGAGGATTTGGAGGAAGAGGTAGATCACCAGGAGGAAGAGGACCATCTTATTTTGCCACCATGAAGTGTTACCACTTTCAGCAATTGGAGCATCCTGCCTATAGGTGTCCTAAAAAGGGATCATCTTCATAAGGTGACAAGAAAGTGGCATATGTACATGAAGATACTTCAAGTGTGAAGTCTCCTGATATTCAATTGGATTCAGAGAGTGGTGAGAATTTGATGATAAAAAGGGTCCTAATCAGAGAACCAGTCAAGGAGGAGCCCAAACAAATAAGGTCACTCTTCAAGGTAAGGTGCAAGATAATGGGAAAAGTCTGCAAAGTTATCATAGACTCAAGGTCTATTGATAACATAATCTCCGAGGAGGCCATTACCAAGCTCAAGATTCCTAAAATACCTCATAGCACTCCTTATAGGGTCACATAGTTAAATAAAGGGCAGCATCTCTTGGTCAATGAGCAAGCATGGATTGAGTTCACCATAGGTGGGTATAAGGACAAGCTCTTATGTGATGTTTTTCCAATGGATGCCTATCACCTATTACTAGGTCGGCCATGGCAGTTTGATAGAAAGGTCATGCACAACAATGAGCTCAACTCATACACTTTTATGCAGGATGGAGTGAGCTACAAAATCCAGTCATTAGTTGAACAAGATAGCCAAGGAAGTGGACCTAATGTACTGATGTTGAAGGGGAAAGAGTTCATGAAGACTCTTGAGAAAGAAGGAGTGGGTTATGCTATTGTAGTGAAACCCAAGGAGGACATAGAGACCAAGAAAGAGGGCATACCTCATGAAGTGCAGCAAATTTTGAAGGAGTTCAAGGGCATTATATCAGATGGAGCACCTACAACATTGCCACCTAAGAGAGCAATCAACCATCAAATAGATTTGATTCTAGGGGCATCATTTCCAAACAAGGCACCTTACAAGCTAACTCCTGAATAGAATAGGGAAGTTGCAAAGCAAGTACAAGAATTGATGGACCAAGGGCTAATAAGAAAGAGCATCAGCCCATGTGTTGTTCCTACTATTTTGTCACCCAAGAAAGGAGGAACATGGAGATTGTGTACAGACTCCAGAGCCATTAACAAGATTACAATCTGGTATAGGTTTCCCATACCTAGGATTGAAGATATAATGGATTGTCTAGGAGGGCTATGTATTACACAAAGATAGACCTTAAAAGTGGCTATCATCAAATAAGAATAAAAGAGGGAGATGAGTGGAAAATAGCCTTCAAAACCATTGAAGGACTCTATGAATGGCTAGTCATGCCATTTGGCTTCTCCAATGCTCCAAGAACATTCATGAGGCTCATGAATGAGGTGTTGAAAGACTTCACAGGTAAGTTTGTGGTAGTCTATTTAGATGACATATTAATTTTCAGCATGAGTAAAGAGGAACATTTAAAGCATCTCAAGATTGTGTTGTCTAAATTGAAAGAGGAACACCTAACCATCAATTTAGATAAGTGTGACTTTATGAAGTAGGAACTAGTCTATTTAGGCTTTGTTCTATCCCAAGGAGATCTAAAGATGGATGACACTAAAGTTGCAACAATATTAAGTTGGCCAACTCCCAAGAATTCCAGTGAAGTGAGGAGTTTCCATGGCCTAGCTCAGTACTATAGAAATTTCATCAAGAACTTTAGTGGGATATGTGCTCCAATGATGGAAACCAACAAGGGTGGATTGAAAACTAAATTTGTGTGGACACCTGCAGCAGATAAGGGATTTGAGACATTAAAGAAAGAGGTAGCTACTAAGCCTATTCTAAGGTTTCCAACCTTTGATGAACCCTTTGTCATAGAATGTGATGCTAGTAACATAGCAATAGGAGGAGTTTTGAGTCAAAGCAATAGACCAGTGGCTTTCTTTAGTGAGAAACTAAATGTAGCAAAGCAAAAGTACTCTTCCTATTATCTAGAACTTTATTCACTTGTTCAATCCCTTAGAAAGTGGAGGCATTATCTTTTGCCCAAAGAGTTTGTAGTGTTCACTAACAATCAGGCTTTGAGCTTTCTCAAATCCCAAGACAAGTTGAGTCATAGACATGTCAAGTGGGTAGAGTATTTGTAGTCTTATACCTTCACCATAAAGCACAAGAAGGGGCAGCTCAATAAAGTAGCAGATGCCTTGAGTAGAAGGTTTCTCACTATTCAAGAAGTCCAAATGAAAAGCATAGGATTGGATAACTTCAAGGAGCTGTACCAAACTGATGAAGACTTTGTAGCAGCATACAAGGTTTTTCAAGAACATATGAATCACTTCCATGGTGAGTTTACAGAGTATACATTGTAGAATGGACTCTTATTTAAAGGAGGGCAATTGTGTGTTCCAAGAGGATCCATGAGGGAGAACCTCATTCAAGAAAAACACAATGGGAGTTTGAGTGGCCACTTTGGCCTCAACAAGACCTTGGAATTGGTCCAAAGGTACAACTATTGGCCTAAAATGCAAAGAGATGTTAGGACCTATGTTGAGCAATGCATCATATGTCAAAGAGCCAAGGGTACTTCTACAAATGCAAGACTTTATCAGCCTCTCCCCATACCAAGAAGACCATGGGAATGTGTAAGTATGGATTTTGTGGTTGGTTTACCTAGGACAAAGAGTGGCTTTGATAGTATCTATGTTGTAGTGGATAGATTCAGAAAAATGAGTCATTTTATCCCATGTAAAGTCACTCATGATGCAAGTCATATTGCTTATTTGTTTTTCAAAGAAGTTGTAAGAATTCATGGCTTGCCAAGTAGTATTGTATCTGACTGGGATAGAAAATTCATGGGACACTTTTGGAGGTCCTTATGCCAAAGACTAGGTACCAATCTAGCATTTAGTTCAGCTTACCATCCTCAAACTAATGGTCAAACTGAGGTGGTCAATAGGACACTTGGAAATTTTTTGAGATGCTTAACCAAAGAATATGGTTTGACATGGGATTTAGTCCTTCACCAAGAAGAGTTTTCCTATAATGATAGCATCAATAGGACTACTGGCAAGAGTCCCTTTGAGATTGTCTATGAGATACATCCTAGGGGTGTATGTGAACTGAGAAATCTAGAAAATCAAGTCCCTAATAGTGGCTATGCTAAAGATTTTAGTCAATCTATGAAAGAGGTACATGATCAAGTGAAACAGTCCCTCATTGACAACACCAAGAAAATCAAAGACAAGGTTGATCTCAAGAGAAGAGAGGTTCAGTTTGGTGTAGGTGACTTAGTCATGGTCCACCTAAACAAAGCAAGAATGGAAAAAGGAGTTCCTACAAAGATGCAGATGAAGAGATTTGGTCCATGTCCCATACTGGCCAAGTATGGACAAAATGCTTACAAAGTTGGTCTACCAAATGATCTAGCTATCTCTCCCATCTTCAACGTTGTAGACCTAGTTAGGTACATAGGACCTCTTAATGAGGTAGATCAGAATGTGGAGGAAGCTAAGAAGGAATTTTAAGCAGCAGCCCTGCCTCCCACAACAAAGCTAAGAGCAGAGAAGATATTGGACTCTCGGGTGCATACAAAGACCAAGCATGGAATCTATAAAGAACAGCTTATCAAGTGGCAAGGTAAACTAGATTCAGAAGCAACTTGGGTCCCTGAGAATTAGTTTCACCTTCAAGGCATAGATCTCCACCTATTGTCTCCAGCAGGGACTTAGCTTCTTTGGTGGGGAGTATGGTGTAGGGGCACCTAGAGAATAGGGCCCTCACCATTTCTTGAAATTTTGTTGTGTTTTTCTCTTAATGATCCTTGTAAGTAAAATAAAGGTCTGAGGACCATCTTTTGTAAGTGCCAATGTTAGTTAGGGTCTAAAGCTCTTAGGAGTTCCTTGGTTGGCCTTAGAAGCTGATAGGTACCTCTTAGAGTGAGGTCATTTGAAGAAGTCAATGGTCCATTTTAGGATTTTTGAAGTTATTTTACATTGGAATCAGTGATCCAACACTTAGATTTCCACTAAGAGGAGTCACAAGCTTTAGAATGCCTAGATTTAGTCTATTGGACAAGAAATTGCGAAAGTTGTAAAAGTTGCAAAGTGCAACTTTGCAACTTTGAAAATGTTACTTGACAACATTTAGTCATGATATCCTATAATGGTGGATTTCACTTCTAGTGTGATGGGAACCCTAGACATGTTAGGAAAAGACCTAAGAGACCATATATGAACTCAAGAAACCCTAATATTGCTAGTACATGTGTGTTAGAGTAGAGACATGAGACTGTTGTAACTGTTTTGTGCATGAGGAAGGATCACAGTGAATGAATGAAAGCTTTGGAGTGCTAAGTTTACTACTGTAATACTTCGGCATTATATTTTTTGTTGTTTAGATTATATTTTAATTCATTAGATTAGGTGTGTATAGTTTTTCATTTGCAAGTTTGTAAAAAGTTTGTTTAGCCAGTCCACTGTCCTGAACCAGATAGTTGGTCTTGTCAAAAATGTAACTCACTAACCCACCATAGACTTAGTACAACCATTTGGGGATAGTGAGTGGGTTAAATTTACTTTGTGCTTGTAGGAGGAGGGCCCTTCAAAATCTATGGAGGCATTTTTAAAATCTTTCCCTAGGCGAACCTGAGCAAGCCCGGTTAGGGAAGAGTGTTGTTGCAGAACTTATAACTTGCAGGTTTGTGAAGATAATGAAGGAAGAAAGCATGGAATAGTTAGGGGAGTAAGTTAAGGTCCCTTGAAAAGAAGGAGAGGTTTGTGGCAATCCCACAAAGCATCAAACCAAGTTAAGGAACAGACATGCCTAGAAAAGGCCTAGAAACCCTCCAAACCCTCACATTATGTAGAGGTACAGTACGGCCTTCCTGAGACCAAAAACCTAGAAAATATTTAAGGGTTAGCGAAATGATTGAGAGTCTCTGAAGGAATTTTGTGATGGTCAATGGAAGAAATTGGAGTAATAGCCTGATTTCTCAGAGCAGGAGGGCTAATTGGGGCTCCCTTCTAGTAGCCCTGTTTTGGTGGAAAAGTGAAGAATTGGTAAAGAAGCTCAATGTTTAGGGTTGACCTAGGCATTGAAACAAGTAATTTGGGAGGTCTTGAAGCATCTCCATGACCCTGCAAGACATGTGCAAAGAATTGTGAAGAAAGACCCTAGGAGAGCTTAAGAACTTTGTGTGTTCCTCACCCAGCATGAAAGTCTAGTAGTTGGCAAGAGAAAGATTTTGTTCAAGATAGAAGAGTGGAGTTTAGGATCAAGGGATCATAGATTGAAGAAGGTCCTATAGATCCATTTGGTGGACTTGCAAGTCACCTTAAGTCTCAATGGTAGACAAGAAGCATGAACTAGTGATTAGTTTATCCCCTCTCCCTATCACTATCAGGCATTATATGGCAGACCATGTAGAACACCATTCAGTTGGGATTGCATTAAGGATAGAGTTGCTTTAGGTCCTGAGTTAGTGTGAGAGTTGGAGTAGTAGGTGACTTTGATTAGACAACATCTAAAGGAGGTACAGGATAGGCAGAAGAAGTATGCAGATGCCAAGAGGGAAGATCATAGTTATCAGGTGGGAGATAGAGTCTTTCTGAGAGTGCGACTGCATAAGAGTCCAATCCGATTTGGAAAGGGCTCTAAACTTGCACCCATATTTTTTGGCCCTTTTGAGATACTTGAGCGGATAGGTCCTATCACCTATCCTCTTGCTTTGGCACCGAGCCTGTCACGCATCCATGATGTTTTTCATGTGTCAGTGTTGAGGAAGTATATTTTTTATGAGACTGATATCATAGATTGGGATGCCTTGTAGGTGGAGTCAGATGATCAGCTGGCTTTGGAGCCCATCCGCATTTTGGCTCACCAGACGCTAGCACTTTGAGGCTGAGAGCTGGACTAGGTTAGGGTCTAGTGGTATTGCTATGATGAGGTTACAACATCATGGGAGGATGTAGCTCATATGAGAGCACAGTATCCCCATCTTTTTTATGAACTCTAGGAGGAAGTTCATGCCTAGGGAGGAGAATGTGAGGCCTCACCCTGAGCCTATCATAGCCATTCAGTTCTGCATTTGAGATAGACATATTTGATAATTATATTTTGATGCTCTATGGATTTTACTGATACTTTATGTTATGGGCTATCACCTTAGAGTTTAGTTGCACATTCAATTATGTTATTTTGATGAAACTGTTATGTCTATTTGGAACCTTATGTGAAATTAAGTAGATTTTATGAATGATTGTGATGTCATGATGAAGTTTAATTACAATTAAATTATATATGTATGCAATCATTATGTTTCAAGTTTAATTTAGTGATGAATTCTATATTTCATGATGAGATTTATGTAAGTTATAAATGGATGATTATGCCATGTGAAACTTTGACTTAATTATGATTAATTTCTTGAGAATTATTTGATTATGAAAGTTATGGAATTTACATGTATATTTATTTGGATTACTGATATTGGACTTGAGTGTGCACGGAAATAGGCCATGGTAAATTTGGGGAACCAGAGCATAGACTTCTATAAATCAATTTGAGCCAAGGTTGCTTCTAGTGAGAAGCCAAAAACCTCGTTGTATTGTATTTAATTCGTAAAAGTATGGTGCATGAATGTATTGGATTTATATGTTCATTGTAAATGTGATTTATGTGAGAAGGTCCAAGTGGATATGCCACATGACTTGTGATGTGTCATTTTTGTTTGTGTCACTTGAAACATGTGTGTGTACTTAAGGCCATGACATGTCCACTTGGGATTGGATGCCATCAACCTAGGATGGTCCCCCTTTAGGATCCCCATGTAAACCTTTGGTTAGGAATCCTTAGAGTAAGTCAAACCATGTTGAACCCGAATTCAAACTTCAAGTGCATTTTAGGGAGGTTAAATGAGCCCCTAGGGTGTAGTTAGGGTCTTTTTTAGCCACCCCACTTGATGTACCTTGGTTTGGGTGTTTAATTTTAGTCAATATAGAGCCCATAACTCATTTATGGTCCTTCAAAAGTACCTCTCAAGTGTAATTTCGAAAATGGAGGGTTGGCAAATGAGGATAAGCCCATTCCTCTTTCCCCATTCTCGGTCTCCATATCATTTATGAGGGGAGACAAGGATGGATGGAAAATCTCCTTGAGCCATACCTATTAATGAGGGTTAGTTGGAGGTTTGGTGGGAAACCTCTTTTAATAGGAATTTTGGAGGAAGAATTGGGTTGACACCCACTCTCTAGATTTGGAGACTTAGCTATTTTGGAGAGGACTTTGGAAAGTGGAAAAGCTCTTCATCAACTTTCTTCCATAAGCTTGGATCAAGGTTGGTGGTATTCTTCATTTGCTTTTTTTTGTTTTCATGTTGAGAGGAAGAGTTCTCATATATGTTATTTGTCTATATAAAAAAAAATTAGTTATTGTGTTCTTGTAGTGTTTGTGTTTGAGATCTTGTTATTTTGTGATAATGAAGGTCTTGTGAATCTTAAGTTTTGTTGTAGTGTTATTTCCTTTTTGTTGTGAAAGTGAAGTTTTTATGGAGTTCTTGAGTTTCTTGATTTGCATTGTATTATGGGAGTTTTCTCAAGGTCATACTCACCCTTGGGAGGGAAGAGTAGCCTTGGGGGTGAAGGGATTGTTGGGACATTCAAGGGTGTAGAGTCTCTCCTTGGATAGGAGAGGGATGAAACATAGATGTATGGGCTCCATGTAGCCATCTCTATTATTTGTTTTGAATATTGGGGGTCATAAGGAGTTTCTTGAGATTGTATTTGTGGGGAAAGATACATGATAAGGAAGCCAAGTGATGGCTTATCTCTTATCATGAGATGTTATTTCTCCCCTTGACTATGGTTCCACCTTCACCCCTATTTTTGAGTCATTTTGAGACTCTTTGTTTTAGCCTTGGAAGGGATTTTTCATTGTATTTTTTGTTTATATGTTGTTGTTATTGTGGGTTGCTTGATTGTCTCCTTGTCTTTGTGATGGTTCCCCAAGCTCGGGGATGGCTTCATAGAAGCCTAGGTTGGAAGGTGAGCACTCCATGGCCTATTTATGTTTATTTGCAGATTTGGAGGCCATTGAAGACTTCATGTGTGAAGATGTAATCTTGAAGAGTTTTTGAATGTATTCAAAAAAAATTTGATATGGGTCACCCCTATTTTATGTTATTGTTAATGTAAGGGAGTCTTGAGGATCCCTTGAGTTCAATGTAATTTGTAATGGAGTCATCACCCCAAATCTTGTATTTGTAATAAGTGTATTGTATCATAATTATGAAGAAATGTTTGGCTTTCCCTTTTGATTGATTTATGTTCTTATGAATAATAAGAATTGGTGCTCAAGTTGATGAATAGTGTTGTTATTGTGATAGTATTTCAAGCATGAAACTTTAATAATGAATTTTAGTTCCTTGAGTTTCTTTTGAAATGGACATTTGAAAATATTAATGTTAGTGTTGTTGTTAATGGATTATGAATAATGTAAGGAAGAGATTGCAAAATTCTATTGTAGAAATCTCCTTAGTAATTTGAATCACTAGTATGTGAAATAGTATTCATGTTTATGATCAAGTTATAGAAATAAGGAAGTTTGCAATTTCAAAGTTTAGTTGTTGCTTATGATAAAATTTTATGTTACAATCATAGCTGATTTTATTTGTATGAAAATGTTCAAGTTAAACCAAAAATAAACTAAACTCTATCACCTTTATTGAAATGAAATTACAAATATATAAACCATGTGTGATAAAAGAAAGAAAACAAGACTAGATCTATTACCTCTTACCAAAAAAAATAATAATACAAATCAACATTGAGAAAGTTGAAAAGAAGAAAACAAACAAGAGAAAATAACATGAGAAAAGTGAAATAGAGACCTACAGGGCTTTGGAAAATGTATGGGAAAAAAATTCGCATACATTTTCCAAACCACAGTCAATATTTTATCTTTTCCTTCATCTACTTGGCAATAAAAAAATAATTTTTAAAATGCTATGACAAAAAGAAGAAAAGCCTATTCTACACACCCAAGAAGACTAGCCTCTTGGGGGACCCACCTGGGTGGTCACCCAAAGGGGTTTTAAAAAAAAAAAATTAATTAAGTATTATATCTATACAACAAAAAAATATATACTTATTATAAGATCCATTGAATATTAATCTTATTAAAAAAAAAGAGAAAGTCTTTTACTAAAGCCCACGTAGGGCTTATTAAAAAAAAATATTAAAAAAAAAAAAAATTATTATTAAGTTGTGGGCAGGGGGGGTGAGAGGGGGGGGGCACACTCTGTATCCCCTACTTGCCGCAGAGGGCCTGTCGCAGCAGGCCTGCCGCGCACGGCACGTCTACTATGACAGACTCCTGTCGGGCCTCATGGCACCGTCATAGGCGGTGGCCCATGCGGTGATCCCCGCGGGGACCTTAAACCAAGGGGGCCGCGGCCTATTTGTTAAAATTTATTTTTTTAATTATTTTTTTTAAATTCGTTTATTATTAATATTTTTTTATTATAAATTTTTTTTGTTACCGTTAATTAATAGTTAATAATTATAAATTATATTATTTAATAATTAATATTAAATAATATAATTTATAATTAATAAATATTAAATTATAAATTATAATATGTAATAATTAATATAATATAATTATTAACTAATAATTATTAAATTATAATCTAATGTTATGATCAATGAAACTTGTCTAGCTATTATCTAGCTAATTAGACCCCCTTGCTATATTATCAAATTGCTTTAAGAATTGAATCTTATCGACTCATTGTAGTATAACGTTGGCATTAGGCTCATTTATTCAATATTAGTATAGCTAAAATTATAAGTTGGTTACTTTCATGAAAGAACTTAAATGTTAGGTTGATGTTGATTGCAACTTCGCTATCTAGATATCATCCCTTGATAGAACTAATTCAACTAGTAACTTATATCACCAACGTTTGTAAAGAAAAATTGTTTCAAACCCTTTTACAAACTTTTGTCTTAGCCAACTGTTAACCCTCAACATAAACATACACTTATTTAACCCTTCAAAAAAAAAGTTGGTGTGTTTTTGAGTGAAAATTTTATGGGCATGACACATTGGTAGGGATATGTATGGGTCTTGTGGGATCAAAAGGCTATAGATGTGGTGGAATGGGAATACCCTCCTGTGCATAGTTTTCCAAAATGGCAAGATGGTTTTGTGCTATGATTTCACTTACCATTTGTGTGTGTCCTAGATGACTCACAAATGCTTCCATAGAATCTATGGTAGGTGTTTCAAAGGGGTCTTCCCATACATTCTCAACTAGCGACGATTGAGGATCATATGTCACCATGGCACTATTTGAGTCATTTGGATTTTTTGAACTAGTGGCACAGTTGTGGTCGATTCCTTTCCTCTTCTTTGATCGTGTCTCAGCAGGCATGAAATGCAAAGTCCTAGGATGTAGAGGATGAGGATGCAAAAAGGGGATGTTTGTGATATAGTTCTAGACTTTCTAAGGCCAGTGTGACTTAGATGCAAGACCTGAGATGCTTAGATGATGAGTACCTAGATGATGCGGGACTTGGTAATGTCCTAAAAGATGGGTGGCTAAAAGTCAAAATGAGATTCTTTTCCTGATATGGGATCAAAATATGGAGGATTTTCATCCGCAAATAGAATTGTGATCTTCAGACAAGGGGATCCTTACTAGTGTGATCCAATCTCTAGATCGATATGATGAGGCCTACAAGAGTAAGTACTAGCTACCCTAGACAATGCTTAGTCAAATGGGTGGAGCTAAGATACTTTTGATTTTGGATACGGTTTGAGCAATTAAAAGTGGCTTTTGGATAGTGGATGATCTGGGATTTGGTTTGGATAAGGATGATTCTAACTAACTTTAGGCTACCTAAGGAGATGACATGAATGCACCTAGGAGATGATCTAAGGCATAGGGATGTTGAGATAGCTTCGTGAGATTTGAAAGGGATGTGATATGTCATCTAGTCCTCTCTTTCAAGTGTGACAAAATGATGATTAACTTGGAAGAATGTTGCAAACTGCTTGATTATTGCATTGTAACCCACGTTTTCTAACTTTTCTTGGTACTTCTCTTCTTTTTGGGTTGCAATTATGATCTAGATTGGCGATCTTTGAGCTTCCTTTCGATGACCTTTTTCTCTTGATATACATGTGGTGTTGGTAACTTATCCTTCTTGTGTTTCAGTGATTTGGTCATAAGCCCAAATGTCTTCAATCTCTGAGTATGGACCTTGGAAATCTATCAAGCTAGGAAGCGATTGTGGCAAGTGTACCTTGGCTTGGTTTTGAGAAAATTTGGATTATCTTTGGAATGGTAGACAAACAATCCCACAAGAGACAAAGCAATCTTGTGGGAATACAGGAAAATGATCTCTTTGGCAAAGAACTTGTGACTTCATTTTGTGTATGTTTTAACAAATGTTTTCACTGGGCTTGGTAACTTCAAAGACACACACAAGCAATTGCTACCCTAAGGACTCAGTGTGACTAAAAAACCTTTGCTCATTGACTTAGGCACACATCCAAGAACTAATCAGAATACAGCCATCACCAAGCACATAATGGCTCTAGTCATGATGTCATATTATCTGGTTCCAAGTGCTCGAGGATGGCACGATATGATGAGTTTCTTGGGGAGATTACTATTATCCTTGCACAAAGATTAAAAAGCCTTCAGGGTTAGATTGGGTAGGTTTTTGATTAATGGCTTTTAGTAAGATCTGTGGCATCCTCCCAATTAGTTTGTACATGTGTAACTCACTTAAGAGACTAGTCGACCATGCCGAAATCATAGGGATATTCACCTAGCTTAGGCTACCATCAACACGCGTCACCTAAGCTTGAGAGGATAAGGCGAGAGTTTTCTCAACACCTTGTTTATATACCGATCAGGGAATTACCAGTTTGAGGTTGTTCTCTAAAAAGGAAGTGCTTCTCTCTAGGAAGGCCTTGCTAGAAGAAAAATCAATTGAACTTGATCTTTCTCTTCACCCAAGTTTCATGAAGGCGAGGGGAGAGGATACAGATACAAACTATTTGTTTTCACATCATGTATTTTAACAAGGTTTTGCAAAGAATTAAAAGAGCTCTTAAGGAAGTGTTAAAAACTACTTCTTCAAACACACCAAAAAGTGTTCATTCTGAATTGATCTTAGATTAGACTAAGTGTTTTCTATCCTAGAACATCAAACACTTGTGATTACCATGCAAGGTTCTTTGGAAAGTAAATGACAATACTTAAAGGAAAGTTTGATTCTTTTGTAAAAAAACAATGAGTGTTACCTTCCCTTAGCATTCAAGACTTGATTTTTTATTCTTCTTAAGACCAAATCAAAATATTTTATTGCATGGATTTATTTTTCCTTTAGGCATTCAAGATTTTATTATTGTTCATTTTAAGCACCCAAAATGAAGTGTGAGATTTGATTGTCAATTTTAGCCTTTGTTCATTTTAAGCCCAAATCGAAAAGATGAAGTGGTGTGTATGCATTCAAGGTTCTTTTTAAACTATTAAAAATAAATGAGTAATTTTATTTTTTAAATGATAATTCACGATCCTGCCACAGATACCTACAATCCCACAACAAACAAATATGTGATCCCGCAAACTATCCAAGAGATCTCACAGGATTGTCAGTCTCAAAAAGTGTAACAGAAAATGAACTAACAAGACAAAGGCAATACCTGCGGTCGTGATCTTGCAGGGTCAACTCTCAATCCTGCAAGGCTTTATGGATATGCGGGCAAAAAATTCATGGATTCTAACAAGTTTTAATAATGCCTTATGGCTTACAATTATTTAGGTCGCGATCCTGCATGGTCAAACTGCATTTGCGCATTGCGAATTTGCAATCCCATGGACTGTGTCAAAAAAAATGACTGGTGAAGTTTGAAACCTGTGAGAAATAATTAAGGACATAAGAGAAGAAATTTTGTAGGAATGCGATCCCGTCGACCATACCCGCGATCCCATAAAACTATGTTTTTTGAGTTCTGTAAATTTCATCGGCAAGAATGATGGCGCAAATGCTTCTTCTTTGTCCTCCAACCTACAAAAAGACTAACAAAACCTTACAAAGAACTCAAACAACAAAAAAATGTTAATATTTTGTTAATTTTTGCAAGCTAAATAAGATGAAATAGATAGGAAAATGACCCTAGAAGTGGGTCCCACCAAGCGTGCCAAAATGTATGCAATGAACATAGTGTGTTAGGAATATAAAACCTAAGTTAAATAATGAAAAAGCTACCTTATTCCAACACATAAGATTAGACCTACAAATGAAAACAACAACCAATAAGGGAATGTAAACCTCAAACCCAAGAAACTCCCAAAGTGTAGAAGATTTTGTCCAAGATGGAGAGATGTGTGGTCAATGGATACTTTGCTCTAACTTCAATGGTTTTACAAAGATTTTGGCATTATAATGGTAGTTTGGTAGTTTTTAGGCTCTCAAACTAGCATGGTAACTTTGCTCAAATGGTGGATGAAAATAAAGGAAAGGAGCCTTCAATTTATACGCAAGAGGAGAAGTGAATGGACAATCAAGATGGAAACCTAAGAAAGGTTCAAGATGCATTTGAGAGAGAGCACATGGATTGTGCTTTCTCAAATGTATCTCCTTGTGACAAGTGTCACAATGGGAGAGGTTGGAAGGCATGGGGTAATGTGACCATTTTGGGAGATGTGTGAGGGGACAAATGTGTAAGAAGGAGATGGAGTGTGTAAGGGATGTGTAAAAGCATTTAAGGTTGACATGAGGTGAAAGAATTGGCAGATGTGAGGATGTGACATGAGAGTTGACTTGGGTTGGGTTAGGATTTTTGAATCCATGGGTTATGATTGTGCAAATGCTTAGGATGTGATTAGGCTTGGATTAGGAGGTAAGTGGAAGAATTAGCAGGATGTGATGGGGGAGAGAGAATGAGTGGAGGGTTGGATTAGCTAATCATGGGTCATTAGCTGATTAAGAGTGATTAGTATGTGTGAATGGGTTGAGTTGAGTAGGAACTCAAGGTTATGTTAATGGGATGAGTTTGGTTAGGGGTTAAAGTTAGGAGACATGTGCTCAAATTGAACTAAATACATTATTTAATTCCAAATGGGAGGAAAGGGGGATTTATGAATTAATTTAAATAGATAAAGGCATTTATTTAAATTAATAGAGGAAAGGGATTTAATTAATTATTAGACTATGGGTTTGTTACTTAGATAATTAATTGGGCTATAGTCAATTAATTAAATTAATTAACTAGGCCCAACACAAATTAATTAAATAGATAATATTTAATTAATAAATGCCTAAGGAGAGAACTAAATAGGATTACTTAATTATGTAATCAGATTTAGGTGTCTATAGTATGAAACTGTACTTGAGAGAAATTTTGTTGTTACAATGTTGGATGAAAATACATGATAATGGAATGAGAATATGGGGATATGGATACTTGGTAAGTGAAGGGGCGATTAGTACACATACATCAAAAGAAAAAGAACACACAAGATACTTAAAGATGGTAGCCTTGTTGAATACGGTGGAGGAAAGAAGAGATAGTCAATAACATTCATGGTCAATGTTGATGATATTGGATAGTGACATGCTATAAGCTTAGGAATATGTATAAAGGGTGCCTAACGTAGAGTTTTTCCCCAAATTCTTCCTAGTCCTTTCTAGATTTTTTCAAGAGGAAACAATATTGTAACTTGGTTCTAATTCATAAGAAAAGAATTTTGCAAGATATTTTGAAGAAAGAATCCAATTTTCAGAGTTGTATACAACCATAAACACCTTTTGTCATTAAAATAAGCGGTTTCCCCCCTCAAATATACTTTTTTGTGTGTTGATATGAATTATGGATGTAGTTTTTGCAAGAATGTATGTGAAATCTTTCATTTCTTTCTCACTCGCAAACACCTTCAAGAAAAACTAGAAATGGTTTATACATGTTATAGGTTACATTACCAATTTTAGCTATTTTTGGTTGTGAAAAAATTTAATTTCCTTTAATAAACTATAAGAATCTCAATTTCCCTATGAAATATTTATGCATAAACATGTCAAAAACTAAGTTGTGCATGAAACAACTTTCTTATTGAAACAAATTGTGTGTTCAAATGGAGTGTAAGTCTCATTTTCAACTAATTAGAAGATAGTTTCATTTTCAAATTATCCATCTATTCCTTATTAGTATGAGTAGTATAGCTTAGTTTTAGGTGATTGCAACTCGGGAACCAATCTTCTTCGAAGATTTACTTCAGTTTTAGTTAACTCATAATTTTGAAGTGTTTCCATGCTTTTCAATCGATAAGAGAGTCATCCTAAAGATTCCTCAATAAAACAATTAGATTTGAATAGTAACATCAACATCTATTCTAAAATTGAAACCTTAAATTACCCTTAGAAAACTTGAACATACAACATTACACATTAATGATTTACACACTGATAGGATTCATTGATCATCTTTCATATTTAGACTAATTCTTGCACGTAAACAATGTCAACCAAAAGCTCCATAGCTTAGGCACATTAAAAAAAAAATTGACCAACTGAAACATAAAGTCCAAATAGTTTGTGGATCAAACCCAATTGATGAGAAGTATATGAAATTAAAAATTGCTTGACAATTATCATGGCTATCCTCGAAGGAGAAAAAGAAAGGGCAAATAAAACAAAAGAGAGCTGAAAGCAAAAGACAGCCGAGGAAGACAAAGATGAAGCAGATCTTGAAGAGTGGAATGTATCGAAACAAAGTAAAGCCAACAATAGAAAGCATGGGGTTGAGAGGATGAAATATAGAATGAGGACACAATGAGCTCATTGCTTATAAATGCTTTCTCTTTTTGGGTTTTGTATCTTGCTACCTTCAATCAAACAAAATGCTATGTCGACATATCATACATACGAATTCATATAATATCGACACATTTGGCATTATCTATGGTTAAAAGCATTAGTACCACGGAGCCACCATGGAGCGAGCTTTCATACAAAATTCTTCTAGTGAGGATTTATATTCCTTTATAAATGTAAGGAAATAATTCACCTTGAGAAACATATTAGATGTAGATTAATTAAATTATAAATTTAAGTTTTATAGTATAGAGAGTTAAAATTGATATAAATGAATATGAGTGTGAATAAATTTAAAGATATTAAATGATAAAATAAATGTATTTAATGTTCGATTTAATATTAATTTCATTGTGGTATAATGGTATAATGATGTATTAAATTTTTAGAATCTTAGTTTTTATTAGGCAATAATTTTTGAATTAAGAAAATTGATTATTGAAAATTCTTTATTAATTTTATACAATGAAAGTGATTAGGATGCGAGTACATTGAAAGATTGATTATGGTTTCATATATCATCCATTTTCTTCTGTAATTGATTTTGTAGTTTCCTGACTTGTAAATTGGTTTGTTTTGATAAATGAATTTATAATAAGAGACTAGTATATTGACAAACACCTTTAAAGAACTTGTTAGGTAAAGTGTATTGTTCCTTGGTCAAAAGTCTATAAATAAGCCAATTTAAAGTCTTTTGTAACATGATTGAAAACATGCCAAGCAATCATGGAATATGCTCAGTTATTTCTGCTATTACAAATCATGCTTAATATTATGTCTTGATATTATAATCTAATGTTTTGCTAGATGATTTATTTGTGAGTCCCAAATCTTGATAGTCACAATCAATTATGACTTTTCCCTTTATGCAACATCCTAGAATAAAATTTGAAGAATTTTGTACACTTGAGTTAGTGGACTATTACTAGTTAGAAGGAGACATCATGGGCTCAATTATAAGACATAAATTTAAAAATCTAGGTCAATATTATGCATCAAAATTGAATGAGCTAGAAAATGAAAAATTGCAAAGTCTAGACTTTAGGCATGCATAGGAAGAGAAAATAATGCAAGATTCATATAATTTTCTAAATTTTAAGTAGAAATATGCTAGTTTTCACTAATTATTTACAAAGGATAAACTAGATCAAAATGAGCCAAAACTAAATGGGAAAAGTGTGGGGAAAATAATTTTAATCAAATTTATAATTTTTTCCCACTTGGACTTGTATGTGAACTACTATGAAGGTGCATATCAAAGTAAAGCAAGTTGAAGATAACATGAAATTGAATATTATTAAATACTTATTGAATAATGTAGGTATGAACATTTATTCACTTGAGACATTCTCATTGAAATCAACACTTTGTTTGAAACCTATAAAAATAATGAATCAAATGAGTATCATTTGAAATATAGATCTCAAATTATTCACTTCAGGGGATTTTCCAAGATCACTATATTGTTGTTACTTTTTGCAATCAATATTTTTTCATATTGTGTTTCCTCAAGATATCTAGGCCCTTATTTAACATATGGATCATCCTCTATTTTTGCCCAAGTGGGTTACTGTTGTTTGTGTTATTGCTTAGCCTATACAGTCAAAAAAAAATTAAAAAATGCCAAGACATTGTTCTTATATGACAATCAATAGATAATTATCCAAAATCACCTCAAGAATAAATAAATAAAATGTAGGTTCCTAAAATGCTAGGTTTAAACCATTAGCTAGTGAACCTTGGCCCAAGAAATCATGTTATCATCACTTGATACTTCACTAGCATTTAGCAATATTAAATTATACACTTGATCAAATGAATAACATTGCATTTCACTATATTGAAATATTGAATCATCATTCTCTATGAATATATACAACATTGAGAATAGATATAAGTAATTAGTCTACAAAATGTTTTTAGTACTATCCTAAGATCCATCTCCAAAACTCAACCTTTTGAATTTTATATCAAAATTAATCGTGGAATTTTTTAAAAATGGTAGGGTATTGCATATCTCCCAAATTTTTTAAAAATAAAGTTGATTTTCCTTATAGCATCTAATAGAACTTTTGTTGTAAAACTAAAACTTAAGACTATATTAGTCTAAGTATTCCTTAAGTGATTTGATTTTAGAGTTGAATTATGTTTATCTATTATTTATTTAATCTCTACTTTTAAAAATTACTTTCATTGTTCATCTACATTTAAGACCAATTAATTACATGATTGAAGTTATATAACACTTGAAATGCATTAGACACTTTACTTTCTGAAAAGGCTATTCAATTTATAAATTATAAGGATAACTAAAGCCTAAATTAAATTGTAAAAGATATTAATTTTCTTAAAAGATCTTATAATTTAGGCACTATTTTACTTAATATTTTTTTTTAAAAATTATGACTTTAAAAATTGTCATGTTTTCATCACTTGTTCTTCTAATTTCTAATATATGTAGTTTACAAGAAGTCCAATCTTTATTTGTATTCCAATTTCTCAACATGTTAAATTTCCCAAATAAATATAGTTCCACTTCATGTAATTTTTATTATTATTATTTAGTATAGAAAATTGCGACCCTAAACAAGATTCTTTTATTGTTTTGGATATAATTTTAGATTGTCAAACCTTCCAAATATGCAGGTTTCATTCTTGCATACTAATAACTCATACTAATGTTTAAATAAATAACTGTTATGGGTGTCATGTTTGCTTCTATAAATTCTAGACATGATATGCATAGGAGTGATCAAGAATACAAACAAGTTGAGGGTTACCGTGACCTAGTGCGATAGAAGCATTGTTAATATAGGTTCTTCCATTTTTTACCTTGTACAATCATTTTTCTCAATTTTTTATATTGTAAGATATAATCTGTAATTTTTCACCTCTCTTTGATGTTTTATTCTATATTTTTGTGGTGCTAAAAGGTGAGTTTTTTATTTCTTGGAGATGGTTAAAATTTATAATTTCAAGATGCTAGTATCTTCTATGAACGAGAGTCTCAATATGTTGGATTGCCTATTCTAAAAAGCTAAGATGCATCTTCATTTCAAATTGTGTTCTAGTAAAGAGTGATATTTGGTAGTTTGTTGGGAGTGACATTCTTACGAAATTCCTTAGCATAATTTTGAATCATAATGGCTTCTTATTTCCACTTTAATACACTAGATTTACTAGGCAATAAGGTTGTGGTGAGAGAACATGTGGCAACATACATTCATTCAATCATGTTTTCTATTAATTCATTGAACAATTTTATTGAAGCATGGACAATGGTCCTTTGAACTTGAGGTGGTCTTCTCCAAAGAGATTCTATAGACTCCTAAGGTGGCCATATGTGTTTTTAGCAAAGAAATTTTAGGCTAGTTACTATTTCTCTCGACATTTTTTATTATGATTGTCTAAGCATGAAGATTTCATTCGTTGATCTTATTTGAAGGTCACAAATTAAAAAATTCCGGTGACCATTTGAAGACATTGCTCCAACAAATGCAACAAAATAAGAAATCATAAAATATAATGAACGTGAAAGATAACCATGAAAACTGTTTGTGTCATTATTGGTTTGGTGGGACAAAGTTTAGGGTTTACATTATCTGTAGTATGTTCCACATTCAAGTACATCTACAATTTTATTTATTTATGTTATCGTGGAAACTCTAAACATTTATAAAAGAAGAGAAAAGCAATAAAAGAAGAGAAAATCAAAGCTATATTTTAATCTTATCAACTAAATTTTGTATCTGATGTGTTCACTAATGAAGATGAATGAACCAATGTGAGAAAGTTGGTTGTCAATGATCCATTCCATGCAAGAAAGTTAATCATGTTTCCAATCTACTCTATATATCAACACATAAATTATTCATTCTAGAGTACAAAAGCTAATCAGAGTCATATTGTTGTTGTTTTATCTTAAGAGGAGAATAAATTTGAATGTAAATTCTTTTGGGTTAAATTGTGTCATTGGAATCCTACTCATTAGTTCATCATGAGAAAGGGAATAAATTAATCATGTGATAGAATTTTATAAAAGAAAAGATAATCAAATTGTCTTATGAATTATGATATTGAAATGGATGCAGTTAAGTTCATCCCTACAAAATGTATCATTGACCAAATTTTAACAACCAAAAAATACAACATATTTTTGCGAAATTTTCAGCATCTGTTCTTCATGATCTGTATATTTTGTAGTCAAAAACCACAAAAAATTTGCAAAAAAATTACCGTATTTTCGCAAATCTGAAAAAGAAAAAGTTAAAAAAAACTTATTTTTTTAATCTTTAATTCGTTTTGTAAAGAGACTAGCCCGTGCCCTATGGTTTTACATGACCACAAAAACATAAATCCTTATCCATGTGAAGGGATGTATGATATGATAACATCCCAGAAACATAAAACTTTTCATTACACACTTGATTACAGAAAACATAATTGTTCAGTCTTATCTTGTTCAATGTAAGTTTTGATCTATAAAAATTGAATCACATGCACAAAAAACTTGCAATTGCATTACAAGAAAAATCAACAGAGATGCAGTGATCCATAAAGTAGTCTGTCCTCATAATGAGCTAATAATAACGGTCTTAACATTAATACCCACAAAAATTTAATGAACTGAATGTGTAATGTATGTGAGATGTTTCAGAAAAAAGGATCCCAATAAATCCAGCTTGGTAGGTGTAAACTCATATTGATGATTTGATTAGAATTGAGCTCAAATCATCCACAATCTTTAAAGTTTCCCTTCATCTCAGCCATGTTTGTAAATAGCAGGTATTACAAACAAAATATTGAAGTAAAATCTATATAATCACCGAAATTTTAAGAAAATGAATGAACAAAAATTGCAAATCCTGGATGAAAGAAGGATAAACTACCAACCTAAAGAAAAATATCTATCATTCACTCCATAGCCATTCTTGTATTTGAAGCTGCTCTCCTCCTCAGATTATATGAAACAAGAGCACTGTCTAACAGAAGAGGGGTGAAAATGATCACACATCTACCAATGCCCAAAATCGTCTCTGTTAAATCTATCAACTCCTCAAACTTAGAAAGTGGTTTTCTGAGCACCACCATCATTGAAAACTTCAGCACCTCATTCGCAAAACCCATTACAGAAGAAGAAAAATATAACACAGAAATGAATTGAGAGGATGATAAAATTGAACCGCAATAGAAAACCTGGGGTTAAGAGGAGGAAATATAGAATGAGGACACAATGAGCTCATTTCTTATAAATGCTATTCTCTTTTCGGGTGTTTTTTCCTCATTTCCTCCAATTAAACAAAACTCTATGTCGACATATTATACGTCATGAATTCAAATAATATCGACATATTTATCATTGTGTATGGTTAGAACTAGAAGCATGAGTAGCACGGAGCCTTTTTTTAATTTGTTAAAATATTTGACTTTTATATCCACCATCGATCTTGCCTTCTAATTTTAAATTGATTAAGTCATGCTTTCTTATCGTTTGGTGGAAAAATAATTTTATTTTTTTAAATATATCTGTTTAAGAAAACTGGGAAATTCATTCTAGAGTTTGTTTTGTTTATAGAAGAGTTATTTTATTTTAATTCAAGATTTATTTTTTTGGATACATAAATTTTAGTTTTACTTATGAATTTATTAATTAGTTTTCAAGTAATTTCTTTTTAGTAGATATTTATTTTGTGATATTGCTATCACAATTTAACTGTATAGTTTTTGAGTCAAACTCATTGACCTATGTTTCATGAGTAGTGGCTCACAAGAACAAATCTCTCATGAGAAAGAATGGAACACTTAGCACTCATTACATCTAGGTGATGCTCACAGAGGTGAAGCAACGAGACATCTTGAGAGGTCACACATCCTAGTAGTACTCCAGCTCAAGCACACTTAATCACAAAGTTTCCTCCAATGTTAAGCCCACTTTGCTTCAAACCCCATTTGTAAAAGCTTTAACAAGTGTTGTGCCTTATGAACCATTCATTATAAAGACCCCTATGCTCATCAATTGATAAGTAGGAGATATTTTCCGCAGCAAGTCAAATTGTGATATATCTATTAGGATCCAACTATGTAGCTTTTGAGTCAAACTCATTAACCCATATTTCCCGAGCAATGGTTTACAAGAACCCATCTCTCATGAGAATGAATGAAACACTTAACACTCATTACATCTAGGTGATGCTCACAAAGGTGAAGCATTGGGACTTCCTGAGAGGTCACTCATCCCAGTACTACTCCAGCTCAAGCGTGCTTAACCATGGAGTTTCATCCAAGGTTAAGCCCACTTTGCTTGCAACCCCATTTGGCAAAATCTTTAGCAAGTGTTACTTTTCGAAAGTTCAAATTTTTAGTTATAATTTTGTATTTTAAATATATAGCACTTGTGTTTTCATCTTTATATATACAATAATGATAGAAAATTCTTTGATATCCTTTTAGAAATCTTATAACATTAGTCGAACAAGAGACACATTTTGTCAAGTTCCATCAATGACATAATTGTTTGAGTTGAAGATTTTATTGGTGTTGCTAAAGAATAAACCTAGTTTACACTGTTTCTATTTGACATTTATATCTAATTTTTTTAATTATATTATGTTGGCTTAAGACTCTATCTTTTTCTTAAACCCCACCAAGATTTGACAAATTCAAAGGAGGGATGCCGTGAGAAATGTGTAGAAATGTAAATGTTATGTGAAAAAGTGAGTGTAATTATAAACGAGCATAGTAATGGCTTCTAATGTGCTTCATGATGCCACTAGATTTATTTTAATTACAATTGTACATTATTGTGTTGTTTTGTGTACTTGTGTATATAATAGTAATAATGTCATTCAAGCATTTCATATTGTAGACATTTGATTCAGTAAATTAAAATTATTAATAATGATATATAAATCAAGGTTACGAGGACAAAAATAATACACCATTAAAAGATGTATGGCTCTAAATGCATTGCAATCATACTCACATTTAATAGAATATATAGCAATATATCTTGAAAGTTTGTTGGCATAATATATACTCTAGTTGAGTATACACAAAGGTCAAAATGTATGACGTATACAACGTGTTAATGTAATTCAAGAATTTGTTATTAATAGATTCAATGAATTAAATGCATAACCTGATATATACAATTTATTAATAAAAAAAATTATTTTTCAAGATGAACTAATAGAAAGAAAGAACAAAGGCATTTTTACAACCATTTAAAATAAAAAATTAAACATAGACTATCGATTTTTGTTCAAAAAAATTAATTATCTGCAATGATTAGTTAATTGGTAGAAGAAATAGAATGCAATGAATGTATAACTATTCTTGCCTTGGTAGGAACTAATAAGACTTAATAATATATTAGATTTAGATTAATTAAATAATTTTAATAAATATAATATTAGGAATTGAGATTGATATAAGTAAGTAAAAGTAGTAATAAATCTAAATAAATAAATAATAAAATAAGTGTATTTTGATGCAGGAGCATCTTGGGTTCTTGGAAATCCTATATCACCAAAAATATGTTAGAGTTGTTAGATGTGCTTGGTAGCTGATTTTGGGCTATCGGTCATGTATTCTTGTTTCCACCGTCAAGGCTCGGTTGTTGCTTTGTTCGGTTGTTTACTGAGTTGGTTTGATTGATCACCGACTCGCTTTTGGTTGCTCGGTAGTCTTTCTCACTAAGTGGTTTATTTTGGATCTTTGTTGAGGCTGAGTTGTGCATTAATTTTGGTCACGGAGTTAATGGTTGCATCAATTATTGGGAAGCATGTGGACCTAAATCTGAGTCATCCATTTCTCCAATGCAAGATCTAATGAATCTTAAGGCCGGCCTATTTTATCTTTTTGGTAGCCTCTTGTATAAATAGAGTAGTATATTGTAGATCTTAGGTGTTGGATTTAGAGTGGGATTTAGAGGATAGAATCCAAAGGTTGGAAAATCCTCACATGTATGAGGACTGTTTGTATTTGATTTCTGATTGTATTGGTCGTAACCAAGAAGGCCTTCCAGCCCGACATGTATGAAGTTTTGTGATGAACAATAAATTGAGTTTTCTACATTCTCTCTCTCCTAATCTTGTGTTCTTGCTTTCGAGTGTTGATCTTGCAAGAAAGTTGGTAGCTGGGTGTGCCTTTGGCCCCATCCTCCTTCCTCTTTGCATTAGGTGGTATCAAAGCGAGGACAGATATGGTTCCTTCTTGTAAGCCCTAGTTGATATCTTGTTGTGGGGTGGCAGATTGTGATATGACTTGCAATTGCAAAGGGTTTCAAGATGGTTTGTGGGAGGTGAGATGCATATCCAGGCTTAGCAGATTTGTTAAAATAGATTGTTGCTAAATTAGAAGTTGTTGAGACATTCCAGCACAGAGGAAGACATCTTGATGATGTTAGTGATGAAGAAGCCGAAGATGAACAGAGTGAAGAAGAACCTGCACATGTGATGGATCAAGGTGAAGAAAGACTTTTGAAGGCATTAACAAATTTGAAGGCTACAATGCAATTCAATCCTCTTGAATACAGTGGAAGGTTGGATTTAGATGAGTTGATGGATTGGATAACCAAGATGGAAAATTATTTTAAATATGAAAATGCTTCAGAGGAAAAGAAGGTGAAAATTGCATGTACAAAATTGAAAGGTCATGCATCCTTATGGTGGGAGCATCTACAATTGGACAAAAAGAGGAAAGGCAAAGACAAAATCAAGGTATGGAATAAGATGGTGAATAAATTGAAAGGCAAGTTTCTACCATGTGATTATCTGATTAACCTAGTTAGAAGAATGAAAAGTTTGAAGCAGAAAGATAGCTTGGTAAAAGATTATACTAAGAAATTCTATAGATTAGACATTACATCTGGACATATTGAGGATGAGGTAGAAAGAATTGCTAGATACATGAATGGGTTAAGAGTTTCTATTAAAAGTGGAAATCAGTTTGGTTAAGTTGGAAAGTATTGAAGAAGCTTATCAGTTTTCCCTAAAAGCTAAGGAGAAATTGAACAAAAGACATGAACAAAGACAAAGAGGAAGAGGTGGTAGATTCCCTAGAGGAAGAGGTAGATCTTATGGTGAAAATAGTAGATCTAATCAAAACAAAACAAATCAGGATAAAGGAAAGACTGAGTGGAAAGATGAAAGTTCTTCTAGAGGAAGAAGTAGTAACTATCGAGGTGGCTATGGAAGAGGTGGATTCTAAGGAACTTGTTACATTGTAGAGGAGAAGGACATAGATCATTTGAGTGTACACATGCAAGAAAGAAAATCAGTAGCAGTAGAAATGCCTTGGTGTAAGAAGACTCACCGAATGACCTAGAGAAGGAAAATAACTTGATGGTCAGAAGAGCATTATGGAGTGAAAGTAATAAGGAAGATTCGGTAAGGAAAATTTTGTTCAAGACCAAATGCAAATTTGTTGATAAAGTGTGGAAGGTAATCATTGATAGTGGAAGCTTGAAGAATCTGGCATTTGAGGAAATGATTGCAAAGTTGCAGTTGGAACAATTGAAACACGTGAAGCCCTATCAAATTTCATGGATCAAGGATTAGCATACGCTATTGGTAAGTGAACAATGTTATGTGAATTTGAAAATTGGCAAGTACTATGATAAGGTGTTGTGTGATATTATGCCTATGGATTGTTGTCATATTTTGTTGGATAGACCTTGGCAATATGATAGACATGCTATATATGATGGGAGATTGCATAAATATACTATTTGTGCTAATAGGAGAAGAGAAATCTTGTTACCTTTGATTGAAAAATATGTTGGTAATGTTTGTACATCTGTGAAAGTTTTCTTGATGGAATGAAGAAAGTTTGTTAAGGATTTGAAGAAGAATGATGTATGTTTTGTTGTGATTCCTAACAAACCGAGTGAGAAGACATTGGATAGTGTCCCTGAAGAGGTTGATAAATTACTCACTGAGTACAAAGAGATCATTTCTCATAATGTACCTGATGGTTTACCACTGAAGAGAACCATTAATCATTGTATGGATCTGATTCGTGGAGCTAGTTTATCGAATAAAGCACCACATCAGTTGACACCTACCAAGAATGAGGAACTTAACCATCAAATCCAAGATTTGACGTTGTAGAAAGGTTTGATTCAAGAAAATTTGAGTCCATGTGTAGTACCAGCTGTATTAGCACCTAAGAAGATTGGAGAGGGGCGAACGTGTACTAATTCCAGAGAAATCAATAAGATAAAAATGAAATATCAGTTTCTTATACCATGAATGGATGACATAATGGATAGTTTGAGTGGAGCAAAGTATTTTACTAAAATTTATTTGAAGAGTGGATATCATCATATCAGAATCAGAGAAGGTGATGAATGGAAGACTGCTTTCAAGACAAGACAAGAGAAGGTGTGTATGAGTGGTTGGTTATGCCTTTTGGTTTAACCAGTGCACCGAGTACATTTATGATATAGATGAATGAGGTTTTGAAGAAATTCTTGGGTAAATTTATGATTGTATACCTGGATGACATTCTGATATTCAGTAAGACCAAAGAAGAATATTCGTTGCACATTAAACAGGTATTGCAGAGATTGAAAGAAGAAATATTTTTGATTAATTTGAAAAAGTGTTCCTTCATGAAAGAGGAGATGGTATATTTTGGATTTGTGATATTAGCTGATGGTTTGAAGATGGATCCTGAGAAGGTTGAAGCTATTATGAATTGGCTTACACCTGAAAATGCTAGTGAGGTAAGATCATTTCATGGTTTAGCAATTTTTTACCGAAAGTTCATAAAATAATTTAGTATAATTTGTAATGCTATGATTGAGACTACGAGAGGAGATAAAAGAGAATTCAAGTGGACACATGGAGCTAATAAAATTTTTGAGACTTTGAAGCAAAAGGTTGTTGAATTGCCTATGTTAGCTTTGTCTGATTTCAATAAGCTATTTCAAGTTGAAGGTGATGCAAGTGGTAGTGCAATAGGAGTTGTTTTGAGTCAAGAAGGTAAACCTATTTCTTTCTTTAGTGAGAAATTGAATGATGCTAAAAGGATATATTATGTGTATGATCAAGAGTTGTTAGATGAGCTTGATAGCTGCTTTTGGGCTCTCGGTGAAGTATTCATGTTTCCACCGATGGGGCTCGGTTGCTGCTCAATTCGGTTGTTCACCAAGTTGGTTCGATTGTTCATCAAGTCAGTTTCGGTTGCTCGGTAGTCTTTCTCACCGAGTGGTTTATTTTGGATCTTTGTTGAGGCCGACTTGTGCATTAATTTTGATTACAGAGTTAATGGTTGCATCAATCATTGGGAAGTGTGTGGACCTAAATTTGGGTCATCCCTTTCTCCAATACCGGATCTAATGGATCTTAAGGCTAAACCTTTTTATCTTTTTGGTAGCCTCTTGTATAAATAGAGTAGTATGTTGTAGATCATAGGTGGTAGATTTAGAGGACAGAATCCAAAGATTGGCAGATCCTCGAATGTATGAGGACTATTTGTATTTAATTTCTAATTGTATTGGCTATAACCGGGAAGGCCTTACAGCCCAACATGTATGAAGTTTTGTGATGAGCAATAAATTGAGTTTTCTGCATTCTCTCTCTCCCAGCCTTGTGTTGTTGCTTTCAAGTGTTGATCTTGTAGGCAGGTTGGTAGCTAGGTGTGCCTTTGGCCTCATCCTCCTTCCTCAGGTTGTGCCATATTTAGTTCTAGATTTGATATTAATTTAATTATGAAGATGTCATTTAATGATTTATTAAATTGTTAGCATTCAAGAATTTATTAGGTAATGAATTCTCAATAATAACACTTAGCATGCTCTAGGTTCACTTCACATAACAAAAAATGATCATGATGAGAGTGCATTCTGAGATGAATTTGGGTTTCCTGAACTCACCCTTTGTGTAATCAATCTTCTAACTTTTAGAACTTGGAAATTGACTTGCTTGGATAAATGAACTTGCAAATAGAGTCTAGTAGTATTGATAAACACCTTCGAGAAGTATCCTAGGCAAGTTTTATTATCCCTTTGTCAAACCACTAGGAAAATGAGTTTAATGACAAAATAATGATCAAAGATGTCTTTTTATGTATTAATTAATTCTTTTATGTATTGATTAATTTTTTTGATGCTAACTATTGATACATTAATGCAATCTTTGGCTAGATGAAATTCCTTTGGGAAAGCTAGATTGTTATAATCATAATGAATTAAGACTTGTCCTTTTATATAATTCCCTAGAATACAGTTTAGAATATTGTACACTCAAGTTAGTGCTTGAAGAGGCTAGTTGAAAGGAGAAAACATGCACCCAATTTCATGTTGTAGAATGAACAGTAGTGAAAAATAGGAAATTTTAAATCATGTATAAACCCTTGGAAGTAGGAAGTCAAATCAAGCAACGTTCAAGTAATTTTTCTAAATTTTAAGTAGAAAATTTCATAGCTTGTACAATAGTTATCCCACAAATGACAAATTGGATCAAAATATGCCCAAACCCAATGGGAAAAGTGAAAGCTATAAAAGTTTTCACTATATTACATTATACCCACATTTTGAATTGCATGTCAACTTCTATAAAGATGCATAACAATGTAAAATAAGTAGGCAACATGAAAGTAAATATATTTACACTAAAATATGATGCAAATGTATATTTCTTCAAAATTTTCAAGTTTGCAATCAACACTTCATCTAAAACTTGTAAAAGTAAAAACAAATCCAATCACTAATCACGAGTCCCCCATCCAAGATCCTATATTGTTATAGATTTATAATATGCTTTTTAACTCTTATTTTTGTTACTGTTTAGTCTATACACTCAATAAAAAATGGCAATACATCATTCTTATATAAACTATATTAGATAATTTCCAAAAAGACCTTAAGATTAAATAAATAAAATGGTGTTCCTAAAATATTACGTTGTAACCTTTTAACTATCTAGATTTCATACTCACATACTAATGATTTAGACTATTTGCTCTAATTATTGTTATGGGCATCATGTTGGCTTGCATAATATAATTATTTTTTTAAAATTCATTTATTATTAATATTTTTTTTATTATAAATTTTTTTTGTTACCGTTAATTAATAATTAATAATTATAAATTATATTATTTAATAATTAATATTAAATAATATAATTTATAATTAATAAATATTAAATTATAAATTATAATATGTAATAATTAATATAATATAATTATTAACTAATAATTATTAAATTGTAATCTAATGTTATGATCAATGAAACTTGTCTAGCTATTATCTAGCTAATTAGACCCCCTTGCTATATTATCAAATTGCTTTAATAATTGAATCTTATCGACTCATTGTAGTATAACGTTGGCATTAGGCTCATTTATACAGTATTAGTATAGCTAAAATTATAAGTTGGTTACTTTCATGAAAGAACTTAAATGTTAGGTTGACGTTGATTGCAACTTCGCTATCTAGATATCATCCCTTGATAGAACTAATTCAACCAGTAACTTATATCACCAACGTTTGTAAAGAAAAATTGTTTCAAACCCTTTTACAAACTTTTGTCTTAGCCAACTGTTAACCCTCAACATAAACATACACTTATTTAACCCTTCAAAAAAATAGTTGGTGTGTTTTTGAGTGAAAATTTTATGGGCATGACACATTGGTAGGGATATGTATGGGTCTTGTGGGATCAAAAGGCTATAGATGTGGTGGAATGGGAGTACCCTCCTGTGCATAGTTTTCCAAAATGGAAAGATGGTTTTGTGCTATGATTGCACTTACCATTTGTGTGTGTCTTGGATGACTCACAAATGCTTCCATAGAATCCGCGGTAGGTGTTTCAGAGGGGTCTTCCCATACATTCTCAACTAGCAACGATTGAGGATCATATGTCACCATGGCACTATTTGAGTCATTTAGATTTGTTGAACTAGTGACACAGTTGTGGTCGATTCCTTTCCTCTTCTTTGATCGTGTCTCAGCAGGCATGAAATGCAAAGTCCTAGGATGTAGAGGATGAGGATGCAAAAAGGGGATGTTTGTGATATAGTTCTAGACTTTCTAAGGCCGGTGTGACTTAGATGCAAGACCTGAGATGCTTAGATGATGAGTACCTAGATGATGCGGGACTTGGTAATGTCCTAAGAGATGGGTGGCTAAAAGTCAGAATGAGATTCTTTTCCTGATATGGGATCAAAATATGGAGGATTTTCATCCGCAAATAGAATTGTGATCTTCAGACAAGGGGATCCTTACTAGTGTGATCCAATCTCTAGATCGATATGATGAGGCCTACAAGAGTAAGTACTAGCTACCCTAGACAATGCTTAGTCGAATGGGTGGAGCTAAGATACTTTTGATTTTGGATACGGTTTGAGAAATTAAAAGTGGCTTTTGGATAGTGGATGATCTAGGATTTGGTTTGGATAAGGATGATTCTAACTAACTTTAGGCTACCTAAGGAGATGACATGAATGCACCTAGGAGATGATCTAAGGCATAGCGATGTTGAGATAGCTTCGTGAGATTTGAAAGGGATGTGATATGTCATCTAGTCCTCTCTTTCAAGTGTGACAAAATGATGATTAACTTGGAAGAATGTTGCAAAATACTTGATTATTGCATTGTAACCCACGTTTTCTAACTTTTCTTGGTACTTCTCTTCTTTTTGGGTTGCAATTATGATCTAGATTGGCGATCTTTGAGCTTCCTTTCGATGACCTTTTTCTCTTGATATACATGTGGTGTTGGTAACTTATCCTTCTTGTGTTTCACTGATTTGATCATAATCCCAAATGTCTTCAATCTGTGACTATGGACCTTGGAAATCTGTCAAGCTAGGAAGCAATTGTGGCAAGTGTACCTTGGCTTGGTTTTGAGAAAATTTGGATTATCTTTGGAATGGTAGACAAACAATCCCACAAGAGACAAAGCAATCTTGTGGGAATACAGGAAAACGATCTCTTTGGCAAAGAACTTGTGACTTCATTTTGTGTATGTTTTAACAAATGTTTTCACTGGGCTTGGTAACTTCAAAGACACACACAAGCAATTGCTACCCTAAGGACTCAGTGTGACTAAAAAACCTTTGCTCATTGACTTAGGCACACATCCAAGAACTAATCAGAATATAGCCATCACCAAGCACATAATGGCTCTAGTCATGATGTCATATTATCTGGTTCCAAGTTCTCGAGGATGGCACGATATGATGAGTTTCTTAGGGAGATTACTATTATCCTTGCACAAAGATTAAAAAGCCTTCAGGGGTAGATTGGGTAGGTTTTTGATTAATGGCTTTTAGTAAGATCTGTGGCATCCTCCCAATTAGTTTGTACACGTGTAACTCACTTAAGAGACTAGTTGACCATGCCGAAATCATAGGGATATTCACCTACCTTAGGCTACCATCAACACGCGTCACCTAAGCTTGAGAGGATAAGGTGAGAGTTTTCTCAACACCTTGTTTATATACCGATCGGGGAATTACCAGTTTGAGGTTGTTCTCTAGAAAGGAAGTGCTTCTCTCTAGGAAGGCCTTGCTAGAAGAAAAATCAATTGAACTTGATCTTTCTCTTCACCCAAGTTTCATGAAGGCGAGGGGAGAGGATACAGATACAAACTATTTGTTTTCATATCATGTATTTTAACAAGGTTTTGCAAAGAATTAAAAGAGCTCTTAAGGAAGTGTTAAAAACTACTTCTTCAAACACACCAAAAAGTGTTCATTCTGAATTGATCTTAGATTAGACTAAGTGTTTTCTATCCTAGAACATCAAACACTTGTGATTAGCATGCAAGGTTCTTTGGAAAGTAAATGACAATACTTAAAGGAAAGTTTGATTCTTTTGTAAAAAAACAATGAGTGTTACCTTCCCTTAGCATTCAAGACTTGATTTTTTATTCTTCTTAAGACCAAATCAAAATATTTTATTGCATGGATTTATTTTTCCTTTAGGCATTCAAGATTTTATTATTGTTCATTTTAAACACCCAAAATGAAGTGTGAGATTTGATTGTCAATTTTAGCCTTTGTTCATTTTAAGCCCAAATCGAAAAGATGAAGTGGTGTGTATGCATTCAAGGTTCTTTTTAAACTATTAAAAATAAATGAGTAATTTTATTTTTTAAATATTAATTCACGATCCTGCCACAGATACCTACAATCCCACAACAAACAAATATGTGATCCCGCAAACTGTACAAGAGATCCCGCAGGATTGTCAGTCTCAAAAAGTGTAACAGAAAATGAACTAACAAGACAAAGGCAATACCTGCGGTCATGATCCTGTAGGGTCAACTCTCAATCCTGCAAGGCTTTATGGATATGCGGGCACAAAATTCATGGATTCTAACAAGTTTTAATAATGCCTTATGGATTACAATTATTTAGGTCGTGATCCCGCATGGTCAAACTGCATTTGCGCATTGCGAATTTGCAATCCCATGGACTCTCAAAAAAAATGACTGGTGAAGTTTGAAACCTGTGAGAAATAATTAAGGACATAAGAGAAGAAATTTCGTAGGAATGCGATCCCGTCGACCATACCCGCGATCCCATAAAACTATGTTTTTTGAGCTATGTAAATTTCATCGACAAGAATGATGGCGCAAATGCTTCTTCTTTGTCCTCCAACCTACAAAAAGACTAACAAAACCTTACAAAGAACTCAAACAACAAAAAAATGTTAATATTTTGTTAATTTTTGCAAGCTAAATAAGATGAAATAGATAGGAAAATGACCCTAGAAGTGGGTCCCACCAAGCGTGCCAAAATGTATGCAATGAAAATAGTGTGTTAGGAATATAAAACCTAACTTAAATAATGAAAAAGCTACCTTATTCCAACACATAAGATTAGACCTACAAATGAAAACAACAACCAATAAGGGAATGTAAACCTCAAACCCAAGAAACTCCCAAAGTGTAGAAGATTTTGTCCAAGATGGAGAGATGTGTGGTCAATGGATACTTTGCTCTAACTTCAATGGTTTTACAAAGATTTTGGCATTATAATGGTAGTTTGGTAGTTTTTAGGCTCTCAAACTAGCATGGCAACTTTGCTCAAATGGTGGATGAAAATAAAGGAAAGGAGCCTTCAATTTATACGCAAGAGGAGAGGTGAATGGACAATCAAGATGGAAACCTAAGAAAGGTTCAAGATGCATTTGAGAGAGAGCACATGGATTGTGCTTTCTCAAATGTATCTCCTTGTGACAAGTGTCACAATGGGAGAGGTTGGAAGGCATGGGGTAATGTGACCATTTTGGGAGATGTGTGAGGGGACAAATGTGTAAGAAGGAGATGGAGTGTGTAAGGGATGTGTAAAAGCATTTAAGGTTGACATGAGGTGAAAGAATTGGCAGATGTGAGGATGTGACATGAGAGTTGACTTGGGTTGGGTTAGGATTTTTGAATCCATGGGTTATGATTGTGCAAATGCTTAGGATGTGATTAGGCTTGGATTAGGAGGTAAGTGGAAGAATTAGCAGGATGTGATGGGGGAGAGAGAATGAGTGGAGGGTTGGATTAGCTAATCATGGGTCATTAGCTGATTAAGAGTGATTAGTATGTGTGAATGGGTTGAGTTGAGTAGGAACTCAAGGTTATGTTCATGGGATGAGTTTGGTTAGGGGTTAAAGTTAGGAGACATGTGCTCAAATTGAACTAAATACATTATTTAATTCCAAATGGGAGGAAAGGGGGATTTATGAATTAATTTCAATAGATAAAGGCATTTATTTAAATTAATAGAGGAAAGGGATTTAATTAATTATTAGACTATGGGTTTGTTACTTAGATAATTAATTGGGCTATAGTCAATTAATTAAATTAATTAACTAGGCCCAACAAAAATTAATTAAATAGATAATATTTAATTAATAAATGCCTAAGGAGAGAACTAAATAGGATTACTTAATTATGTAATCAGATTTAGGTGTCTATAGTATGAAACTGTACTTGAGAGAAATTTTGTTGTTACAATGTTGGATGAAAATACATGATAATGGAATGAGAATATGGGGATATGGATACTTGGTAAGTGAAGGGGCGATTAGTACACATACATCAAAAGAAAAAGAACACACAAGATACTTAAAGATGGTAGCCTTGTTGAATACGGTGGAGGAAAGAAGAGATAGTCAATAACATTCATGGTCAATGTTGATGATATTGGATAGTGACATGCTATAAGCTTAGGAATATGTATAAAGGGTGCCTAAGGTAGAGTTTTTCCCCAAATTCTTCCTAGTCCTTTCTAGATTTTTTCAAGAGGAAACAATATTGTAACTTGGTTCTAATTCATAAGAAAAGAATTTTGCAAGATATTTTGAAGAAAGAATCCAATTTTCAGAGTTGTATACAACCATAAACACCTTTTGTCATTAAAATAAGCGGTTTCCCCCCTCAAATATACTTTTTTGTGTGTTGATATGAATTATGGATGTAGTTTTTGCAAGAATGTATGTGAAATCTTTCATTTGTTTCTCACTCGCAAACACCTTCAAGAAAAACTAGAAATGGTTTATACATGTTATAGGTTACATTACCAATTTTAGCTATTTTTGGTTGTGAAAAAATTTAATTTCCTTTAATAAACTATAAGAATCTCAATTTCCCTATGAAATATTTATGCATAAACACGTCAAAAACTAAGTTGTGCATGAAACAACTTTCTTATTGAAACAAATTGTGTGTTCAAATGGAGTGTAAGTCTCATTTTCAACTAATTAGAAGATAGTTTCATTTTCAAATTTTCCATCTATTCCTTATTAGTATGAGTAGTCTAGCTTAGTTTTAGGTGATTGCAACTCGGGAACCAATCTTCTTCGAAGATTTACTTCAGTTTTAGTTAACTCATAATTTTGAAGTGTTTCCATGCTTTTCAATCGATAAGAGAGTCATCTTAAAGATTCCTCAATAAAACAATTAGATTTGAATAGTAACATCAACATCTATTCTAAAATTGAAACCTTAAATTACCCTTAGAAAACTTGAACATACAACATTACACATTAATGATTTACACACTGATAGGATTCATTGATCATCTTACATATTTAGATGAATTCTTGCACGTAAACAATGTCAACCAAAAGCTCCATAGCTTAGGCACATTAAAAAATAAAATTGACCAAATGAAACATAAAGTCCAAATAGTTTGTGGATCAAACCCAATTGATGAGAAGTAAATGAAATTAAAAATTGCTTGACAATTATCATGGCTATCCTCGAAGGAGAAAAAGAAAGGGTAAATAAAACAAAAGAGAGCTGAAAGCAAAAGACAGCCGAGGAAGACAAAGAAGAAGCAGATCTTGAAGAGTGGAATGTATCGAAACAAAGTAAAGCAACAATAGAAAGCATGGGGTTGAGAGGATGAAATATAGAATGAGGACACAATGAGCTCATTGCTTATAAATGCTTTCTCTTTTTGGGTTTTGTATCTTGCTACCTTCAATCAAACAAAATGCTATGTCGACATATCATACATACGAATTCATATAATATCGACACATTTGGCATTATCTATGGTTAAAAGCATTAGTACCACGGAGCCACCATGGAGCGAGCTTTCAAACAAAATTCTTCTAGTGAGGATTTATATTCCTTTATAAATGTAAGGAAATAATTCACCTTGAGAAACATATTAGATGTAGATTAATTAAATTATAAATTTAAGTTTTATAGTATAGAGAGTTAAAATTGATATAAATGAATATGAGTGTGAATAAATTTAAAGATTTTAAATGATAAAATAAATGTATTTAATGTTCGATTTAATATTAATTTCATTGTGGTATAATGGTATAATGATGTATTAAATTTTTAGAATCTTAGTTTTTATTAGGCAATAATTTTTGAATTAAGAAAATTGATTATTGAAAATTCTTTATTAATTTTATACAATGAAATTGATTAGGATGCGAGTACATTGAAAGATTGATTATGGTTTCATATATCATCCATTTTCTTATGTAATTGATTTTGTAGTTTACTGACTTGTAAATTGGTTTGTTTTGATAAATGAATTTATAATAAGAGACTAGTATATTGACAAACACCTTTAAAGAACTTGTTAGGTAAAGTGTATTGTTCCTTGGTCAAAAGTCTATAAATAAGCCAATTTAAAGTCTTTTGTAAAATGATTGAAAACATGCCAAGCAATCATGGAATATGCTCAGTTATTTCTGCTATTACAAATCATGCTTAATATTATGTCTTGATATTATAATCTAATGTTTTGCTAGATGATTTATTTGTGAGTCCCAAATCTTGATAGTCACAATCAATTATGGCTTTTCCCTTTATGCAACATCCTAGAATAAAATTTGAAGAATTTTGTACACTTGAGTTAGTGGACTATTACTAGTTAGAAGGAGACATCATGGGCTCAATTATAAGACATAAATTTAAAAATCTAGGTCAATATTATGCATCAAAATTGAATGAGCTAGAAAATGAAAAATTGCAAAGTCTAGACTTTAGGCATGCATAGGAAGAGAAAATAATGCAAGATTCATATAATTTTCTAAATTTTAAGTAGAAATATGCTAGTTTTCACTAATTATTTACAAAGGATAAACTAGATCAAAATGAGCCAAAACTAAATGGGAAAAGTGTGGGGAAAATAATTTTAATCAAATTTATAATTTTTTCCCACTTGGACTTGTATGTGAACTACTATGAAGGTGCATATCAAAGTAAAGCAAGTTGAAGATAACATGAAATTGAATATTATTAAATACTTATTGAATAATGTAGGTATGAACATTTTTCACTTGAGACATTCTCATTGAAATCAACACTTTGTTTGAAACCTATAAAAATAATGAATCAAATGAGTATCATTTGAAATATAGATCTCAAATTATTCACTTCAGGGGATTTTCCAAGATCACTATATTGTTGTTAGTTTTTGCAATCAATATTTTTTCATATTGTGTTTCCTCAAGATATCCAGGCCCTTATTTAACATATGGATCATCCTCTATTTTTGCCCAAGTGGGTTACTCTTGTTTGTGTTATTGCTTAGCCTATACAGTCAAAAAAAAATTAAAAAATGCCAAGACATTGTTCTTATATGACAATCAATAGATAATTATCCAAAATCACCTCAAGAATAAATAAATAAAATGTAGGTTCCTAAAATGCTAGGTTTAAACCATTAGCTAGTGAACCTTGGCCCAAGAAATCATGTTATCATCACTTGATACTTCACTAGCATTTAGCAATATTAAATTATACACTTGATCAAATGAATAACATTGCATTTCACTATATTGAAATATTGAATCATCATTCTCTCTGAAGATATACAACATTGAGAATAGATATAAGTAATTAGTCTACAAAATGTTTTTAGTACTATCCTAAGATCCATCTCCAAAACTCAACCTTTTGAATTTTATATCAAAATTAATCATGGAATTTTTAAAAAATGGTAGGGTATTGCATATCTCCCAAATTTTTTAAAAATAAAGTTGATTTTCCTTATAGCATCTAATAGAACTTTTGTTGTAAAACTAAAACTTAAGACTATATTAGTCTAAGTATTCCTTAAGTGATTTGATTTTAGAGTTGAATTATGTTTATCTATTATTTATTTAAACTCTACTTTTAAAAATTACTTTCATTGTTCATCTACATTTAAGACCAATTAATTACATGATTGAAGTTATATAACACTTGAAATGCATTAGACACTTTACTTTCTGAGAAGGCTATTCAATTTATAAATTATAAGGATAACTAAAGCCTAAATTAAATTGTAAAAGATATTAATTTTCTTAAAAGATCTTATAATTTAGGCACTATTTTACTTAATAGTTTTTTTTAAAAATTATGACTTTAAAAATTGTCATGTTTTCATCACTTGTTCTTCTAATTTCTAATATATGTAGTTTACAAGAAGTCCAATCTTTATTTGTATTCCAATTTCTCAACATGTTAAATTTCCCAAATAAATATAGTTCCACTTCATGTAATTTTTATTATTATTATTTAGTATAGAAAATTGCGACCCTAAACAAGATTCTTTTATTGTTTTGGATATAATTTTAGATTGTCAAACCTTCCAAATATGCAGGTTTCATTCTTGCATACTAATAACTCATACTAATGTTTAAATAAATAACTGTTATGGGTGTCATGTTTGCTTCTATAAATTCTAGACATGATATGCATAGGAGTGATCAAGAATACAAACAAGTTGAGGGTTACCGTGACCTAGTGCGATAGAAGCATTGTTAATATAGGTTCTTCCATTTTTTACCTTGTACAATCATTTTTCTCAATTTTTTATATTGTAAGATATAATCTGTAATTTTTCACCTCTCTTTGATGTTTTATTCTATATTTTTGTGGTGCTAAAAGGTGAGTTTTTTATTTCTTGGAGATGGTTAAAATTTATAATTTCAAGATGCTAGTATCTTCTATGAACGAGAGTCTCAATATGTTGGATTGCCTATTCTAAAAAGCTAAGATGCATCTTCATTTCAAATTGTGTTCTAGTAAAGAGTGATATTTGGTAGTTTGTTGGGAGTGAGATTCTTACGAAATTCCTTAGCATAATTTCGAAACATAATGGCTTCTTATTTCCACTTTAATACACTAGATTTACTAGGCAATAAGGTTGTGGTGAGAGAACATGTGGCAACATACATTCATTCAATCATGTTTTCTATTAATTCATTGAACAATTTTATTGAAGCATGGACAATGGTCCTTTGAACTTGAGGTGGTCTTCTCCAAAGAGATTCTATAGACTCCTAAGGTGGCCATATGTGTTTTTAGCAAAGAAATTTTAGGCTAGTTACTAGTTCTCTCGACATTTTTTATTATGATTGTCTAAGCATGAAGATTTCATTCGTTGATCTTATTTGAAGGTCACAAATTAAAAAATTCCGGTGACCATTTGAAGACATTGCTCCAACAAGTGCAACAAAATAAGAAATCATAAAATATAATGAACGTGAAAGATAACCATGAAAACTGTTTGTGTCGTTATTGGTTTGATGGGACAAAGTTTAGGGTTTACATTATCTGTAGTATGTTCCACATTCAAGTACATCTACAATTTTATTTATTTATGTTATCGTGGAAACTCTAAACATTTATAAAAGAAGAGAAAAGCAATAAAAGAAGAGAAAATCAAAGCTATATTTTAATCTTATCAACTAAATTTTGTATCTGATGTGTTCACTAATGAAGATGAATGAACCAATGTGAGAAAGTTGGTTGCCAATGATCCATTCCATGCAAGAAAGTTAATCATGTTTCCAATCTACTCTATATATCAACACATAAATTATTCATTCTAGAGTACAAAAGCTAATCAGAGTCATATTGTTGTTGTTTTATCTTAAGAGGAGAATAAATTTGAATGTAAATTCTTTTGGGTTAAATTGTGTCATTGGAATCCTACTCATTAATTCATCATGAGAAAGGGACTAAATTAATCATGTGATAGAATTTTATAAAAGAAAAGATAATCAAATTGTCTTATGAATTATGATATTGAAATGGACGCAGTTAAGTTCATCCATACAAAATGTATCATTGACCAAATTTTAACAATCAGAAAACACAACATATTTTTGCGAAATTTTCAGCATCTGTTCTTTCTGTATATTTTGTAGTCAAAAACCACAAAAAATTTGCAAAAAAATTACCGTATTTTTACAAATCTGAAAAAGAAAAAGTTAAAAAAAAATTATTTTTTTTTATCTTTAATTCGTTTTGTAAAGAGATTAGCCCGTGCCCTATGGTTTTACATGACCACAAAAACATAAATCCTTATCCATGTGAAGGGATGTATGATATGATAACATCCCAGAAACATAAAACTTTTCATTACACACTTGATTCCAGAAAACATAATTGTTCAGTCTTATCTTGTTCAATGTAAGTTTTGATCTATAAAAATTGAATCACATGCACAAAAAACTTGCAATTTCATTACAAGAAAAATCAACAGAGATGCAGTGATCCATAAAGTAGTCTGTCCTCATAATGAGCTAATAATAACGGTCTTAACATTAATACCCACAAAAATTTAATGAACTGAATGTGTAATGTATGTGAGATGTTTCAGAAAAAAGGATCCCAATAAATCCAGCTTGGTAGGTGTAAACTCATATTGATGATTTGATTAGAATTGAGCTCAAATCATCCACAATCTTTAAAGTTTCCCTTCATCTCAGCCATGTTTGTAAATAGCAGGTATTACAAACAAAATATTGAAGTAAAACCTATATAATCACCGAAATTTTAAGAAAATGAATGAACAAAAATTGCAAATCCTGGATGAAAGAAGGATAAACTACCAACCTAAAGAAAAATATCTATCATTCACTCCATAGCCATTCTTGTATTTGAAGCTGCTCTCCTCCTCAGATTATGTGAAACAAGAGCACTGTCTAACAGAAGAGGGGTGAAAATGATCACACATCTACCAATGCCCAAAATCGTCTCTGTTAAATCTATCAACTCCTCAAACTTAGAAAGTGGTTTTCTGAGCACCACCATCATTGAAAACTTCAGCACCTCATTCGCAAAACCCATTACAGAAGAAGAAAAATATAACACAGAAATGAATTGAGAGGATGATAAAATTGAACCGCAATAGAAAACCTGGGTTTAAGAGGAGGAAATATAGAATGAGGACACAATGAGCTCATTCCTTATAAATGCTATTCTCTTTTCGGGTGTTTTTTCCTCATTTCCTCCAATTAAACAAAACTCTATGTCGACATATTATACGTCATGAATTCAAATAATATCGACATATTTATCATTGTGTATGGTTAGAACTAGAAGCATGAGTAGCACGGAGCCTTTTTTTAATTTGTTAAAATATTTGACTTTTATATCCACCATCGATCTTGCCTTCTAATTTTAAATTGATTAAGTCATGCTTTCTTATCGTTTGGTGGAAAAATAATTTTATTTTTTTAAATATATCTGTTTAAGAAAACTGGGAAATTCAATCTAGAGTTTGTTTTGTTTATAGAAGAGTTATTTTATTTTAATTCAAGATTTTTTTTTTGTGGATACATAAATTTTAGTTTTATTTATGAATTTATTAATTAGTTTTCAAGTAATTTCTTTTTAGTAGATATTTATTTTGTGATATTGTTATCACAATTTAACTGTATAGTTTTTGAGTCAAACTCATTGACCTATGTTTCATGAGTAGTGGCTCACAAGAACAAATCTCTCATGAGAAAGAATGGAACACTTAGCACTCATTACATCTAGGTGATGCTCACAGAGGTGAACAAACGAGACATCTTGAGAGTTCACACATCCTAGTAGTACTCCAGCTCAAGCACACTTAATCACAAAGTTTCCTCCAATGTTAAGCCCATTTTGCTTCAAACCCCATTTGTAAAAGCTTTACCAAGTGTTGTGCCTTATGAACCATTCATTATAAAGACCCCTATGCTCATCAATTGATAAGTAGGAGATATTTTCCGCAGCAAGTCAAATTGTGATATATCTATTAGGATCCAACTATGTAGCTTTTGAGTCAAACTCATTAACCCATATTTCCCGAGCAATGGTTTACAAGAACCCATCTCTCATGAGAATGAATGAAACACTTAGCACTCATTACATCTAGGTGATGCTCACAAAGGTGAAGCATTGGGACTTCCTGAGAGGTCACTCATCCCAGTACTACTCCAGCTCAAGCGTGCTTAACCATGGAGTTTCATCCAAGGTTAAGCCCACTTTGCTTGCAACCCCATTTGGCAAAATCTTTAGCAAGTGTTACTTTTCGAAAGTTCAAATTTTTAGTTATAATTTTGTATTTTAAATATATAGCACTTGTGTTTTCATCTTTATATATACAATAATGATAGAAAATTCTTTGATATCCTTTTAGAAATCTTATAACATTAGTCGAACAAGAGACACATTTTGTCAAGTTCCATCAATGACATAATTGTTTGAGTTGAAGATTTTATTGGTGTTGCTAAAGAATAAACCTAGTTTACACTGTTTCTATTTGACATTTATATCTAATTTTTTTAATTATATTATGTTGGCTTAAGACTCTATCTTTTTCTTAAACCCCACCAAGATTTGACAAATTCAAAGGAGGGATGCCGTGAGAAATGTGTAGAAATGTAAATGTTATGTGAAAAAGTGAGTATAATTATAAACGAGCATAGTAATGGCTTCTAATGTGCTTCATGATGCCACTAGATTTATTTTAATTACAATTGTACATTATTGTGTTGTTTTGTGTACTTGTGTATATAATAGTAATAATGTCATTCAAGCATTTAATATTGTAGACATTTGATTCAGTAAATTAAAATTATTAATAATGATATATAAATCAAGGTTACGAGGACAAAAATAATACACCATTAAAAGATGTATGGCTCTAAATGCATTGCAATCATACTCACATTTAATAGAATATATAGCAATATATCTCAAGTTTGTTGGCATTATATATGCTCTAGTTGATTATACACAAAGGTCAAAATGTATGACGTATATAACGTGTTAATGTCATTCAAGAATCTGTTATTATTAGATTCAATGAATTAAATGCATAACTTGATATACAATTTATTAAAAAAAAAATTATTTTTCAAGATGAACTAATAGAAAGAAAGAACAAAGGCATTTTTACATAATTTAAAATAAAAAATTAAACATAGACTATCGATTTTTGTTCAAAAATATTAATTATCTGCAATGATTGGTTAATTGGTAGAAGAAATAGAATGCAATGAATGCATAACTATTCTTGCCTTGGTAGGAACTAATAAGACTTAATAATATATTAGATTTAGATTAATTAAATAATTTTATTAAATATAATATTAGGAATTGAGATTGATATAAGTAAGTAAAAGTAGTAATAAATCTAAAAAATAAAATAATAAAATAAGTGTATTTTGATGCAGGAGCATCTTGGGTTCTTGGAAATCCTGTATCACCAAAAATATGTTACAGTTCTTAGATGTGCTTGGTAGCTTATTTTGGGCTATCGGTCATGTATTCTTGTTTCCACCGTCAGGGCTCGGTTGTTGCTTTGTTCGGTTGTTTACCGAGTTGGTTTGATTGTTCACCAACTCGCTTTCGGTTGCTCGGTAGTCTTTCTCATTGAGTGGTTTATTTTGGATCTTTGTTAAGGCCGACTTATGATTAATTTTAGTCACGGAGTTAATGGTTGCATCAATCATTGGGAAGCATGTGGACCTAAATCTGAGTCATCCATTTCTCCAATACTAGATCTAATGAATCTTAAGGCCGACCTATTTTATCTTTTTGGTAGCCTCTTGTATAAATAGAATAGTATATTGTAGATCTTAGGTGCTAGATTTAGAGTGGGATTTAGAGGATAGAATCCAAAGGTTGGAAAATCCTCACATGTATGAGGACTGTTAACCAGGAAGGCCTTCCAGCCTGACATGTATGAAGTTTTGTGATGAACAATAAATTGATTTTTCTACATTCTCTCTCTCCTAATCTTGTGTTCTTTCTTCCAAGTGTTGATCTTGCAGGAAAGTTGGTAGTTGGGTGTGTCTTTGGCCCCATCCTCCTTCCTCTTTGTATTAGGTGGTATTAGAGCGAGGACAGATATGGTTCCTTCGTGTAAGCCCTAGTTGATATCTTGTTGTGGGGTGGAAGATTGTGATCTGACCTACAATTGCAGAGGGTTTCAAGATGGTTTGTGGGAGGTGAGATGCATATCTAGGCTTAGCAGATTTGTTAAAACATATTGTTGCTAGATTAGAAGTTGTTGAGACATCCCAACGCAGAGGAAGACATCTTGATGATGTTAGTGATGAAGAAGCCAAAGATGAACAGAGTGAAGCAAAACCTGCACATGTGATGGATCAAGGTGAAGAAAGAATTTTGAAGGCATTAACAAATTTGAAGGCTACAATGCAATTCAATCCTCCTGAATACAGTGGAAGGTTGGATTTAGATGAGTTGATGGATTGGATAATCAAGATGGAAAAGTATTTTAAATATGAAAATGTTTCAGAGGAAAAGAAGGTGAAAATTGCAAGTACAAAATTCAAAGGTCATGCATCCTTATGGTGGGAGCATCTAAAATTGGACAAAAAGAGGAAAGGCAAAGACAAAATCAAGTTATGGAATAAGATGGTGAATAAATTGAATGGCAAGTTTCTGCCTTGTGATTATCCAATTAACCTAGTTAGAAGAATGCAAAGTTTGAAGTAGAAAGATAGCTCGGTAAAAGATCATACTAAGAAATTCTATAGATTAGACATCACATCTGGACATATTGAGGATGAGGTAGAAAGAATTGCTAGATACATGAATGGGTTAAGAGTTTCTATTAAAAGAGGAAATCAGTTTGGTTAAGTTGGAAAGTATTGAAGAAGCTTATCAATTTGCCCTAAAAGCTAAGGAGAAATTGAACAAAAGACATGAACAAAGACAAAGAGGAAGAGGTGGTAGATTCCCTAGAGTAAGAGGTAGATCTTATGGTGAAAATAGTAGATCTGATCAAGACAAAACAAATCAGGATAAAGGCCAGATTGAGTGGAAAGATAAAAGTTCTTTTAGAGGAAGAAGCAGTAACTATCGAGGTAGCTATGGAAGAGGTGGATTCTGAGGAACTTGTTACAATTGTGGAGGAGAAGAACATAGATCATTTGAGTGTACACATGCAAGCAAGAAAATTAGTAGCAGTAGAAATGCCTTGGTGTAAGAAGACTCACCGAATGAACCAGAGAAGGAAAATAACTTGATGGTCAGAAGAGCATTATGGAGTGAAAGTAATAAGGAAGATTCGGTAAGGAAAAGTTTGTTCAAGACCAAATGCAAATTTGTTGATAAAGTGTGGAAGGTAATCATTGATAGTGGAAGCTTGAAGAATCTAGCATCTGAGGAAATGATTGCAAAGTTGCAGTTGGAACAGTTGAAACACCCGAAGCCCTATCAAATTTCATGGATCAAGGATTAGCATACGCTATTGGTAACTGAACAATGTTATGTGAATTTGAAAATTGGCAAGTACTATGATAAGGTGTTGTGTGATATTATGCCTATGGATTGTTGTCATATTTTGTTGGGTAGACCTTGGCAATATGATAGACATGCTATATATAATGGGAGATTGCATAAATATACTATTTAGGCTAATAGGAGAAGAGAAATCTTGTTAACTTTGATTGAAAAATATGTTGGTAATGTTTGTACATCTGTGAAAGTTTTCTTGATGGAATGAAGAAAGTTTTTTAAGGATTTGAAGAAGAATGATGTATGTTTTGTTGTGATTCCTAACAAACCGAGTGAGAAGACAGTGGATAGTGTCCCTGAAGAGGTTGATAAATTACTCACTGAGTACAAAGAGATCATTTCTCATAATGTACCTGATGGTTTACCACTGAAGAGAACCATTAATCATTGTATGGATCTGATTCGTGGAGCTAGTTTATCGAATAAAGCACCACATCAGTTGACACCTACCAAGAATGAGGAACTTAACCATCAAATCCAAGATTTGACGTTGTAGAAAGGTTTGATTCAAGAAAATTTGAGTCCATGTGTAGTACCAGCTGTATTAGCACCTAAGAAGATTGGAGAGGGGCGAACGTGTACTAATTCCAGAGAAATCAATAAGATAAAAATGAAATATCAGTTTCTTATACCATGAATGGATGACATAATGGATAGTTTGAGTGGAGCAAAGTATTTTACTAAAATTTATTTGAAGAGTGGATATCATCATATCAGAATCAGAGAAGGTGATGAATGGAAGACTGCTTTCAAGACAAGACAAGAGAAGGTGTGTATGAGTGGTTGGTTATGCCTTTTGGTTTAACCAGTGCACCGAGTACATTTATGATATAGATGAATGAGGTTTTGAAGAAATTCTTGGGTAAATTTATGATTGTATACCTGGATGACATTCTGATATTCAGTAAGACCAAAGAAGAATATTCGTTGCACATTAAACAGGTATTGCAGAGATTGAAAGAAGAAATATTTTTGATTAATTTGAAAAAGTGTTCCTTCATGAAAGAGGAGATGGTATATTTTGGATTTGTGATATTAGCTGATGGTTTGAAGATGGATCCTGAGAAGGTTGAAGCTATTATGAATTGGCTTACACCTGAAAATGCTAGTGAGGTAAGATCATTTCATGGTTTAGCAATTTTTTACCGAAAGTTCATAAAATAATTTAGTATAATTTGTAATGCTATGATTGAGACTACGAGAGGAGATAAAAGAGAATTCAAGTGGACACATGGAGCTAATAAAAGTTTTGAAACTTTGAAGCAAAAGGTTGTTGAATTGCCTATGTTAGCTTTGTCTGATTTCAATAAGCTATTTCAAGTTGAATGTGATGCAAGTGGTAGTGCAATAGGAGTTTTTTTGAGTCAAGAAGGTAAACCTATTTCTTTCCTTAGTGAGAAATTGAATGATGCTAAAAGGATATATTATGTGTATGATCAAGAGTTGTTAGATGAGCTCGATAGCTGCTTTTGTGCTCTCGGTGAAGTATTCTTGTTTCCACCGATGGGGCTCGGTTGCTGCTCAATTCGGTTGTTTGCCAAGTTGGTTCAATTGTTCATCAAGTCAATTTCGGTTGCTCGGTAGTCTTTCTCACCGAGTGGTTTATTTTGGATCTTTGTTGAGGCCGACTTGTGCATTAATTTTGATCGCAGAGTTAATGGTTGCATCAATCATTGGGAAGTGTGTGGACCTAAATTTGGGTCATCCCTTTCTCCAATACCGGATCTAATGGATCTTAAGGCTAACCTTTTTTATCTTTTTGGTAGCCTCTTGTATAAATAGAGTAGTATGTTGTAGATCATAGGTGGTCGATTTAGAGGATAGAATCCAAAGATTGGCAGATCCTCGAATGTATGAGGACTATTTGTATTTAATTTCTAATTGTATTGGCTATAACTGGGAAGGCCTTACAGCCCAACATGTATGAAGTTTTGTGATGAGCAATAAATTGAGTTTTCTGCATTCTCTCTCTCCTAGCCTTGTGTTGTTGCTTTCAAGTGTTGATCTTGTAGGCAGGTTGGTAGCTAGGTGTGCCTTTGGCCTCATCCTCCTTCCTCAGGTTGCGCCATATTTAGTTCTAGATTTGATATTAATTTAATTATGAAGATGTCATTTAATGATTTATTAAATTGTTAGCATTCAAGAATTTATTAGGTAATGAATTCTCAATAATAACACTTAGCATGCTCTAGGTTCACTTCACATAACAAAAAATGATCATGATGAGAGTGCATTGTGAGATGAATTTGGGTTTCCTGAACTCACCCTTTGTGTAATCAATCTTCTAACTTTTAGAACTTGGAAATTGACTTGCTTGGATAAATGGACTTGCAAATAGAGTCTAGTAGTATTGATAAACACCTTTGAGAAGTATCCTAGGCAAGTTTTATTATCCCTTTGTCAAACCACTAGGAAAATGAGTTTAATGACAAAATAATGATCAAAGATGTCTTTTTATGTATTAATTAATTCTTTTATGTATTGATTAAATTTTTTGATGCTAACTATTGATACATTAATGCAATCTTTGGCTAGATGAAATTCCTTTGGGAAAGCTAGATTGTTATAATCATAATGAATTAAGACTTGTCCTTTTATATAATTCCCTAGAATACAGTTTAGAATATTGTACACTCAAGTTAGTGCTTGAAGAGGCTAGTTGAAAGGAGAAAACATGCACCCAATTTCATGTTGTAGAATGAACAGTAGTGAAAAATAGGAAATTTTAAATCATGTATAAACCCTTGGAAGTAGGAAGTCAAATCAAGCAACGTTCAAGTAATTTTTCTAAATTTTAAGTAGAAAATTTCATAGCTTATACAATAGTTATCCCACAAATGACAAATTGGATCAAAATATGCCCAAACCCAATGGGAAAAGTGAAAGCTATAAAAGTTTTCACTATATTACATTATACCCACATTTTGAATTGCATGTCAACTTCTATAAAGATGCATAACAATGTAAAATAAGTAGGCAACATGAAAGTAAATATATTTACACTAAAATATGATGCAAATGTATATTTCTTCAAAAATTTCTAGTTTGCAATCAACACTTCATCTAAAACTTGTAAAAGTAAAAACAAATCCAATCACTAATCACGAGTCCCCCATCCAAGATCCTATATTGTTATAGATTTATAATATGCTTTTTAACTCTTATTTTTGTTACTGTTTAGTCTATACACTCAATAAAAAATGGCAATACATCATTCTTATATAAACTATATTAGATAATTTCCAAAAAGACCTTAAGATTAAATAAATAAAATGGTGTTCCTAAAATATTACGTTGTAACCTTTTAACTATCTAGATTTCATACTCACATACTAATGATTTAGACTATTTGCTCTAATTATTGTTATGGGCATCATGTTGGCTTGCATAATTCCTAGATATGACATGCATGGAAGTGATCAAGAATGCAAACACGTTGATGGTTACTATGATTAGGTGTGATCTTAGAGCATTGTTCATATAGGATCTTCCATTCTTGACCCTTGTACAACCATTTTACTCAATATTTCTTTTTAGCATAAGCTATAATGTGTATTTTTTCATCTCTTTTGATGTTTTACACTCCATATTTGTGGTGCTAAAAGGGGAGCTTATTTTTTCATAGTTCTTTTGATGTTTTACTCTACATCTTTCTACGAGTCTCAATATGTTAGAGTGCATGATTTTAAAAATTTAAGATGCATCTTCAATCTAAATTCTATCTTGGTTAAGAATATTATTTGGTGGGTTGTAAGGAGAGACATCTGTACGGAATTCCCTTAACATAACATTCCAAGCATAGTTGCTTATTCTTTCCATTTTAATACACTAGATTTACAAGGTGATATGGTTATGGTGTGAGGGCTAGTTACAACCTACATTCAGTCATCCCTATTTTTTATTAAATCATTGGACAATTCCACTAAAGCATGGATAGTGGTCCATGGGACTTGAGGGGATCCTCCCTAAGGAGATTGTATATGTAATTCTAAGGTGGCTATATGCATTTTTAGCAAAGAATTGTTTAGGCTAATTAATAGTTCTCTTGAATTTTATTATGCTTGTTTAAGTATGAAAATTTAATTTGTAAATCTTAATTAAAGAGAAAAAAAGATCCTAAGAAAAAAGATCCCAAGAAATCCAGCTTGGTAGGTGTAAAACTCATATTGATGATTTGATTAGAATTGAGCTCCTTACATATGGTGTTCAAATCATCCACAATCTTAAAAATTTCCCTTCATCTCAGCCATGTTTGTAAATAACAAGTATTACAAACAAAATATTGAGGTAAAATCTATATAATCACCCAAATTTTAAGAAAATGAATGAACAAAAATTGCAAATCCTGGATGAAAGAAGGATAAACTACCAACCTAAAGAAAAATATCTATCATTCACTCCATAGCCATTCTTGTATTTGAAGCTGCTCTCCTCCTCAGATTATGTGAAACAAGAGCACTGTCTAACAGAAGAGGGGTGAAAATGATCACACATCTACCAATGCCCAAAATCGTCTCTGTTAAATCTATCAATTCCTCAAACTTAGAAAGTGGTTTTCTGAGCACCACCATCATTGAAAACTTCAGCACCTCATTCGCAAAACCCATTACAGAAGAAGAAAAATATAACACAGAAATGAATTGAGAGGATGATAAAATTGAACCGCAATAGAAAACCTGGGGTTAAGAGGAGGAAATATAGAATGAGGACACAATGAGCTCATTCCTTATAAATGCTATTCTCTTTTCGGGTGTTTTTTTCTCATTTCCTCCAATTAAACAAAACTCTATGTCGACATATTATACGTCATGAATTCAAATAATATCGACATATTTGACATCATGTATGGTTAGAAGCATGAGTAGCTTTTTTTTTATTTGTTAAAATATTTGACTTTTATATCCACCATCGATCTTGCCTTCTAAATTTAAATTGATTAAGTGGTGATTTCTTATCGTTTGGTGGAAAAATTAAAAATATTTTTTAAATATATCTGTTTAAGAAAACTGGGAAATTCATTCTAGAGTTTGTTTTGTTTATTAAAGGGTTATTTTATTTTAATTCAAGGTTATTATTTTTTGTGGATACATAAATTTTAGTTTTACTTTAAAATTTATTAATTACTTTTTAAGTAATTTCTTTATGGTAGGTAGATATCTATTTTGTGATATTGCTATGATGATTTAATTGTGCATCTTTTGAGTCAAACTCATTGACCCATGTTTCACGAGTAGTGGCTCACAAGAACCTATTTTTCGTGAGAATGAATGGAACACTTAGCACTCATTACATCTAGGTGATGCTCAAAGAGGTGAACAAGGAGACTTCTCAAAAGGTCAGTCATCCTAGTACTACTCCAGCTCAAGCATGCTTAATCACAAAGTTTCCTCCAAGGTTAAGCCCACTTTGCTTCCAACCCCATTTGTAAAAGCTTTAGCAAGTGTTGTGCTTTATGAACCATTTATTATATAGCCCCTTAAGCTCATTAATTGATAAGTAGGAGATATTTTCCACAACAAGTCAAATTGTGATATTGCTATTAGGATTCAACTATGTAGCTTTTGAGTCAAACTCATTGACCCATGTTTCACGAGCAATGGTTTATAAGAACCCATCTCTCATGAGAATGAATGGAACACTTAACACTCATTGCATCTAGGTGATGCTCACAGAGGTGAAGCATTGGGACTTCCCGAGAGGTCACTCATCTCAATACTACTCTAGCTCAAGTATGCTTAACCATGGAGTTTCCTCCAAGATTAAGCCCACTTTGCTTGCAACCCCATTTGCAAAACCTTTAGCAAGTGTTACTTTTCTAAAGTTTAAAATTTGTTACTTTTCTAAAGTTCAAATTTTTAGTTATAATTTTGTATTTTAAATATATAGCAATGGTGTTTTCAACTTTATATATACAATAATGACAAAAAATTCTTTGATGTCCTTGTAGAAATCTTATAACATTAGTCAAACAAGAGACAAATTGTGTCAAGTTCTATCAATCACATGATTGCTTGAGTTAGTTGAAGATTTTTTAATTTTAATAAAGAATAAACCTAGTTTACACCATTTCTATTTGACATTTATATCTAATTTTTTTAATTATGTTATGTTGGCTCAAGACTTTATCTTTTGCTTAAACACCACCAAGATTTGACAAATGCGAAGAAGGGATGCCTTGAGAAATGTGTAGAAATGTAAATGTTATGTGAAAAGTGAGTGTAATTATAAATGAGCATAGTAATGGCTTCTAATGTGCTTCATGATGTGACTAGATTTATTTTAATTGTAATTGTACAGTATTGTGTTTTTTTTTGTACTTGTGTATATAATAGCATTAATGTTATTCAAGCATTTAATAGTGTAGCCATTTGATTCAATAAATAAAAAATATTAATAATGATATATAAATCAAGGCTATGAGGACCAAAATAATACACCATTTAAAGATGTGTGGTTCTAAATACATTGCAATCATACTCACATTTAATAGAATATATATAGCAATATATCTCAAGTTTGGTGGCATTATATATGCTTTAGTAGAGTATACACTAAGGTCAAAATGTATGACGTATACAACATTGTTAATACATCAATCGAGAATTTGTTATTATTAGATTCAATGAATTAAATGCATAAGGATATACAATTTTTAAAAAAAATATTTCCAAAATGAACTAATAGAAAGAAAGAACAAAGGCATTTTTACAACATTTAAAATAAAAAAATTAAACATAGACTATAGATTTTTGTTCAAAAAAATTAATTATCATCAATGATTGGTTAAATTGGTAGAAAAAATAGAATGCAATGAATGTATAAGTATTCTCACCTTGGTAGGAACTCATAACACTTAATAATATATTAGATGTAGATTAATTAAATAATTTTATTAAATTATATAATATTAGGAATTGAGATTGATATAAGTAAGTAAAATTGATAATAAGTCTAAAAAAATTAAAATAATAAAATATGCATATTTAGTTCTAGATTTGATATTAATTTAATTGTGAAGGTGTCATATAATGATTTATTAAATTGTTAGCATTCAAGAATTTATTAGGTAATGAATTTTCAATAATAACACTAAGCACACTCTAGGTTCACTTCACATAACAAAAAATGATCATGATGAGAGTGCATTGTGAGATTAATTTGGGTTCCATGAACTCACCCTTTGTGCAATCAATCTTCTAACTTTTAGAACTTGGAAATTGACTTGTTTGGATATATTAACTTACAAATAGAGTCTAGTAGTATTGATAAACACCTTTGAGGAGTATCCTAGGAAAGGTTTATTATCCCTTTGTCAAACCACTAGGCAAATGAGTTTAATGACAAAATAATGATCAAAGATGTCTTTTTATGTATTAATTAATTTTTTTAATGTATTGATAAAGTTTTTTTATGCTAACTATTGATACATTAATCCAATCTTTGGCTAGATGAAATTCCTTAAGGAAAGCTAGGTTGTTATAATCATAATGAATTAGGGCTTTTCCTTTTATATAATTCCCTCGAATAAAATTTAGAACATTGTACACTCAAGTTAGTGCTTGAAGAGGCTAGTTGAAATGAGAAAACATGCACCCAATTTCATGTTGTAGAATGAACAATGGTGGAAAATGGGAAATTTTTAATCATGTATAAATCCTTGGAAGTAGGAAGTCAAATCAAGCAATGTTCAAGTTATTTTTCTAAATTTTAAGTGGAAAATTGCATAGCTTGTACAATAGTTATCCCACAAATGACAAACTGGATCAAAACATGCCCAAACCCAATGGGGAAAGTGATAAATACATTTTACCCACATTCTGAATTGCATGTGAACTTCTATAAAGATGCATAACAAAGTAAAATAAGTAGGCAACATGAAAGTAAATATATTTAAACTAAAATATGATGCAAATGTATATTTCTTCAAAAATTTCTAGTTTGCATTCAACACTTCATCTAAAACTTGTAAAAGTAAAATAGAATCCAATCACCAATCAGGAGTCCCCCATCCAAGATCCTACATTGTTATAGATTTATAATCTGCTTTTTAACTCTTATTTTTGTTACTATTTAGTCTATACACTCAATAACAAATGGCAATACATCATTCTTATATAAACTATATTAAATAATCCAAAAAGACCTTAAGACTAAATAAATAAAATGTTATTCCTAAAATATTACGTTGTAACCTTTTAACTATCTAGATTTCATTATCACATACTAATAATTTAGACTATTTTCTCTAATTATTGTTATGGGCATCATGTTGGCTTGCATAATTCCTAGATATGACCTCCATGGAAGTGATCAAGAATGATAACAAGTTGATGGTTACTATGATTAGGTGTGATCTAAGCATTGTTCATATAGGATCTTCCATTCTCGACCCTTGTACAACCATTTTACTCAATATTTCTTTATAGCTTAAGCTGTAATGTGTATTTTTTCATCTCTTTTGATGTTTTACACTCCATATTTGTGGTACTAAAAGGGGGGCTTATTTTTTCATAGTTATTTTGATGTTTTACTCTACATCTTTCTACGAGTCTCAATATGTTGGAGTGCATGATTTTGAAAATTTAAGATGCATCTTCAATCTAAATTTTATCTTGGTTAAGAATATTATTTTGTGGGTTGTAAGGATAGACATCCCTATGAAATTCCCTTAACATAATATTCCAAGTATAGTAGCTTATTCTTTCCATTTTAATACACTAGATTTGCAAGGTGATATGGTTATGGTGAGAGGTCTAGTGGCAACATACATTCACTCATTCCTATATTCTATTAAATCATTGGACAATTCCACTGAAGCATGGATAATGGCCCATGGGAATTGAGGGGATCCTCCCTAAGGAGATTGAATACAATTCTAAGGTGGCCATATTTGTTTTTAGCAAAGAATTTTTAGGCTAGCTACTAGTTCTCTTGAATTTTATTATGCTTGTTTAAGTATGAAGATTTAATTGGTGGATCTTAGTTAAAGGTTATAAATTTAAATTTTCAGTGACTCTTTGAAGATATTGATCCAACAAAACAACCAAAAAAAAGTCAAATAATCACTATAATGAAAGTGAGAGAGACTCATAGTAATTATTTGTGTCATTATTGGCTTGTTAGCTAAAAGTTCAAGGTTTACATTATTTGTAGATTTTTGCACATTCAAGTACATCTAGAAGTTCAACTATTTATTTTGTTATCTCCAAAATTTGTGTGGCAGCTCTAAACAATTATAAAAAACAAAACAAAACAAAAGCAATAATTTGTAAGTATTGACTAAAGTTTGTATATGATTTTTTGACTAAAAAAGATGATTGGGTCAATGTGAGAAATATTATTCACCAATAATCCATTTCATGCAAGTTAATCATTTCCAACCTACTCCACATATCATTGCTTGAATTATTCATTCTAGAGTACGAAAAATAATCATTCATATATTTTTTGTTTAGAATGTAAAGAGGTGATTTAAAAATAGTTATATTATTTTGGGTATTTATAACATGTATGTAATTCTATAATAATTATAGTGGATATACATTTTCTTTATAGTAAATATTTGTGAATCTTTAATCAACACTAATTCCATACATGTCAAATCTAAACAAAAGGAAATTGTTAATCTATTTGATGTAATAAGGATGTAATTGCAAATCAAGTAAACATTTATTTTGAAAAGGAGAGGCAATTATTAACAAATATCACATCTAAAACAGAGAAGATAAGGATTTGCTTCCTTCAATATAAAGTTCATTCAACAATCTTCAACTAATTTTAAGTTAAACTCTTAATTATTAATGAAGACAAAATATGATAACTTCAAAAGAAGCTACCAAGTTTCAATTTGATGTTCCCATGTACAAGTTAAGTATTTTTCTACTACAAAACCCTATAAGGAGCACAAGTATATCCAACTCATAAGGTATAACAAGCACCAGACCAATATAGGCACATAATCACAAAGACATAGCACCTGAAACACAAATTTTCTTACTCATTTGAAGACAGAACATAGTTCTTCAATATAAGTTTTGCTCCATAAAAATTGAATCATAGGCACAAACAACTTGCAACTTTATCAAAAGAAAAACCAACAGAGATGCTGTGATCCAACAGTCTTAATATTGATGCCCACAAAACTTTTATCTACTGAAACTGTAATAGTACCTATGCCATTTGAGAAAGTTTATAAGTAATGGTAAATCAAGCTTGGTAGGTGCAAGGATCATATTGGTGATCTGATTAGAATTGAGCAAGATACAGCTCCTTATATAACTATATATATGATATTCAAAATGATCCACAATCTTTAAAGTTTCCCTTCATCTCAACCAAGATTTGTAACTCAACCATCATTACAAAGCAATTTTTTGAGGTGAACCTACAAAATCACTTAAATCTTCAGAAGAAGAATGAACAAAAATTACAAATCCTGGATAAAAGAAGGAAAAAATACCAACCCAAATAAAGCACATATCACTCCATTGCCATTCTTGTATTAGAAGTTGTTCTCCTCCTCCGATTATGTGAAACAGCAGAGCTATTCAACAGCAGAGGGGTGAAAGTGATGACACACCTAACAATGCCCAAAACTTTCTCTGATAAATCTATCAACTCTTCAAACTTAGAAAGTGGTTTTCTGAGCACCACCATCATTGAAAACCTCAGAACCTCATTCACAAAATCCATTGCAGAAGAAGAAATATGCAACACAGAAATTGATTGAGAATAGTATTATAGAATTGAACAGTTAACACAAGATTTGGTAGCATTGAATGTAACGAAACAAAATAGAAGCAGTAGTAAACCAAGGGTTAAGAGGAGGAAATGTAGAATGAGGACACAATGAGCTCATTCCTTACAAATGGTTTCTCTTTTTCGATTTTTTATCTTGCTACCTCCAATCAAATAAAAAGGCTATGTCGACATATTATGCATCATAATATCACTATCAATATATTAGTCATTAGCTATGGTTTAAAATAGGTATATTGTTTTTATATCCACCGTTGAACTCGTCTTCAAAGGTTAATTCATTTTTTTTTAATAATATAAGGAGTTGAGATAAATATAAGTATAATAAATATAAATATTTCAGCTAATAAAATAAATTTGGGTTGATTATGAGTCATAAAATTGTTCAATGATGAGATTGTATTATGGAATTGATTTGGGTTTTGTAAATCTATGGTTCCATGTGTAATAGCACGGAGACTTTTTCATTTATCATAATATATGATTTTTTATATCTTCTATCGAACTTGCTTTTACAAATTAGTTTTCCATTTCTCAAAAGTTAAGATACTAAACAAATGTTTTATTTAGATGTGTATAAAAAATCTTAGAGATATTTTATTTTTATTTGTATGTATTGATCATCATTTATTTTTATTTGTATGTATGTATGGTAACAACATAAGACTCTTCGATATTGATAGTAATCAAATAATATTTATTAAGGTATTGGGTGTAAAATTGTAATAATAAATAATTTTATTTTATGATATAAAGTTATTTTTGATATAGATAAATAAATATAAGGAATTTAAATAATGAATTAATTGTTTTTTGTTCTAGATTTGATATTGATTTTCCAATTTATTGAATTGTTAGGATTCAAGGATTTATTGGATAATGATGTTTGAATAAGAAAATTAATCATTCAAAATTAAGGATTAATTTCACATGGTAAAAAATATCACAATGAGAGTAATTGTTAGATCAATTTAGATTTCATGAATTGACCCAATGTCTATATAATCAATCTTCTAGCATCTATGACTCATACATTGACTTGTTAGTATACATGAACTTATAAAAAGAGACAAACAATATTGATAAACACATTCGAGGAGGTTGCTTTAACCATTGATCTGACTGTAGGCAAGCCAATTCAATTTATCTTGAATAATGATAAAAACATACCAAGCAATCATGTAATATGTATAGTCATGTGTTACTAAATGTTTAATGCTAACTGTTATTACTTTAATCTAATCTTTCACTAGATTAAATTCCTTAGTAAACCCTAGATTGTGATGAAATAATCAATTATAGTTTGTCCTTTTATACGAAACCCTAGAACAATACATAAAATATTTTACTCTCAAGCGGGTTGAGCTAGCTAGAAGGAGAAAATGTGTGCTCAATTTTAAAACTTGAATTAAAAAAAGTGCATATGTCAATTTTATGCCAAAGAGTTGAATGAGGGTAGAAAATAGGAACTTTTAGTCATGCCTAAACCCTTGGGATGTTGAAAATCAATTTTTAAAAAAACTATTTTAAGTATAATAAACAACTTTTACAATAGTTATTCCGCAAAGGAAAAAATTGATCAAAGTGTACCAAACCAAATAGGAAAAGAGAAAGGCATATAGCATTTGCCATATTAAACATTTTAACCCCATTTTTACTTGCATGTGTAAACTACTATGAAGATACATGTAAAAGTAAAATAAGTAGTAAACATGAAAATAACTATTTTTTATAGTCATAAAATGGTAGAGATATAGATATTTCTTCGAAACATTCTCTAAGCTACAATCAAATTTATCCAAAAAAATTTAAATTAGAAATGATTCCAACTAGTAGTATTTGATAATCATTTGAAATATGAGCACTAGCATAATTTCTTGAAAATGCTAACAATATCAAAGGAAACTCATAAAAAGAAAATGTTAAGATGGAACAAGATGGGATGAATACATAAATGTATTACATGAATCTAATTGTCGTAATCAACAAAGGAGCCCTCAATGTACCATCGCAACCATACTCCCAACATGAAGAAATGTTGTAGGAATTACATGAGATTATACTAACCAAATATGCTTAATGTAGGGCATCCCTTGGGCCATTGTAACAATAAGAGTAGAACCTATGAAAAAACACTATAAATAATCATGAAATCTTATCAGTAGTGAAGTTATGTCCCTCCAATTGATGTATGCAAAGGATGTAAGGAAATGGATGAGAGGAGAACAAATATATGTATAGACATATTTGCAAGAAATCCTTGTGAAGTGAAGAGAATGAAAGAAGATCCAAATAACATAAAGATAAATTTTCAAACATGCAATATATACTTCCTAAGTGTTTCACTATTCTCATCAAATAGAACTAAGCTAGAGTGTGCCCCTAATCCACGTGATTTTCTCTCTTATATCATTTCTTTCTTGATTATGGATATAGATTGCTCTTGATATAAAACTGACATAATATTGGTATAATGGAGGATTTGTAATAAAGAAAAAGTAACATCTACTTGATGGAAGTGAAGGGTGAAGGCTTCCATAGGGTAAAAGTACAAACCTATGTCACACTTTTATAAAGGAAAAGGACGACAACATGCAAATTTTTCAACTTTAACGACATAAAAATGGCATTTGTGTTTAGAATTTGAAGATGATGTAAACTAATGAAATGTGTAAAATTTGATGACGTTTATGCTTATAATTTTTAAAAGAAAATTTGAACAAAAATTAACATAGTTTTTTAATTTTTGAAGTCCATTTTTTTATTGCTGAAATATGTTGAAAGTCTAGGGTCTAGTTCACGCCAAAAAACTATATGCAAATAATATTTTTTCCTTTTATTTCATAATATGTTTTAGATGACATGTATAGCTAGTGCATAAAAAAAAAGATTGGATTTCGATATATATTTTGTCTGTTATAACTATCCAAAGTTGGTGTTACCTGAAATCAACAATTTTTTGTTCGCACCAAATTTTCCCTATCAAATCTACACCATAAAAAAAAATTATATATTCTTGAAGAGGACTCTCTCCTCTAGTGTTAAATGTAAAGTTTAAATTTTTCTAACATGATTTGTTATTTTTAATTTTTTTCGAACGAGCGTGTTCTTAAATGGGTAATGTGCAAGATCATGAGGGGCCAAAAAGTGGCGATGTAAAAAAATCCACTTTTCAGTCATCCAAAAGTGCATGAAAATGTATGTTGACTTTTTAGTAGGCCTAGGTGTCAGTACACTTGGGCAAACCTGACACCAAAGCACAAGCCTTATCAGGTACCTAAAAAAATAGGATACCCGAAACCTGTGGCATAAATCAAAACCCACGAGCCATTTTCCTCATTTCTCCTCACGTTTTGGGTTTGGAAAACAGCTCCAAGTATCATATACATGATATTTTCGGTTACCTGATTGCGCCAACAATAAATTCGACTCTGCAGTTGATCCGGTAAGTAAATTCTTGCTATATCTTGATTAATTTCTTTCATTTTCATGTTAAATGTAGTTTTTCTAGTTAAAATAGGGTTTTGTATTGATTTTTTAAATAATATATGAAATCAATTTGAAATTTATATTTTTTTATTATTTAATCAGGCATGGCTGACAACATTGAAGATAATAACCCTCCCCCACCAAATAACGATCCCCAAAACAATCCAAAACCACTTCAAAACCCTCAATCTTTAGAGAATTTGATACAGGAGAACTTGAACACTATATAGGGCTTCAAAAACATGTATCAGAATAAACCTACGTTAGCTCCTATGCTTGCCACCCTAAATACCATTGTTGAAAATATTGACACCCTTATGTAACAACATAATGCTGCTCTTCATTGGCGTGATGATATGCATGCCCAATTTGATGACGGGCTTGACCATGATAGGGTCGCGGCCCTTAATATAACTAAGGAAGATATAGCCTCCCTTTTTGTTAATCCTAAAACCGGATTAAAAGTTGACCCCAAAAATCCCAAATTATCAATAAAATGGTGCACAAATGAAGCAATGCACACACACTTTTGGGATCACTGGTGGATGGTTTTTGATAAACCACCCCATAGCAATTTGGAGCTCCCTTTCTATTTCATAAAAAAATTGTATGTTGAGTTTGTGCTTGGTCACAATGTTAATTATTGGAGTCTGAGGCCCAACATGGGCATAGGCGTAGGAGCTCCTCAAACTAGGTCATTTGCCCAGCGTAAAAAGGCCACTACCTTTGTCCCCCTCACTGATGTCGCACCCCCTCCTCCAATGCAACATCCTAATATCATTGTCGAGGCTGCCTCACAGAGTATTAGGGCCATTCATTTGCTGAGTGATCAGTTGATCACGCAGACCAGGTCATTGTTGCCTCCTGGTGTGGATGATGCTTGCCCATCGACATCTGGCCAGAGTTCACATGTATGCGAGCCCTATATTTGCATTATATGCAAGAATATGTGCCTGAGACCGCTTACTGATGTTGATACATATCAATATATTATTGATGAGAAGGATATAGGAGATGCAGTTGCAGAGGCTGCAACACCTCATGGAGCATCTACATCTCATGAGAGTGCTCATGAGGGGTACGTAGAGCCATGGACTCCTATTGATACAGTAAGAGTAAACATTATAAATAAATTTGTCGCATGACTTATTTAATTTAAAAATAATTTATTTATTTAGATTAGTTTTAATGATTGCATGCACTTATGTATATATATTTTTTCCATTTATGTTCAGTCGATGATAGAGGATGAGTTGAGACAGGTGGATGACTCCACACTTTCGGCCATTTCATTTGGCCTTGACACCTATACGGTATATTATACATTATGTACCTATTAGTTTTTTTATATCATTTGGTGTACATGCTTAAATCTCTATCAATTAGAGAAATAAAATCCATACATTTACTAATATATTGTCATCTTATTGTACTCTTGCAGGCTACAGCTAATGTCAGTGGGGGGCACGAGGGGGTTCCTTCTTCATGTGTCGACAAAGGAAAGGTAATTAATTGTTTAAGATTAATTATGCATGCATATGTATGCCACTTGTGTGTAGTAATAAATATTTTACTTGCACTTTATTTTATAGGGTGTGGCTCTTGATGATGTCCCAACATAGATCTGGGAGCCTAGGCTGATAGACATCTCAATTTAGAGTGATAGCCTGATTGTACGTAGACTTTTACATATTGTTATTTGTATTTTGTAACCAAGGTTATTATGATGAAGTACATTTATATATAATTGACAATATTTTTACTCTCATAGGTTACTCCCAGTGTGAGGGAGTGCCCATGAGAATCTTACATATCTTTGTTGACCTAGCCCACTATTCCAGAGGAGGGATCAGCGAATGTAAGTTTTAATTTTAGTTCAATCAATTTGTAATTTTAGTATGCTATCATCCTATTTTGTAGATTTATTACTCTATGTTGCACCACTCTATTAATCTCATTATTGCAAATATATATTTATAGGTCAGAGTTGGTATTGTTGGCATGGTCCCTTAGCTACCAAAGACTTATGCTAGGACACCTGATCGTGGTAGGTGACCGAGAGGCCAAGTACATATATTTGTATTCAATTATAATTTTAATTAAATTAGTGTTTGAATTATGAATTTTATATATATATATATATATATATATATATATATATATATATATATATATATATATATATATATATATATATATATATATATATATATATATATATATATATATATATATATATATATAAATCAAATAAACTAAGCAATCTAACTTGGGTTTGAACTCATTTTTTATGTAGGATCAATCAAAGCCAAACACTTCTTCAAAGAGGCTACATTTGGATGATCCCCCTACGGCATAGGATGTAGTTTTAGTTTTGTGGTCATTTAGAGATGCCACTTGGCACATTTTGAGATGGCATATATGCCACATTGTACACCTTGAAACATTGATTTTGTAGACATTTTGAAATGGCATGTGCCATATTTGTATATGGAGATACTTTTGATACATTTGAAACTTTCTATATAAAGAACATGTTCATTTTTATGTTATATTTGCATCATCTTTTGTATACATATTTATTATTCATGTTTATGGAATTGAATGGTGAAGTTAGATCTTGACTATGATTATCATTATGATTTAAATTATATCTTGTTGAAGTTACATTTTTTTTTCTTTACTCTGGAATACCCTATTCATGGAGCTTATTATGTTTGAGGTTTAACTTCTATGGATTTCCTATGTTCTTGTGTTTCATATCATTATACCTCCCACCCAAAGGGACAATCAGTCTCTTCAGATTTACAAACCACCTCTGTAAATGTTAACTTCCTCAATCAAAACACAACTGGCCCCGCATATAAAAACCACAATTTTGCATTTAAGGTGTGCTCCAGTGATAGCCCACATCTGCCAACTACCCAAAAAATCAATCTTTTTAAGTTTTTGGACAACCCAACTCCATTACCATACACAACACATGTTCTGTGTCCTCAAACCACGCATGGACATCTTATAACATCCCAAACTTCTCGACCAGCTATATATATTTTCCATATACATCTTGACTCCAGCATGCAAAATCATGAACCATATTTCTTGATTACCATTAAACTTCACCTAACATAACATTTGATATCTCCATCTACTACATTACAAAGACAAGTGTTGATATTATACTCTATATACCCACTCTACTACGTCACAGATCCCATGACCCTTAACCCAACTTGTAATCCCACTTGAGCCACTTAGTACTACATTGTTTCAATACTATGTATATACTCACAATGTATATAACTCATCATATTGGGGTTTACTAAATCCACAGAGAAATGTAGCACTTGTGTTGTTAGGTCACTTGGGTCGAGTGTGGTCGCGAGTGTTCCAGTGACTCCGTGGGCGGAATGGGGTTGTCACTGGCGTTTACCCAGCCAACTAGAGCTGATGGAGAAGATGGTTTGATGCTAGAATAGATGGTTTGAAAGATACACTACTCAGCTACTTTCAATTGACCCTCACTGCAAGTTTTGGCATCGACTGAGATCGCCTTGCCAAATACAAACGAAGTTGAATTGCCCAAAATTGAGAGAGGTTATTGTAGACCTCAGAAACATGATCTCATAGCCTATGACGGTTTTTTGATACCCCTCATGAGGTCTAAGATACAAGCCTCGGAAGATCATTGTCCAATCGTGCTTAGTGCACCTTGGGGTCACTTGTGTCGAGCCTGGTCGCGAGCGTTCTAGTGACTCCATGGGTGGAATAGGGTTGTCACTAGCATTTACTCGGCCATCCAAAGCTGATGGAGCAGATGGTTTGATGCCAGGATGGATGGTTTAAAAGATACATTGTTGAACTACTTTCAACTAACCCTTACTGCAAGTTTTGGCATTGACTAAGATCACCTTGCCAAATGCAAACAAAGTCGAATCGCCCAAAACTGAGAGAGGTTATTATAGACCTCGAAAACATGATCCCATAGCCCCTGATGGTTTTTTGATACCTCTCATGAGGTTCTAGATACGAGCATTAGAAGATCACTGCCCAATCGTGCTTAGTGCACCTTGGGGTCACTTGGGTCGAGCGTGGTCGCGAGTGTTCCAGTGACTCCGTGGATGGAACGAGGTTGTCACTGCCATTTACCTAGCCAACCAGACCTGATGGAGTAGATGATTTGATGCTAGAATGGACAGTGTGAAAGATACACTTCAAAGCTACTTTCAACTAACCCTCACTAAAAGTTTTGGCATTGACTAAGATCGCCTTACGAAATGCAAACGAAGTCGAATCGCCCAAAACTGAGAGAGGTTATTGTAGACCTCAGAAACATGATCATGTAGCCCCTAATAGTTTTTCAATACCTCTAATGAGGTTTGAGATATGAGCCTTAGAAGATTGCTACCTAATCATGCTTAGTGCACCTTGGGGTCACTTGGGTCGAGCGTGGTGGCGAGCGTTCCAGTGACTCCGTGGGCAAAATGAGGTTGTCACTAGAATTTACCCAGCCAACCAGAGCTGATGGAGAATGTTCCAAGACAAATGGTTTGAAAGATACACTGCTGAGCTACTTTCAACTGACCCTCACTACAAGTTTTGGCATCGACTGAGATCATCTTTCCAAATGCAAACGAAGTTGAATCGCCCAAAACTGAGAGAGGTTATTGTAGACCTCAGAAACACAATCCCATAGCCCCTGATGGTTTTTTGATACCTCTCACGAGGTCCAAGATACAAGCATCGAAAGATCATTACCCAATCATGCTCAGTGCACCTTGGGGTCACTTGGATTGAGCGTGATCGTGAGCGTTCCAGTGACTCTATGGGTGGAATGGGTTGTCACTGGCATTTACCTGGCCAACCAGAGCTAATGGAGAAAATAGTTCAATGCCAGGACGGGTGGTTTGAAAGATACACTGCTGAGCTACTTTCAATTGACCCTCACTTCAAGTTTTGGCATTGACTGAGATCACCTTGCCAAATGCAAATGAAGTCAAATCACCCAAAATTGAGAGAGGTTATCGTAGACCTCAGAAACATGATCATGTAGCCCCTAATGGTTTGTCGATACCTCTCATGAGATCTGAGATATGAGTCTCAGAAGATCATTGCCCAATCATGCTTAGTGCACCTTGGGGTCACTTGGGTTGAGTGTGGTCGCGAGCATTCCATTGACTCCATGGGTGAAACAAGGTTGTCATTAGTGTTTACCTGGCCAACCAAAGCTGATCAAGCAAATGGTTCAATGCCAAGATAGACGGTTTGATAGATACACTATTGAGCTACTTTCAATTGACCCTCACTACAAGTTTTTTCATCGACTCAGATCACCTTGCCAAATGCAAATGAAGTTGAATCACCCAAAACTAAGAGAGGTTATTATAGACCTCAGAAACATGATCCTGTAGCCCCTGATGGTTTTTCAATACCTCTCACGAGATCTGAGATACGAGGCTTAGAAGATCACTGCCTAATCGTGCTTAGTGCACCTTGGGGTCACTTGGGTTGAGCGTGGTCGTGAGTGTTCCAGTGACTCCATGGGTGGAATGGGGTTGTCACTAGCATTTACCCAACTAACTAGAGTCGATGGAGCAGATAGTTTGATTTTAGGACAGACAGTTTGAAAGATAAAATTTAGAGCTACTTTCAACTGACCCTCATTGCAAGTTTTGGCATCGATTGAGATCACCTTGCCAAATGCAAACAAAGTCGAATCACCAAAAACTGAGAGATGTTATTGTAAACCTCATAATCATGATCCTGTAGCCCCTAACAGTTTGTCAATACCTCTCACAAGGTCTGAGATACAAGCATCAGAAGATCGCTACCTAATCGTGCTTAGTGCACCTTGGGGTCACTTGGGTCGAGCGTGGTTGCGAGCGTTCTAGTGACTTCATGGGCAAAGCGGGGTTGTCACTAGCATTTACCCAGCCAACCAGAGCTAATGGATCAGATGATTCGATGCCAGGATGAACGGTTTGAAAGATACACTACGGTGCTACTTTCAACTAACCCTCCCTACATAATGAATCATTTACATCTATCATGTGTGTATCCATCTGATTCAAATGAACTTTCAAAGCATCAAAGATTGTTTGAAATGATAAAAAATAATATCCTTAAAGCATTAGAAACAAAAATCAAACATGTAATATTTCAAATCATGCAAATGACATAAGTAAATAATAAAAAATTATGTGTTTTCATTTCCTTTTTCTGAGAAAATGTATACTTAGATCCCTTGTTGGCACTATTGGCTACCCATACATGATTTTGGTCATAAGTCCTTATCAAGACTTCTAGGACATTTAAACTTTCAAATCAAATTTATTGTTACATATTTCCATTATAGGCTTTAAAAGATCTAAATTAACCATTAAGGATCCTTTTGTCCTTCTATCTCTGATTGGATCCATTGTGACCATAGGTGTCTTCATAGGTGCTCCTACACAAGTTACAATCCAAATACAAAACCAAGTTTATTGACTCAAAATACAATCTAAGAAAGGTGAAATTAATGTATTGAAATTAAGCTTAACAAACTTAGAAAACAATGCACTAATTTAACTTATTACCTAGTCAAGTGTTCCTGAAGGGTCATCTCTTTGCTTCAGGGTCTCCAATAGTGCTTCATGATCAATAGTACTAATAGTCCAAAGTTATTTTGTCTTTGGTCTTCCTTGATGCTTTGACAACTTGACATTTGTTGCTATAACAAGGTATGAATACATGAGAATAGTTTTGTGCTTCTCATAGTCTTCAAATGCAAGAATTCCATTCTTTCTAATCATGTATGTTCACAACCATGTTCCCGCAACAACAACTGAACTAGTACGATATGTGAACCCATCCCCATCTTTCATTGGTTGTACAAGCTTCTTTTTACCTCGTACACAATGTGCTAACCAATAATCTAACCTCTCATCATTCCCCTGCGGTGCAACCAATGCAAAAACATCTCCTGGCTGCAGAAGATCTGAAAGATGGTCATACTCAACTGAAGTGTCCATGTCATCATTTCTTATAGAGAGTGTCAAAGATAAAGGAGTTAGATATTGTGGAACCCATGTATCCACCCACTCACTTGACTCACAATGATCCCAATCATACTGAAAACACATGGGGCAAAAACAAGCCAACTCTCATGTCCAAATGGTCCATGTCCTACTATTGGAGCTTCGAAATGAATGCATTTTTGAAGAGTCTTTCACTATTTGACAATCCAATCTATCTCCTATAGTTCCCTCCTCAACCAACCAAAAGAATCTACGCACTATAGAATCAAGAGTCCCCCCTGTGACAATGCTAAAGTACACCAATCAACAATAGGAGCATCAAGAAGTACAACACCTGAAATCCTCAATTGCTCCTTAGCTAGAGCTCTCTTCACACATGCACCTGCTCCATCATGCTCCTCTTTCCCATGCCCTAACTCAAAAAAACTCCAAATATGAGGTACACCTCTCTCCACATGCATTCTACACAACCAATAAAATGTTTTGGCATTCTTAAATTGACCGGTGCAATTATCCGACCAAATGAGATGCCTATCCATAGCAATACCATTTTCCTGCAAGAAGTCAAAATAGTTTTGGAAATAATGTTGAACAAACTCATGAGAGTGAGACCTATCGTCCCTCATATAAAAATGGTACTCTCTGATTATCTTTCACTCATCTTTTGTGCTATCAGGGGAATGTCTATATGTGATGTGTACAAAAATAGCAACCTGAATGGAATTGTAATATTGAGCTTGAGTCTCATTTTGGGGCTACAATGTATAGTTCTCCGCAAAGTCTACAATGGATACAATAGTTCCAATGGGGAAAGTGTCCTTACACATCCTAAATTTTTTATCCGACCATTGAGACCTGTGACTATGCCTTGCATACTTGTAAAAAATATTTGTCTTGAAATCTGATATAAAATCAGCAACATTGTATTCTTTTGCAACTAACTCACATCTAGAGCCTTCACCTCCACTCTTCAATGTATATTTCACTGTTTCATATACCTTTTTTTGGACGAGTGTCTTTCCAAAATTGTGTTCCAAACCCTCATGAAAAAATGTCCTAAACTTGGACAAGCCACCACATTTTGAGCACTTGGCATTTAAGCAATCTTTTTTATAAAATAAACAACCATCATCTCTATGACATAATAATTGATCTAGCAAGTCTCTTGATGATTTGGGAAGACCACTTGCACCACAATCCTCAAGAATTTTGTTAGTATGCAAAGTAGAACAAATGGACCATAATAATTCATGATGCATTGAAAACTCAACATGATATTTGCAACAACATGTATTTCGAATCTTAAGGGGTACACAATAAAATGGCTTCACGGATTCAAAATACCTTTGTGATATTTTCAATGTTGGATGTGTCTCACAAAATTTTTTAAACAACATTGTTTGACTTACCTCCACATAATGTTTAGGATGTGGAGTGCGGTCTCGATTGCCAACTCTCAACTTCAAGACATCCTTCACATTTGGTGACACTCTTGAGTTAGCATCCTAAAATTGTTGAATTTCATCCTTGACAACATCTGTTAGCTTCTTATCAAAATGTGGAAGTCTCCCACCATAATCCCATGTATCAATTTGAAGCGGATCATCAAGTATTTATCTTCTTGTAAGTGCTCTACCTAAAGTTTTATGGTCTATATTGAAGTCAACACATGTTTGTCTCATCAAATGAGCCTTTCTCAACTGATGACTTACTAAGGAGGTTGTAATAACCCTCCGAGCAACTCTCTTGTCTTTTTCTCTGCTATTCTTCCCAATGCTATTGAGATAATTGAAAAGATTCTTCACAACAATGGAATTTCTCTCCATTTTCTTGTTCACATGAATCTTCAATTTCACAAGTATAGGTCTCATCATTTGCATCTTTAAAACCTGCACAAAAATTTGGCATTGCTCAACCAATGTCTTGTTTTCAAAAAATTGATCATAAAGTCTTGAAGCCCACAACCTAACGGTTCTATGTGACCTCTTTCCTTTCCAATTATTTATAATGTTCTCCTCAATGTCAATTAACCATTTAGGTGTTCTTTGAAGCCCTGAATTTGAAGATTGATTATCTTTATTGGAAGGAACTTCATTTTGCATATAATTTGGAGATGTGTAACATTCATGTGGTTCTTGTGCAACATTTTCATTCCCCAAGTCTACATTTTCAATCTCAATCTGTACATTTTCATCTTCATTCCATTCATTGTCATTCCCCAAATCTACGTTTTCATTCACCAAGTCTACATTTTCATTCTCTGTCTCTACATTTTCATCTTCACTCCATACATTGTTATTCACAAAATTAATTTCCATATTATTTTCAAATTCAACATCTTCTTCACTTGCAACTACATTTACAAGGTCACCTTTATTAATGTTTAACATACCTTCTCTCCTTCTTTGGTGATTTTCCCTATCTTTTTCCCTATATGCTTGAATTTCTTCATCCGTCACCTTCCTCTTCCGTTTAGGCTTTCAACGACTGTTGCTTCCCATGGTGAGACCACAAGTTGACAAAAAACAAAAAATGGGCCCCAAATCACTTTTTTTTTCCTGCAACCCATGAAAAAGGTCTGAAACCCTGTGCTTCCCTAATCTGTGGGGACAGGGAATATTTTGGTCAAAGTTACACCAGTTAATAATCGAGTACCCGATATTTCAAGGTACATGAAAAAATGACGGGAGTAAATAAAAAAATTGAGCTTTTATATATAAAAAGAGGTATATAAAATATATATATAATGTATATTATATATATACTAATGTATTATATACTAATCTATTTAATATATTTATATACATACTAATGTATATAATATATATAATGTACTATATATTAATGTATATAATTGTATCATCTTAAAATGGAAGCACTTCCATGTTAAGAGCGTTTAGCCCTCTGAGTAAGTGGTTTAGGGTCATGATTGGCATCTTTGCATTCTCCCTTGTCTTCCACTTCTTCTTTGCACTTGATTTCTTCATTCTAGGTGAAATTAGGGTTAAGGTCTTAAGGACTTTCCTAATTTTCCCTCTTCTATGGCTCTACTTTCTAGGTAGGATTCAGAAATGAGACTTCCTAGTTCTTCATCATATCATTCCAAGGATTTTCTGTCTATTCCTGACACTGGGTCCTATTCAAACAACAATTTATAAGTTCTTGGCATCTCTGGAACCCCTATTGCAGAATCCTGACAAAGTTAGGGCCTAAGGTCAAAGTCAACCTCGACCCTGACTAGGTCAGGGTCAACCTCAACCTTGACGTCTTCCTGCCAGGATTTCAAATTGTCATTTGTCGGTAGTTTGGCTTTTGAGAAAGTTATTTCTCCGCTTCCGGGTGGGTTGTTTCAAGCTCTGAAATGGTAAATCCTTTAATTGTATTTAATCAAGGTATATTTTCTAAAGGTGAGGACCTAATTGGGATATAATTCTCCAAGGTGGCCCATCTAGAGGAGTGTGCCCTAGATCACTATAAAAGGAGGCCTTCCTCTCTCATTTTCACAATCAAGTTTTTCATATCACTCCATCATCAAGTTTTGGCAATCAAGCTCTCAAGTTCTCAAGGTGATCAAGCAAGCATTCATTCAAGTATTCAAGGCTTCTTCTTCATCCAAGTTCTCCATTCAAGATCAAGGATTCAAGCATTCAAGCTATTGAAGGGATTTGGCTCAAGCATTCAAGATCTATCATACAAACCCTAGATCTAGCCACTATGGTGGTGTGATCTTCCTTCAAGATCCTTTGTTCATCTTCAAGGTGGATTTCAAGCATACAATCATGGAGGTTTGATGATGTTATGTTCAAGATTTCATATCAATATATTTGATTACATTCCAAATACATTAGCATATCTATTGAATTGCATAGCTTCATTGTTAGATTCATTTCTACTACTTGCTAGCATTCTCCTATCTCAATTTCAATATTAAGGTTGATTCCAAACTAGGGTTTGACCAAGGCAAACCCCCCATACAACAAAAAAAACCATTTTTCTTGTAGGCACAGGTGTGGAATCTCAAATTTGAGATCGAATTTGAATACCCTTTTTGGCAATCTTTCAGGATCTGCGAACAGAATCGAAATCAGACTTCAAATAAATAATGTGGTCTTTGACCTTTTAAAAGGTCAAAGTTGACCTGTGTGAATTTGGAGAAAAGATTTCTGGGTTTTGTCTGCCTTGACATTTCCAATCTAGAGCAAGTGACAGAATCTTTAGAAAGTTCATACAGAAGCCAGAATTCAGTGTTTTCCAGATCTGCCCTAATTCAAGGTTAGTATTTGCACTTCAATTATTTTAGATTTCAAGCTTAATCCAACTATAGGGAAGTATAGGGTTTCTCTCTCTCTTTCATATTCTTCATAGATTGATTTGATTGTGTATTAACCTCTTGGTTGATCAAATTGGATCTCTCCTTTGGGAATTTGGATTTAAGAGTGAATCTTACATTTTCCCCACACACATACCCAAATAGTGGTGATTCCAAATTACCACTATTCAATAATATATATACTAATGTATATAATATCTATATAATGTATTTGAAAAAAATACCTCCATAGTTGATTTTGAAAAAATACCTACATAGTTGATTTGATGACAAACAGTTTCAGCCCAAGTCCTCTTGAAAGTATCCAACATAGGATTTTTCTAGAGACTCCTTATAATTTTGGTGGTCTGACTATACTAAATAAGTATATGTCAATGGACTTCCCCTCAATTGAATACAATCAATTAATTTTTTAACTCTCGAAAAGAAATTTCACAAAGATGTAGAACCACCGTACGCTCATTATCTGTTCTAGAAACTAACAGTGGCATTCCAATGTGTCTAAAGGGGTCGTGGGGACTTCCTAGGGGTCCTAATGTGTGATAAGGTGTACTAGGACCCCTAGGAAGTCTCCATGACCCCTATTGACACATTTGAATTCTCAAGTGTGTCCAAAGGGGTTGTAGGACCCTTTAGGACACACTTGAGGGTTCCAATGTGTCCATAGGGGTCATGGGGAATTCCTAGGGGTCCTAATGCGTGATAAGGCATACTAGGACCCCTAGGAAGTCCCCATGACCCCTTTTGACACATTTTTGATGCAGGGCAGGGAGCAAGAGGGGCCAAAGGATGGTACACCCTAATGATCCAAGCCTGCAACACACATGTGGAAGCAACAAACAACAAGAGTGAGAGAGAGAATGCCATATCCTTTCAATTATTATCACCAATTTGAACCATAGATGTCAGGTTGTAAGGCCTTCCTAGTTAGGGGCTGATATTATAATGAATTACAGAAGTCCTCAAACATGCGAGGCTCTGCTACAAATCTCTCACTAATGCCATTTATCTTCTATCAAAACTAACTCCCTAAACTACCACCAAACATCTACATTTATACAAGAAGCTACTGAGCTAAGTCGGCCTTTAGATCCATAATTAACAGAAGTAATGGTCAAATCTAGGACAACACACTTTGCAATGATGGATTCCATCATTAATTTCATGATCTAATATAAATTCACAAGTCAGCCACAATAGAAAACAAAACTAAACCCGTCGGTAAGCAAGATAACCGAGTAGTAGGCAAACAACATCGAGGGCCAGTGAAATAACCAACCACCCAGGAGATAACTTACCACACTCGGTAACCAAAGGAAAATGACCAACTACCGACCAACTCGGTCAAAGTAGAAACTAAGCAACATAGACAAAACTCTGAATTCTTTTTTGTGACACGGGGTTTCCAAGGACCCGAGATGCTCCTGCATCAGACACCTGGGGTTATTTTGAAATGATTCTCCAAATCATTTAGTAGATCTGGTCCGAGCTACATCCAACTCAAACTATGAAATCCATGAACTATCTTCCATCGGTCTATTCTTCCACTTAACCAGATATTCCATGTATTGTTTTCCTCTTGTACTTTTTCCAACTCTTTCCTTCAAAATCTGTTCAACTTCATCATTCTACTTCTTAGGATATTCTGTCGGTACAATCACTTCTTCATCAGATTCATGATACTCATATAAATCAGCAATGTTGAAAATTGGTGATATGTCCATGTCATCAGGTAACTCAATCTCAAATGCATTTCCACTCTCAAATTTCCTCAGGATCTTGCAAGGTCCAAACTTCTTCATCTTCATCTTTCCATATGTTCCAATAGGAAACTGGCCTTTCTTCAAATGAACCATCACTTCATCACCAACATCAAAAGTTTTATGTCTTCTTGATCTATGAACTCTATCTTTGTATTTCTGATTACTGTCTTCCAGCTTTAGCTTCACATCTTCATGAAATGTCTTCACATATTCAGCGAACTTTACTCCTTCAACACTTTTCTTATTCTCATCAGCAATGTCTCTTAAATCAGATATTCCTCTCGGTTGTGTGTCATTCACAATCTCAAATGGTGTCTTTCTAGTACTTCTATTCATTGAATTGTTATATGAAAACTCTACTTGTGCCAACATAGAATCCCAATTACTCGGTGTGTCTCCAACTAAACATCTCAAAAGATTTCTCAAACTTTTGTTCACAACCTTAGTCAGTCTATCAGTTTTTGGGTGAAATGTAGAACTATATTTCAATTCAGTGCCAAATTTCTTCCAAAGTGTTTTCCAAAACTATCCAACAAATTTACTGTCTCGGTCAGAGATAATACTCCTCATTAATCCATGCAATTTGACAATTTCCTTAAAGAAAAGATATGCTACATGTATTGCATCTGATGTCTTTCTACAAGGTATAAAATGTGCCATCTTAGAAAATCTATCCACAACAACAAATATAGTATCATTACCTCTTACTATCTTCGGTAAGCCAAGAATAAAGTCCATATTGATATCAATCCAAAGTTTCTCAGGAATAGCAATCGATGTATACAATCTTGTATTCTAACTTACTACTTTTGCAACTTGACAAATTCCATAACTTTTCACAAATTTCTGAACATCTTTATACAACTACGGCCAATAGTACTTCTCCTTAAGCAAATTCCATGTTTTATCAATGCCAAAATGTCCAGCCAAACCGCTACTATGTTTCTCTTTTATCAAATTAGATCTCATTACTCCTCTCGGTATACACAACTGAATACCTTTAAACAACATATCTTCCTGAATAAAATATTCATCCCATTTAGTATCTTGTTGATCTTGAATAAGTGCTCTAAACTTTCTCCATGGCTCAGAAAAATCAGGCTCATTTTCATACAAACCTCTTATCTCATCAAAACCAAGAACTTCAATTTTCATCTCAGCCATCAAAGATCTTCTTCTACTCAATGCATCAACAACTCGATTAGTGACTCCACTCTTATGCTTTATCACAAATGTATAACTCTGCAGATACTCAACCCATTTCATATGTCTCTGATTCAACTTATTCTGACTACCCAAATATTGTAAAGCCTTATGATCAGTATATAACACAAATTCACTCGGTATCAAATAATGTCTCCATTTCTTCAGTGCTTGAACAATAGCATAGAATTATTGATCATACATAGAATATTTCCTTCTAGCATCATTCAACTTTTCACTAAAGAAAGCAACAAGTTTACCTTCTTGACTCAACACAGCTCCAATTGCACTTCCACTTGCATCACATTCCACCTGAAATACTTTACTGAAATCAGGTAATGCCAAAATAGGTAATTTGGCAACCTTCTACTTCAGGGTCTCAAAACTTCTGTTAGCTCCATTTGTCCACTTGAATTCTCTTTTGTCTCCTCTCATAGTCTTAGTCATAGCATTACAAATTGAACTGAAATTTCTTATGAACTTTCGGTAAAAACTTGCCAAACCATGAAATGATCTTACCTCACTAGCATTCATGTAGGCCAATTCAAAATAGCTTCAACCTTTCTAGGATCCATCTTTAAACCATCAACTGAAATAACAAATCCCAAATACACAATCTCTTCTTTCATGAATGAACACTTTTTCAGATTTATCAACAATTTTTCCTCTTTCAATCTCTGCAAAACTTGTCTAATATGCAAAAAATGTTCTTCTTTAGTCTTACTGAATATCAAAATATCATCAAGATATACAATCATAAATTTACCCAATAATTTCTTCAAAACTTCATTCATCAACCTCATAAAAGTACTCGGTGCATTAGTTAAACCAAAAGGCATAACCAACCACTATGAATAATTGATTAAATTCTTATTTAATTAATTAAAGCAAGTTGTCATATTTAATGATATTATTTTTGAATAAAAGTTTGATTTTAATAATTGATTAACCCATAAATCAATTGTTTTATTTTTAAAATCAGTTAAGCTGAGAATAAATCACTATATTTATTTATTAATTCATAATTATCCATGTGCACAATCAAAAAGCAGTTAAACTCCAAATCAAAAAATCAATGCAAGTTATTGACTTTTTGGAACTCAACATCATTTTTGAGTTTTAAAGTTGATCTAAACTTCTAATTTGAGTTAAACTCTGCTTTTGCATGTTTTTGTGAGTTAATTATCTTTATTTAAAAATAACTCAAAAATCAACTTGAGTTATTTGAGTGATTTATAGCTCTTTTTCATGCACCTCCAAAGCCTTGGATTTCTATATAAATTAAGGCTTTAGCTCTTCACAAATCATCTCTCAAATCCACAAGAATTGTATAATCACGCTGGAGAATTGGAATTGGAAGAATCAAAGCTTCTTGCGAATCAACATTGTTGTGAGATCAATCTTGTTTTTACATTCATTTTAGCTTCATATTTCATATTATTATTAGATCATTTAGCATATCATAGCATATCAGTTTTTACATATCATAGATTCATATCAAGTTTTTATCATTCTTATTGCATCTAAAATAAAAATATATATAGCTTAATTTGCATTCAATTTCATATCTAGATCAATTGCATTCAAATCCTTCATTTAGGTGTCGTCTAGGTCACTGATCTCGATTGCAATCTGAGAACATCAATCTCGCACCTATTAGAAGGCAGTAAATCGCTTGGTTAGTTTAGCTTTCAATTCATTACATGATTTCATTTTTGCTAACCTCTAATATTTTACTGAAGTGTTGTGTCTACAGATCAGGTACAATTTTCACACACACATTTCTGGCGCCCACCGTGGGGCAACCCACCTTTACATGCTAGTTTTGATTTTTTTGGGGAGCTAAAACCCTAAAGTTTCAAAGATTTAATTTTATCTCCCAAACGGCTTGGTTTTTTTCTCTGAAATGTTTTTTACAAGTTGGACACATATCAGGGAAGCTACAGTAAAAAATTAAGAATTTTCTGAGATGTTTTGAATTTTTAATAATTTTTTCTTGAAATTTTGGAAAAAAGTAATATCTGACGCAAATCAGCATATTTTTTAGAAATTTTAATATTTTTAGAAAGCTCTTTAAATTCTACAGGGGGTCCATTCTTTGTGTTTTAAATTTGGACACAATATAATAGCTCAAATAGTCAATTTACAAAAACTAGTCTCTAGGGCACAAATGAAGAGATTTTTCTAAAAATTTTACATTTTTGGAAAGCTCTCTATTTTTTAGTAGGGGTCTCTATTTTGAATTTTTATTTTTGTGGCCAAAATCATAAAAAAAAAATCAGATCTTGTTGACTAGGTCAAATGCAGCAAAAAAAATAAAGTTTTGTGATGGGTATGCACTTATTTTTTTTACATGGTTCAATGAATGATATGAGTTGTCATTTGGGTTAATTTCTGGTTATTATTGCTGATAATAATTGATTTTTGAAGCTAACCCTATGGTTTTCATAAGTTGAATATATGTTGCATATCTTGTTTGCTTGTTTGCTTGTTGGAGAGTTCGTCACTTGCTTGCATGGAAAATCTCAACAAGAATTGCTAAAAATCAGGTAAAATCTACTATGTGTGTTGCAAGGATCGCAGGTATTCTCCTTCATCTAATAATATTTTGATTTGGACTTAAAATAAATCTCTTATGTGTCTGGCTTATGTGCATCTTCTCATGCTTTTGTCTATTTCTACACACTTGCATAATTGATACTAGGTTGTGACCCCTTAAGGATTCATTAAGTAGTCTTAGATACTTGTGATTGATCTTGATTGCTATCTTGGGTTATTGGACTCGCTAATCCACCAACCCCTCATTCCACCCCATGGTTCCAAGGTCAGCGCCACATTAAAGGGGAGGGGTCAACAGGACAGAAGCGTTAAGTGTTCCACTTGGCAACCCATTTATGCTTTTAGGAACTCACTTGTTTTCTAAGTTGGGGACTCATTTTCAGCTTGTGTGAGGTGTTAAGTGTTCCACCTTGTGGACTCATCTCATATTCTCTTTAAGCATTAAGTGTTCCTCTTTCTACTTTTTGGGTACTTTTGGTAGATTTTCTTTTTGGAAACATACATTTGTGCTCACATAGTAATTAGGCCCTATCAACACTATTCGTGATTCTTGAGAGATTGGATTCCCAGTGAAATCCTTCTTGATGACAAAATCCTTGTAGGTAGGGAGGATACTTAGTGCATTTCACATTCAACTTGGTTAGTGCGTCTTCTCTTATTGATCGATACATTCTCTCCCAGGAGAGGTTGATAGATCACATGGGGTTGACATCATGAGCTTTGGTGAATCAAAATTGGTTAGTGCACCTTCTCTTATTGATCGATACATTCTCTCCCCGGAGAGGTTGATAGATCACGTGGAGTTGACATCATAGACCTTGGTGAAGCAAAACTTTGTCTTAGCATGTCGGATTTATCTATCTGCTTTGTTTGGGTTAAAAGTGAAAAGGTGTCAAAAACCTTGGATCTAGAGCCAAGTCCCCTTGTCGTAAAATACTGTGAGTCATCTTTAGAGAGGGTTAATCATAGCGGACATTCCCTTCATAAGGCAAACTACATTGACAGAACCTCAAGCAGTAATAGCCATTTTCACCGTGGTAGTGACAACCACTATATAAATGTTCTTGTGGAAGAAATCTTCACAGGTGTGGTTCATTGTTGGGTTGTCAGATCTCCCTAGCAGCTCCTGAAGATTAAGTTCTCAGACTATGTCAAAACCCTGGTGCACTGGGATTGGAGTTCACCCCTTTGGATCATAAAAATTGCAAAGTCAAACCATTACTAAAAACCCTAGTGAGGCCAAATTTTCATTTTCTAGGGTATATGTGCATTATTGCAAAACATTTTGGAATATACACAATTAGCGCTTCGGAGGATTAGAACAAATAAAATCACTTGATTTTTCATGCGCAAGGTTGCTTTTGCCCTTTTTCATTGTTTACAGACATGCTTGAAATCACTAGCTTGCTATTTTGTGTGCTTGTTTATCTATCTGGTTATTGAAAATGAACAAATCTGTTACAATCCTCAAATCTGGATAGTACAATTTGCAAACAAGCTGAAACTAAAAACCCTAAATTTGCAAAATTTGAAGTGAAATTCTTTTCTAGAGTCAAAAGTCATCTCAGAAGGTTAGAAAGTCATACGAGTTTTTGTCAAATGTCATTTCAGTACTGCCCAATTATCGTATGGTGAACTACCCAGTGTCGTATGAATTTTTATGCCAAAAAATTCGAAAGTCAAAATCCTACTTGCAACTATCGTATGATATTTTCAACTGTTATTTCATTACCTACCAACTGTCGTATGAGTTTGCAACTATCATTTCATGGCATACCCACTATCATATGAGTCTGCAAAGTGTCGTTTGGGAAATTGTTGAGAGTTGTCAGAATTGTCTGATATTTAGCTTTTCAGCCTAATTTTAGAATCTGTCGAATGAATCACTATGTCAGGAATAGAGCATTAGCTATTGAGAATCCAATCATTTTCTTAAAGTGGCCTTTTGAATCCAATTCAGCCTTCTATTTAATTGATTTGAGTCTTTATCATCTCATGTCAAAACCTTGTCATAACTATCAATCTTCAATCAATCATCAAAATGACTAAGTGTTGTGATATCTTGTCCGCTATCTTTTGGGAACCTACCCATACATCTAGGGCACAGTATCCTTCATCCACGTCTAATCAAATCTTCAAATCAATCAAACCTTGACAAGGTTGCATCATCTGATCATCTTGATTCAATTCATTCTTTGGTTATCTGGATCTTATTCTTTTGTTTCACTTGAGGTTAATGGTGGAGACTAGAGCTTCCTCTCACAAGAAATCTATCACCACTCTCCAAACTCCAACTCTTGAGCAACTCATCAATTCTAGTCTTTACGAGGATGATGGTCTTGGCAACTATTGATTGAAATCTAGTTACATACCTCCTCCATCAACTCACAGAGGTACTCAACATACCCCTCATCAATCTAATCTAGGGAGTCCACAAACTCCTACCATGTCTCAAGCAGGGACAAATTTTGGCTCTCAAAGAGCTCAATCTCAACATGGTGCAGATCAGGAACCCACACCTAAAGAAATTGCTCAATATCAAAATGATGATAACTTCAAATGAATGATGAAGCATTTCTTGAAAGAAGATAGAGAAGCATACTTTTTACAATTATCTCACCAACGAGCTAAACTTCCTCCCAACTTTAATTTTAAAGACATCATTACACACGAGGAAGAGAATCCACTCACAGCTATGATGAAACAGATGCATGCTTTACAAGTTGAACTTAACAATCTTAAGAAAGAGAAGGAACCTAAAGAGTTATCCATGGAGGCTCTATGTCCTTTTCCATTTGACAAAGACTTGTACATACCACCATTTCCAAAAAGAGTGGAGATGTCGAAGTATGATAAATATGATGGGCACTCAGACCCTCAAGATCATGTCAAGGAATTTTGTACACAATCAATGGATTTCATGCATGAATTGACCTACCTTATGCACCTCTTTCCTAGATCTTTGGGAGGAGCATCCATTCATTGGTTTTCAAAATTACCTTCTACTATCAAAAATTTTGAGGAGTTGATCAAATTGTTTTATCAACAATACTCCTACAATATTCAGCACCCGGTCACCATGATCGATATCTGTAATCTCAAGCAATATCCAAGGGAACCATTCCTAACATTTCTCAAGAGATGGAGGAAGAAGTTCTCTCTATATGCCAAACCTATTCCAGAAATAGAAAAATTGGAAATCTTCATAAACAACCTTGTTCCAGGAATCAATTATCCTCTACAAATGCAAGATCATACATCTTTTGATAACATGGTGGATAATGCTATCAAAATAAAAAAAGTTCTTGTGAAAAAGGAGAAATCACACTTCAGAAAGACAAGAACAAAAATTGGAACAAGAACAAAGGCATCATCATAGATGGTGTTGTTGACACTGTCTATGCCCCATCAAAGGCACCAATCTACAATCTCACTCTTGGCACTCAAGCCATTAAAGCTTCAGAGAAAAAGTCTTTTGAACCATCTCAAAAGAAGCCAGAATACAAAAGATGGGATAAACATCGACAGTTTACTCCTCTGGGAGAGTCTTTAGAATCAGCTATGAAAACTCTACTGGCTGATAACATCATCTCTTTACCACTAATCTGACCAAATGATCAGGACCCGAAACTGAAATGGTGGAGAGGAAATGAATTTTGTGATTTCCATTGGAGTAAAGGTCACAAAACTAATAATTGCTACCACTTGAAACATATCATTCAAGATCTGATCAATAGTGGAAACATCACAATTGACAATCCCAAGAGCAATAACAATAATATAGCATTCAAAGAACAATTTTTGAAACATGGTCAAGAAGTTTCAACTTCTCAGCCTAATATGGGGGCAAAAGTCAACTATGCCTACACTAGAAATAATGTTGTCATCAATATGGTTGAACCATGTCTCTCTGAAAGTTGCAATGTCATCACAATTGTACGAAGAGACAGGGATCATTCCTCAGCTAACGTAGTTACTCGATCACAAGCTCAAACACATCTGAAAAGACAAATCCTAGATTCATCAAATGTCCCTAAGGTACCCTTCAATCTTTCATTTTCTTCTAAACAGAAGGCTTCTTCCAAATCTTCCAATCCAAAGGATACAAGGCCTACATCTTATAGCATTGTTCAACAACTCCAACACACTAATGTGAAAATCTCCATGTTTGAGTTGCTTCGAATATCTCCAACTCATAGAGGCATTCTTGATAATGCTTTTCTCGGTTCCAATGTTCCTGATGACCTTGATTTAGATAGGTTCCAGACTATGGTTGGACATATTACATCTCCGCAATATATCTCCTTTTTAGAGGAAGATGACAACTCCTTGAGTCACCCACATAATCAGCCTTTGCATATAGAAGTCTTGATCCAGAACTGTAGAGTCAAACGTGTGTTGATAGATGGGGGCATTGGCCTAAACATTTGTTCTTATAGCTTGATCACACAATTGGGATTTTCAGAATTGGCTACTGATCCTAGAAAGAAAATAACTATCAAGGCCTATGATGAACAAGAAAGATCTTCTAAAGGCACCATTATCTTACCTATTAGAGTGGGTCCAATTATCAAAGATACCATTTGTCAAGTTCTTGATATACCTTTGGCCTACAACATCCTTCTAGGGAGACCATGGATACATGAAATGCAAGCTATTCCTTCTACATACCATCAATATTTGAATTTTCCTTATGAAGGAGTAGAGGTTACCGTCCCCGCAGATCTGAATACAACTTGCAACACCTTGAAGGAAAGTGTAATAACAGAGAATCTTCCATTAAACCAACTAAAGAAGCATCCACATCTAAAATGCAAGATCTTGCAAAAGAGGTTAATATCAAAGAAAATAGTATGGGAGAATATACTATCGAGCTAGTCTTATCTTTGACATCTCTCCCTATCTCGCCTAAGTCTTATGGGCAATCTTTGAAATAATCCAAACCAAACTCTAAAGAACCTTTTGAAGCATATCAAAAGAATTTTGTAGCAGAACAAGTGTCCAAGCAACAATTTGAAGAGGATGAAGCTGTGCTATCATGGCTATACAAAGACGAACCTGAATCTCAAGTTGTTCAAACTAGTTACTCTAGAGTATCCAAACTCCCTTCTAAGTTGTATGGTCCAGGAGATAAATTAATAGCTAAGATGGGATATTTAGGTAAAGGACCTCTAGGAATTAGAGGAAAAGGTCTTGAGGCACCTCTCCCACATACTGGTAGAGAAAATAAAAACAAAGTTGGCTTAGAATTTAAGAAGAAACCATATCACCTCAAAGGTAATTGTTCCCATGTCATAGAGCAGATCGCACCAGGAGAACCTCTTCTTAAGAAAGAAGAAAAAGAACCATCAGATAGTGATTCAGACAGCTCAAAACTCATCCCCTATGAAAAATTGCCTAAGGAAATCAAAGACCTTCTTGATGATAAAGATGATCTAATCAAAAGAATTAATGTAGTAGAAACACAAGAACCTACTATCAATCAAGAGATAGTTGCAACACAAGAACTAGCTAATCTTGAAAGCAATCATGAAGAGGGAGGTGGTAGTGATTCTGAGACAGATTCCTGTGAGTATGAATTCAAATCAGAATCTGAGGGTAACCCTTCTTGGGGTATTCACCCCAACTTTACTCATGTTCTAAGATTTCCTAGAGATCCTGAATTAGAAGATGAATCAAATGACTATGAATGGGGAGCCATTCTAGAACCAGATGAAGATGAGCTTATTATAGAGAAACATGTTGATATTATTCACAATTATGCACCTAATCCCAATGTAAGTCTAGAGAGAAATGATGAACCTATCGAGTCTGATCCACCTATGGCTGAATTGAACTCCCATGATGACATTGAGCCTATTCACGAATTGAATGTCTTAAGTTGTAATATCACCTTTGAACTCGAGCATCGGGTTAGGACCAATGATGAAAAATCCATATCCATAAACACTATCTCCCAATCTTTCCCTACTTTGACTATCCAATATCCAGAACTTATTGATCAAACCTCCACAAATCTGAGCCAGGGTATTTATACCTTCCCAAATGACTATGCCCTTTCTTGCTACCTCAATGCAATTGAACCTATGAGGACTTCCATCAGTGAACTGAGCATCAACATGACCAAGTCGGACATCAAATATCTTAGTCAGAAAAACAAGAATAAAAAGAAAAAGAAAAAGAGTTCTGAGGGTGAAAACCACTTTGTGGCAGTCTTAGAACCTACAAAAGTAAAAATAAAAGATGTATCCGAAGGTGAAAACCTCTCTAAGGTGCCTAAGGATGAGATATTTGATGTCCTTCCAAGTCATTTATAGGACAAATCTCCAGTTCTAATTGAGCCCACTCAATCTATCAATTTGGGTACAATAGAGGAACCACAATTGGTACATGTAGCACAATCATTATCAAAAGAAGAGAAGCAAAAATTTACTACATTCCTAATAGAGAAAAAGATCAACTTTGCATGGAAATACTCAAATATGCCAGGATTGGATCCTAATCTTATAATGCATCATTTATCCATAGCTCCAAATGTCAAACCTGTTAAGCAAAAGTTGTGAAAGATGCATCCTCATGTTGCACTCTTGGTAAAAGCTAAATTAGAGAAGCTCCTGAAAGCTGGATCCATCCACGTTATTGACTATGCAGAATGGATCTCTAATATTGTACCTATTTCTAAACCAAATGGTTCAATCAGAGTGTGCACAGACTTTAGAGATGTGAATAGAGCATGCCCTAAGGATGATTTTCCACTGCCTAACATTGATATGATAGTGGCAATGATTGTTGGTTTCAAGATGTATTCCTTAATGGATGGTTTCTCTAGATATAAACAAATAAAAATTGCTCCAAAGGATCAAGAGAAAACTACTTTCACATGTGCATGGGGTACCTTCTATTGGAATGTCATGCCATTTGGGCTTAAAAATGTTGGTGCTACATATCAAAGAGCAATGACATCTATTTTCCATGACATGATGCATCGAACCATGGAAGATTATGTTGATGACACATTAGCAAAATTTATGATCAGAACTAAATATCTAAAGGACTTGAGCATGATCCTAGACAGAATGGAAAATTTTAGTCTCCGACTAAATCCTAAGAAGTGTGCTTTTGGTGTCACTTCTGGAAAGCTCTTAGGATACATAGTTTCAAAAAAGGGCATTGAAGTTGATCCAACTAAAGTAAAGGCTATAACTGAGATGCAACCTCCTATGAATATCAGTCAAATGAGGACGTTGCAAGGAAGAGTTCAATCTATCAAAAGATTCATATCATAGCTAGCGGACATATCACAACCTTTTACAAAAACATTACATAAAGGTGTGATAGTTGCATGGAATGAGGAGTGCAAAAAGAATTTTAACCATATCAAGAAGTATCTATCCAATCCTCCCATTTTGATGCCTCCTATTCATGGGAAGCCATTGATCTTATATGTCTCCGCAACAGCCACATCACTGGGGGCATTACTAGTGCAACATGATGAAGACAAAAAGGAAAGAGCCATTTATTATATAAGCAAAATATTGGTGGCATATGAAAAGAACTATTCTATGATTGAGAAAGCTTGTCTCGCTGTGATCTTTGCATCACAAAAATTGAGACACTATATGTTAGCTCATACCACGCATCTAGTAGCAAAAATTGATCCACTAAAATACCTACTAAGCAAGGCTTCCCTCATAGGTAGACTGGCTAAATGGGTCATGCTTCTAAGCGAATTTGACATTGAATATGTCGAAAGAAAAGCTATAAAAGTTTAAGTTATTGCTAATCAACTAGTAGATGCACCCATGTTTGATGACATACCAATGCAAATGGAATTTCCAGAATCCTCTATTATGCACCTAGCTTCTAGAGAATGGCAATTGTTCTTTGATGGCTCCTATACATAGAATGGATCTGGAGCAGGCATATTGTTCATAACTCCTCAAGGATACTCCATCCCAAAATTATTTAGACTAAAGTTCCCCTGCACAAATAATATTGTAGAATATGAAGCCCTTTTGAATGGTATGAAACTAGCAATTGAGTGGAGAGTGATAGAGCTACACATTCATGGAGACTCTCAACTTGTTATTCATCAAGTCAATGATGTGTACCAAACTAAAGATGAAAAGCTCATTCCTTACAAGAGAATGGTAGATGATTTAAAGAAGTATTTCATATCTATCACATTTGAGCAAATTCCTAGAATGGAGAACAAGGCTGCTGACGCAATGGCGATGCTATCTACTTTATTACAGCAGCCTGAACATGAGCTACACTACGAGCTCCTAGTGGAAGCACTATCTTATTCTGCATATGACTCCCTCGAAACCCGCATGATTTGCACAATCGTAGGTCATGATTCATCTAGATACAAAAACCTATTTTCCTATCTCCAAGACCAAATTATCCCCGATACTTTCAACCACCATGAGAAGAGATACCTTATCTGAAATGCCTCCCGATATGTCATCATTGGTAATGATCTATACAAACGAGGTCTAGATGGTACGCTACTTAGATGTTTAGAATGGGAAGAGTCTCATCGTGCATTAGAGGAAGTCCATGATGGTATTTGTGGGTCACACTTGAATGGTTTAACACTAGCTTGAAAACTTATTAGGGTTGGGTACTATTGGCCTGAAATGGAGAAAGAGGCTATCAAATTTGCTAAGAATTGTCAAAAATGCCAAGTACATGGCAACTTAATTCATGCCCCAGGGAGGGATCTAATCCCCTTTACAACACAATGGCCTTTTCACAAATGGGCATTTGATCTTATTGAGATTATTCATCCTCACTCTTCTAATGGACATACCCATATAATCACTGCTACAAATTATTTTACAAAATGGGTAGAAGCAGTCCCTCTAACACAAGCAACTAGAAAGAAAATATCTATGTTCATATTGAACTATATCATATGCAGATATGGGATACCTCATTCCATAATCATAGATAACAGTGGACAATTCAAGAACAAAGACCTAGATGATCTATGTGCCAAATTCAAGATCACACAACATTGGTCTTCTATCTACTATCCTCAAGGGAATGGACAAGCTGAGGCCTCTAACAAAAATCTATTGAAAATCTTGCACCAAACAATTAATAAAATAGGAAGAGACTGGCATCTCATGATCAATCTAGTTCTCTAGGCCTACAGAACAAGTATCAGAATGCCTACAGGGGCTACACCTTTCACTTTAGTTTATGGATCTGAAGCGGTACTACCTATTGAGGTTGAAATCCCATCACTAAGAATCAGAATGCATGGTCTAGTAACTGATGATGACTACAGAGTGTCTAGGTTGCAAGAACTTGAACTACTAGATGAGTGCAAACAAGCAGCGTATGATCATCTCAAAGTATATCAGAAGAGAATGTCTAGAGGCTACAACAAGAAAGTTAGACACAGAGAATTTTAGGTTGGTGACCTAGTCTTGAGAGAAAATCCTAAAAATCAATCCCATCGAGAACGCAAGGGGAAGTTTGAACCCAATTGGCTGGGTCCCTTTGTTATCACTGCTACTTTTGCCTCTGGTGCCTATCAACTCTCAATGACTGAAGGAGAACAGCTCTGAGAACCAATCAACATTCTCCATCTGAAGAAATTCTATGCCTAAAGCATTCAGTCTATGGTAAAAGGTCCTGAAAAAATCTAAAAAATTGGAAAAAGTCCTGAAAAAATGAACATCTTGGTGAAAACCTAGCAATAGGCGCCTTGATGATTCACAAAAACAAAAAAAATCAGAACATATCAAAAGTACAAAAAAAAATGAAAAAAAAAAATGAGAAAAAGAAAAAGTGCCTTGGTGAAAACCTAGAAACAGGCGCCTTGGTAGCAAAAATAGAATCTCTGCCAAGATGGTGAAAACCCAGCAAATGGGTGCCACTTTTTTCAAAATGCTCCATCTATCAGTGTAATCTTGGTCTTTCCCAGCTTTCAGTCTTGCTTTAGTTTGTACATATCTCCCAGTTTGTTTCTGTATTTCAAATTTTTCAATAAGTCAGTTTGTACACCAATTAGCTCAAGCATCTATATCCTATCAATGTTCCAACTTGGGGGCAATCAATGTCATATCCTATGGTCTCCAATGTATCTTAGATGTATCATATCCAGTTAGAGTCCTTTTGAAGCTTCATGTGAGTCGGTTAGTCAATCTTGTCTCCAGAAAGGATTTTGCATCTACAACAATGCAATCAAACTGAAAACTGAAAACAATCTATGCTTTTTACATGCTTTTATCTCCTTGTATGCTTACTGATTCGCATTGAGATTTTCACATATTGTGTCCCTTCGAGCTCTTCGATGATGTCTTTTATAGGATTTAGAGAGTGATGACTAGGGGTATAATCTTTTCTTTGTCTTCTGCTTGTATGTGAAAATCTAACGTCTTTGGAAATTCTAGATTGAAATGGTGTTTGACTGTAAGAGCCTCTATCTTGAATTGGATGGCCATGCATACCTTGACCATTGATACCTGGAAAATTCAAGGATGTTTGATCTGACTATTGTCTTTTTGAGTAAGTTCTTTCTCCTACTGTGAAACATGATCTTACCTAAGGATGTGAATGATAAAGGGTCACTACGGGTAATTCACACTAGATTTAGAATGATCTCTTGACTGTTTGATGTGTATGTTAAATGCAAATTGCTATATCAAAATGGACATGATACTCAGGTCATCTTGGCACTTGTGCCTTGGTGCTTGTATCTAATCTGACATTCCGAAAATAAAACCAATATTCATATGTCCATGGTTGTTTGACCAGTGGGTGTTGTATTGGTTCTTGAGCGTTACAAATCAATATTCATATGTCTATGGTTTCATGGCTAGTGGGCATTTTATTGATTTATCTAGTTACCTAAAAGTTCAATGATGATAACAAATCGACACATGATCAGTGAGTAGGTCCTAGGTCCTAGGGTTGCATTATCATCTTGCATGTTTCTTTGCATCTTTGCACTTTGCATGATCTCACAATGATTAAACTAACTTCAATGCTTAAACAATTCTTCAAATCGCATCTTCAAATCTAAGAAGAGCCGAATCTCACATGAAGGTTCCTCCAATGAAACAACAAGTAGAATCCTTTTTCGGGATCAAAATCAAAATCTGAGATTGTTTATATTATTAACTACTTGCATAATCAACCTTCAATCATAGTAGAAATCCATTTTTCAACTTAACTGATTATCTTACATCAAACTATCAAATTTTCATCTTGGTCAACCATGGTCAACTCATGGTCAAACCTAGTCAAACTTAGTTGTTTGGACCTCTAAACGATGTAGAATGCATTCCCAGACGTGTTTAACCACTTCTCAAATCAATTAACATGCTTCTAAACTATCAACGCTAACTTTTATTGTCAGATTTCAATTTTAATCCCGAAGGGGGCATGGTATTGCATATCATTCAAAGTCTATAATCTAAAGCTGAAATCATATCTTTCCTCAGTAATCAAGACAACAACCATATCTAGTTGTTGAATCATCAAAAGTCCTCATCGCTCGGGGAAAATCTATCATCACTTGGGGCATATCAGATTCGTCAATCCATATCAATCTGGTATTCTCCTAATCTTGTAAACTGTATCAGTTTTTTGCAACCATCAGTTCATTAGTGTTATTTCCTTGGTTCTTTGGTAACTGAAGGGTTTAGATGTGATACCTGCTATTTCTGATAAGACAATCGAGTCTAGAACCGGTCACTCACTTTTTGCAATCATAAGGTTCAGAATCAGGCATTTTGACGCTTTAGTTTAATTAGTTCATTTGTTGTTATAGTTAACATTATCTTTGGTCATTCAGGACCTATCATCTTCATATCAAATATTTCAATCAACTTCTGTCTCATATCAATTATCAATTTTGAATCAGTTTCATATCTTTATCAAACACAGACTATCTTTGAACCACTACGCTCCACATAGTAATTCAAAGAGGGGCAAAATACAATACCCCAAAAATGGACTATAGGTTCATTAACCTCTATATTGACACATCGAACGAAATCGCCATCAAAGTCCTAACCAAAGGCACATTTGCACATCATCGAATCCTAATTGATCATCTTAAATTCTGCATCGGGGAATATTCCTAGTAATATTTCTAATTATCTTTAATTTAATGATTATTTGGTGATAAATCTTATATATCCTAAAGTTTGATTATTTGAATATTCTAAATATTTAATTAATTAGATTTAATTATGCCACTTAATTATTTAATTGAAGTTAATTTTATTTATTCCTAAATCGTATTATTTAAATTTTGACAATAAATCCAAAATCCTATGAATAATTGATTAAATTATTATTTAATTAATTAAAGCAAGTTGTCATATTTAATGATATTATTTTTGAATAAAAGTTTGATTTTAATAATTGATTAACCCATAAATCAATTGTTTTAATTTTAAAATCAGTTAAGTTGAGAATAAATCACTTTATTTATTTATTAATTCATAATTATCCATGTGCACAATCAAAAAGCAGTTAAACTCCAAATCAGAAAATCAATGCAAGTTATTGACTTTTTGGAACTCAACATCATTTTTGAGTTTTAAAGTTGATCTAAACTTTTAATTTGAGTTAAACTCTTCTTTTGCATGTTTTTGTGAGTTAATTATCTTTATTTAAAAATAACTCAAAAATCAACTTGAGTTATTTGAGTGATTTATGGTTTTTTTTCATGCACCTCCAAAGCCTTGGATTTCTATATAAATTAGGGCTTTAGCTCTTCACAAATCATCTCTCAAATCCACAAGAATTGCATAATCACGCTCGAGAATTGGAATTGGAAGAATCAAAGCTTCTTGCGAATCAACATTGTTGTGAGATCAATCTTGTTTTTACATTCATTTTAGCTTCATATTGCATATTATTATTAGATCATTTAGCATATCATAGCATATCAGTTTTTACATATCATAGATTCATATCAAGTTTTTATCATTTTTATTGCATCTAAAATAAAAAATAATATAGCTTAATTTGCATTCAATTTCATATCTAGATCAATTGCATTCAAATCCTTCATTTAGGTGTCGTCTAGGTCACTGATCTCGATTGCAATCTGAGAACATCAATCTCGCACCTATTAGAAGGCAATAAATCGCTTGGTTAGTTTAGCTTTCAATTCATTACACGATTTCATTTTTTCTAACCTCTAATGCTTTACTAAAGAGTTGTGTCTATGGATCAGGTACAATTTTCACACACACACCCATGACCCCTTTTGACATATTTAAATGCTCAAGTGTGTCTAAAAGGGTCATATGACCCCTTAGGACACACTTGAGGGTTCCAATGTGTCCATAGGGAGCATGGGGACTTCCTAGGTGTCCTAACATGTGATAAGGTGTATTAGGACCCCTAGGAATTCTCCATGACCCCTTTTGACACATTTGAACACTCAAGTGTGTCTAAAGGGGTTGTAGGACCCCTAAGGACACACTTGAGGGTTCCAATGTGTCCATAGCGGTCATGGGGAATTCCTAGGAGTCCTAACGCGTGATAAGGCGTACTAGGACCCCTAGGAAGTCCCCATGACCCCTTTTGACACATTTCAACACTAAAGTGTGTCTGAAAGGGTTATAGGACCCCTGAAGACACACTTGAGGGTTCCAATGTGTCCATAGGGGTCATGGGCACTTCCTAGGGGTCCTAACACATGATAAGGCATACTAGGACCCCTAAGAAGTCTCCATGACACCTTTTGACAGATTTGAACCCTCAAGTATGTTCAAAGGGGTCGTAGGATCCCTTAGGATACACTTGAGGGTTCCAATGTTTCAAAAGGGGTGATGGGGACTTCCTAGGGGTCCTAACACGTGATAAGGTGTACTAGGACCCCTAGGAAGTCCCCATGACCACTTTTGACACATTTGAATACTCAGGTGTGTCCAAAGGGGTCGTAGGACCCATTAGGACACACTTGAGAGTTCCAATGTGTCCATAGGGGTCATAGTGACTTCCTAGGGGTTCTAACATGTGATAAGTTATACTAGGACCCCTAGGAAGTCCCCATGACCCCTTTTGAAACATTTTAATGCTCAAGTGTGTTTGAAGGGGTCGTAGGACCCCTTAGGACACACTTGAGGGTTCCAATGTGTCCATAGGGGTCATGGGGACTTCCTAGGGGTCCTAACACGTGATAAGGCATACTAGGACCCCTAGGAAGTCCCCATGACCCCTTTTAACACATTTGAATACTCAAGTGTGTTTGAAGGGGTCATAGGGCCCCTTAAGACACACTTGAGGGTTCCAATGTGTCCATAGGGGTCATGGGGACTTCCTAGGGGTCCTAACATGTGATAATGCATACTAGGATCCCTAGGAATTCCCCATGACCCCTTTTGACACATTTGAATGCTCAATTATGTTTGAAGGGGCCATAGGACCCCTTAAGACACACTTGAGCATTCTAATGTGTCCATAGGGGTCATGAGGACTTCCTAGGGGTCCTAACACATATACTAGGACCCCTAGGAAGTCTCTATGACCCCTTTTGACACATTTGATTTCTCAAGTGTGTTTGAAGGGGTCTTAGGACCCCTCAAGACACACTTGAGCTTTCCAATGTGTCCATAGGGGTCATGAGTACTTCTTAGGGGTCCTAATGTGTGATAAGGCATACTAGGACCCCTAGGAAGTCCCCATGACCCCTTTTGACACATTTGAATGGTCAAGTTTGTTTGAAGTGGCCGTAGCACCCCTTAGGACACACTTGAGTGTTCCAATGTGTTTATAGGGGTCATGAGGACTTCCTAGGGAGACTCAGCTTAGCCATCCTTACCTACTCTTTAACAGAGATTCTCCAAAATTTGTATACTTGAAGGCATCCTACAAGAAAAAATGTAAATTTTCCCAGAGAATATCCACAATTCATATACAAAAGCATCATATAGGAAAAATGACAAATAATTAATAGCTAAAAGGTAAAATTTATCATTAACGTCGGTAGTACCAAAGTCATACCTGCTGTCAAATCCTAGTCTATGACGTACAAAATGAGCAAAGCTAGTGAAATGAAAGGGAAGTATGGATCAAATAGCGAAGGTGCATCAAATCAGATCAACATCATAATAAATGCAGAAAATACTGTTATGGACAAAAATATTTGCATATTAATGGGAAAGAGTGGGAAGAACTTCTTGGACCCATGATAGAAGTTACAGATAAGGAGGAAGAGCTAGGAAGGGGAAAGCGGAAAAGGGAAGAAGTAAGATATGCATGTGAGCCTATGTCAAATGATGATGATGAGTACTCACCATCTACTAGTAGCTCAAGTAGTGACAGAAGCTCTTTAGTGCACATGTACACTGACACAAAAAATTCAAATAGAGAAGTAACAAGTGTTGTGGAATTATCCACAGAGAAATGTGAAATGAAGCCTCAAATTGGTTCATTAGCAAGCAAACAATTTGGTCATGCACTTCATTCTAGCACTGCAAATATTTCTTTTATAAATGCCTATTCGTCAATGGCCTTGCAAGGCAGTCTCACTCCTCATTTTACAATAAAGGGCAGCCATCTATGGTGCAAGGTTTTAATTTAGCTGACAAGTGGAGAGCTTCTCAAGGTACTGATCTCTTTCGTAGAGAATTTCATGATTCATCTCAAGGTTCTCATTTAGGTGACCAACTCCTTGGAGGTCCACAAATAGACCCATTGATTTCCCAAATTGGTAAAAGGGTAGATGCAATTTTGGAAAGAGTATCCCAATTGAATAGAAATGGAAATTCCAGTGAGCATAAAGTTATTGCAGATCCAATGGGTGTATCTCCTACACTGACAAATATAACTGCTTCTAGAGACTTGAGTTTAAATGGAGACTGCATGTTCCCAAACATGCCCCAGTCGAGCAGATGAACCAGATGTTGCTTGAGTAGAGAACATAGTGGTTTATTAAAGCATCTGCATTATCCCACTTGCTATCAGTTACTACTTTTTGAGCGTCTTGCCAACTACTTTTGTACGAGATTTATGTAATATATAATGTCCTCATGCAAGTACATGCCAATTTTTGTAAACATTTTTTGTTGTAAAGGGTTAGTGATCAATATCAAAGAAAAGGTTCTTGCATGTATTATTTAGACACATATCAATTACGAAACCATTTTTCTCCCATAACATGATAGAAATGGCTAGATTCACTTTGTCGGTATCAATAGGCAGCAAGATGAGGGAAGAAATATTTGTGAAGAGGAAGTACAAATGTTACTCTCCAAAACCATTTAGAGAGTAATATTCTTCTCATGATTGTAATAAGAAACTCAAAATGCAGAAGACGGCAAATAACAGGGGCATTTATTTCCTATGACCTATGTCAATTTCAGTTCAATTCCTATTGATGATATTCTCAATGTGTAAAAATAAACTAATGTGTTATTTTAAAATGGTGTTGACTGAAATTTATGAACATATGTCAAATATCCACTTTTTCCAGAATTTGAAATAGAACCAGTGGTAATATAATCAAATTTGTGAATTTCACATCCAATCATTAGATGTTAATCAAAAGTACAACACAGTAATATTTTTGAACTGATAAACAATCTTACTCTTACTTCAAACCTACTCCTATGTATGTGGGTTATTGGAGGTATCTATTGAACAATGTGTGGATCTGTAATGTCCCTATCCAGGACCTTACTCACTTTGCTTAAAACTCCTAATTAGAATTTGGATTTCTAATGCCTGTTGTGATATTATTTAAGTTTTCCTTGCTCCATACTAATTAATATTATAATGAATTGGTTATCCTTCCCCTTCTCTCTCTCTCTCCTACTCTCTCCCCTTCCCATTCCCCTTCTCTCTCTCTCCTACTCTCTCCTACTCTCTCTCTCTCTCTCCTTCCCCTTCTCTCTCTCTCTCTCCTACTCTTTCCCCTTCCCCTTCTTTCTCTCTCTCCTACTCTCTCCCCTTCCCCTTCTCTCTCTCCTACTCTCTCTCCTTCCCATTCTCTCTCTCCTACTCTCTCCCCTTCCCCTTCCCCTTCCCTCTCTCTCCTACTCTCTCCCCTTCCCCTTCTCTCTCTCTACTACTCTCTCCCCTTCTCCTTCTCTCTCTCTCCTACTCTCTCCCCATCCCCTTCTTTCTCTCTCTCCTTCCCCTTCTCTCTCTATCCTACTCTCTCCCCTTCCCCTCCCTCCCATACTCTCTCTCTCTCTCTCTCTCTCTCTCTCTCTCTCTATCCTTCTCACCTTCTCACTCTCTCTCTTCCTCAATGGTCACCCATGAATTTTTTAAATGGCTAATTGATTTCCTTTGCTTCTTTCAATGGCCATCCATGATTTTTCTGCAATCTTCCAACCTTTCATACATAGTTGTAAAATACATATTAATATATTATACATATAAAATAATATATAATATATGATATATAATGTAACATTTAATATTAATATATATTGAATAATATTTAATGTAAAATGTATATTATATAATATTTAATATATATAATATATAATCTAATATATAGTTTTTGATATATAATTGTATCATCTTAAAATGGAAGCACTTCCATGATAAGAGTGTTTAGCCATCTGAGTAGGTGGTTTGGGGTCATGTTAAGCACCTTGATCGGGTCTTTGCATGTATTTGGCTTTTCTCCCCACTTTCCACTTCTTCCCCGCACTTGATTTCTTCATTCTGGGTGAAATTAGGGTTAGGATCTTAAGGATTCTCCTAAATTTCTCTCTTCCATGGCTCTATTTTCTAGGTAGGATTTAGAAATGGATCCTCCTAGACTTCATCTTGGTAATCATAGGATTTTATGTCTATTCTTGACATTCTGTCCTATTCTGGCATCAATTTTTAGGTTTCTTGACATCCCTGGGACCTCTTGACTTGATTCTGAGTCAACTTAGGATTAGGGTCAATGTCTTGGGTTGACCCTGACTAGCTCAAGGTCTTAGGTTGACCCTAAATAGGTCAAGGTCTTAGGTCAACCCTGACTAGGTCAGGGTCAACCTCGACATTGACCCCTTCAAATTTTCAAGATCTTTAATTTTTGGGCTTCGGGCTTTCGGGAAATTTATTTTCCCACCTCCAGGTTGGCCATTTCAGGTTTCAAGATGGTAAATCCTTTAATTACATTTAATCTAGGTATATTTTCTAAAGGTGAGGACCTAATTGGGATTTAATTCTCAAAGGTGTCCCATCTAGAGGAATGTGCCCTAGATCACTATAAAAGGAGGCCTTCCTCTCTCATTTTCACATCACATCTCATCCAAGCAAGCTATCATCAAGTTTTGCAATCAAGCTCTCAAGTGAAAGCAAGTGAATTCAAGTCTTCAAGCATTCAAGTGTTCAAGCATCCATTCATCAAGGAGATCCATTGTTAGCTATTGAAGGATTCAATCTCTTTGGAGCTCCCTTTGATGATCCATCCTTCTCCATTCATTCAAGTCTTCTCATATGCAAAGATCAATTCAAGATTGGTGTTGAAGATCAAATACCATTGATTGGAGACATAATACATCCTACATTCTTTCCTACTTGTGGATTTGAGGATTCGAATCCTCTACAAGGACTTCAACATAAGCGAGGTGATTTGTTTCAATTACTTTGTTTATGCACAATACATTTCAATTCAATTTCAAGGTTAATTCCTAAACTGGGGTTTGACCAAGGCAAACCCCCCATACAACAAAAACCCCCATTTTCTTGTAGGTACAGGTGTGGAATTTTGGATCTGAGAGTGAATTTGGATACCCTTTTTTGAAAAACTTCCAGGATCTATGAATAGAATTTGAATCAAACTTCAAATAAAGAATGTGGTATTTGACCTTTTATGAGGGTCAAACTCGAGCTGAGCCATCTTGAGGAAAGATTTTTGGGTTTTCTCTGTCTTGACATTTCCAATCCAGGACAGGTTTTAGATTTTCTTGAAAGTGCACACAGACATCAGAATTCAACATTTTCCAGATCTACCCTAATTTGAGGTTAGTACTTGTATTTCAAATATTCTATATTCTAAACATAATCCTCCACATTAGGGAAATATTGGATTTACTCTCTCTCTTCCTACTCTTTTTCCATAAAATTGATTCGATTGTGCATTAACCTTTTGGTTGATCAAATCGGATCTCTTCTTTGGGGAATTTAGGTTTTGAGAATAGATCTCATATTTCCCCCTTTACATTTGAATAGAGGTGAATCCATTTTACATCTATTCATTTTGGTGAACCCGACTAGCTTACTCTCTTTCTTTTTGGTGTTAGATTTCCCTTTGTCTTATTGTGTGTGTTCACCTTCACTATTCATTTTGGTGAACTCAACATACTTACTCTCTTTTCTTTTGTGAAATTGGATGCTTTATTGTGCTTTCCTTTTATCTTGTTAGAATTAGATTTTTCCTTTATGATTGATCTTGCATGCTAATTAGATTTCATATTCATGCTTTATGTGTTCTTAGTTTAGTTCATTTGCATTACCTTACTTTATGAGCTTTACTACCACTAGTCCTAATTATAACATTCCAGTTAGAAGAAGTCATAGACTCATGGGTGCCTTTGATCTTGAATCTTCTTCTCCTTTCCTTAGGATCCCCGATGATAACTTGATTCTTCATGATTCCAATCCTACTATGGAGCAAAACTCTTCTCACTCATCTCATGATGAGGATGATACTTTAAGAGTTCCTCCTGAAAAAGTACAAAATCTTTCCACTAAACTTGATAAAATGGGTAATTGGCTTCTTCAAGAAAACCATAATCAAGATTCCATTCAAGCTATAGAGGCTCTTAAGAAAGTTCTTCATGATAGTGATCAAGGTATTAACCTCTTGCATGGTATTACTCATCTTGTGCATTCCAATGTTAAACCTTTAGCTCAAGAAGCTCAAGATTTAGGGTTAACTCCTCCTATCACTAGTGTTGAACCTCCTTCTAATCCTTTACCTATTATTCCTATCTATACTTCTTCTTTGGTGACTGTGACGGTTCCCTCTGTTCCTATGAGTGTTCCTCCTGTGTCCCTTCCTATATCACAACCTTCATATCATAATGTTCCTTTTACTTATTCCAATCCGCTTCCAACTGTAGTTCCTAGTGCTCCTCTAGTTGTGTCCTCTATTCCTTCAGCTTCTTACACTTTACCAAGTGTGTCTAATGTTGCTACTCCCCCTATTTCCTCTAATGATTCAACCATCATTAGTTTGGCCAGATTGTGTCATCCTTACAACAACAACTTGCTTCCTTGACTCAAAACAAGTTTAGTATTCCTACATGTGACATGGGAAGTCCCTTGTCCCGGGATATTATCCATACTCCTATTCCTCAGCAAGGTGAGATGCCTCATCTTGAGAATTATAATGGAAAAGGAGATCATGTTCATCATGTTAAAACATTTCAAATCTTTTGTAGTGATAATGCTCATGACCATCATATTTTAGCCAAACTGTTTGCTAGAACCTTTCATGACAAGGCCTTACAATGGTATTGTTCCTCTTGCCTCCTTATTCAATTGATTCCTTTCCACAACTTGCTAATGCCTTTATTCAATAGTTTCAAAATAATATTGGCCCGCAAGTGTCATTGACTGATTTAATGCATTGTAAACAAAGTGCTAAAGAAAAATTGACTAAATTTATTGGTAGATTTAAGCATTTGCATGCTCAGATTTCCTATCCTATTCCTGATATTGATATTCAATGTATGTTTATTTCAAATTTGTAAAAGGATATTAGAGATAAGATTCTGCTTACTGAATTTACCTCTTTTCAACAACTTTGTGCAGCGCTTCATCATTATCAATTACAAGTGAGTCAATTTGAGAGCACCACTCTAATGGCTCCTGTTCCAGTTGATAAGAGTGATGTTGCTCCTAATCCAAACAAGTTTCAAAAATTCAATAATTATGTCAAGATAAACAAACAAGAGAATGCAGTTGCTGATCAGGTTGATGTTGCATCTCATAATGCCACTTCTGCATCCATTACTTTTTGATTAAATCATAAATTTACTCCTCTTTCTAAAACTTTACATGCTATTATGAATAGGTTGTTAGCTGCTAATATGATTACTTTACCTCCTATTTGACCTCTTTTACCCACTACGATTCCATCTAAATCTTTTGATCAAAATGCTTTTTGTCAATATCATCATCAAAATGGTCATGATACTGAGAGATGTTATTCTTTAAAACACAAGGTTCAAGATCTAATCGATTCTAAGGTTTTATCTATTGATAAGCTAGATAGTAGTGGGAATCAATCTGTCTCTCCTCCTAATCAAAACCTTCAAATCTATACAAACTACCTACACATGATACTAATACTATTTCTCAACCATCTGCTATGGAAATTTTGTATGATTCAAAGATAGATGATCTCAATCATGTTGTTAATCAAGTGGAGCATATTGATAAGTCTATATCTTCACCTCAACCCTCACCTCAAGTTCACTCTCAACATCGACCAAAACCTAAACCTAAAGTGAAACCTCAACCTAAACCTCGATAAAAATTCAAGAATAAAAGACCTTGGGAACTTTTGATTACCTTTGATGACTCTAAGATTATTAAAGCTCCTGATGGTCCCCTTTACATTGCTACTAGTATTGCTCAGATACCTACTCGTGGTTGTCTTGTTGATCCTACCTCCTTAGTCAATGTTATTACTGAAGAAAATATTTTTATGAAAATTTTGCAATGTGACTTCTATGATACATCAAATGTGTGGATTCAAACTTGCAATGGTTTTCTTTATCCATCATTTGGTTCTATTACCTTGTCAGTTGAACTTTTTGGAAAAATTGTGAACACTACCTTTGTTGTGGTTCCTACTTCTGATCAATTTCAAGTTAAGCTAGGTTTACCTTGGTTGACTACCATGCATTTTGTTTCTTCCCTTATCCATAAGTGTCTTAATTTCATTCATGATGGTGAAGTGAAGATGATCAATCATAGTCTATATCAACCTTCTAGGCCTAGAGATTGTGCCGCTCTAGATTTCTTTTGGCCTTCCTTACCTAATTCATGTCCTCCTAGACTTGATAATCTTCTTCAATCATATCAAGCTTATCAACATCATAAAATCCTTGAATTAAGTTCACCTCCTATGGATCTTAATCATGGTCTTTTACCTACACCTTTGATACCTCCTTTAACTATGGCTTCTAGTTCTATTAATCAAGTTCCTTCTACCAAACCTATCAAAGATCCTATGATTGTTCCTCCTATGGTTGATAATCCTATTAATCTTCCTAAAGAACCTATGAAGGATCCCATGATTTTTCCTCCTAGTTCTCAACCGATTTCAAATAAATCAAAATGTAACTGATCTGCTAATGAATGTCATAAAAAGCATCGTGCTCATGCTAAAGTTAAAAGATCTCTATCTTCTTCGGATAAACCTATGCATAATGTGTTAGAAGATGTTGTTACTAATAATGATATTCACATGCATGATTATGATTATTCTATTCATATCTTAGATCCTATTTTGATTAATTTGGATGAAGAAGATACTGATGATGTTAATGATGAATGTGAGACTATTGACATTGACATTGATTTACCTGATATGCTTTCATCACAATTAACTCTTACACCTAGTGTCGAACATAGTGATTCTCAAGAGGATCCTTGTTTGGAATTGGCTATCATTCCTACTAAGTTGGATATAGTCCCTCTTGAGAGTTACCCACCTTCCCTAAATGATATACAACGAGATGGGGGAAGTAGGCAGCACACTTGATCGGCTTGTCCTTCATGGTAGCTTTGATGTGTGTTTTCCTGTTGTACTGTGCTTCTCCCGTAATGTGTTTGCTAAATGTTGTTAGATTCTTTTACATGATCCTTTTTACTCAGTAGGTGCAAGGTGATGAAGGAATCGAACCTGTTGTTCAAATTCTTCTATATGTAATCTCTATTCTTCTATGCATTGTTCAATGTTATGTCGTAACTGTGCTATTGTCTGTAAATGTTTCCTTGTATAATCTGCTTGGATTTGAGATATGGTAGCACTAATTTTTTTGGTCTCCATGTCATGGTCCAAAAATATTCTCCTTCATATATCTTATGTGATCTTTCCTCCTTTGTGATTGTAGTTCTACTTTCTTTGGGGAATGATGTCAATTCATTTGTAATAATATCATATATATATTATCATATGATCATACTGACCCCACGATAGGTAGATCCCTTCCATGTTCTTTGTATGTTTCTATGATATTTCCCTTGATTTGTCTTCATCTGGGGGCATCTCGACATGGAAATGTAATCAGTGGAGTTGTTTATGTTTCTGTTAAAGCCATTGCTCCTGTTAAAGTGTTAGCAATGACTTTAACGTGGGTTTATATGCTCTGCTCACCTGTCACACACACACACTTTTCAATACACACATATTTTTCAAGATACTTCTTTTCCCTTTTTGGATTAGTAACTAATCCTTAAAGCATGGATTTATATTTTAGGATCTCTTGATCCCTCTAGTTTCAAATACACATATATTGTGATCCCTTAAGGTCGGAAGTGTCCTTAAGACTGGATCTCTTTTGTTTTTGGTTTTATTCTTATCGAATAGAATATTCCTAAGGATAAATCCTTGATGGGTTGACTAGTGAGTAGCCACATTCACTAGGCGGTTCAATTCCATCTTTCCAGTTGCACTATTTTCCTGTGTGGTTCACAATGGGACATAATTTCTCATTGGGCAAGGTAATCACACCTTCTTTCTCTCTCTAGAGATGTCTCTCTTATTGTGATCTAGAAGTCAATGAAGACTTGAGTCCCTAGGGGATTAAGGTTTCTCTTTTATCTTTGGATTATGATAAGATTATTTTTTTATTCTGATCTCCTTTACCAAGAGTTTGCATCGAGTCCATACTCTTGCTAAAGTGGGGGCTTAATGTATCGTCTTAAAATAGAAGCACTTCCATGATAAGAGCATTTATCCCTCTAAATAGGTGGTTTGGGGTCATGTTAAGCACCTTGATTGGGTCTTTGCATGTATTTGGCTTTTCTCCCCGCTTTCCACTTCTTCCCCGCACTTGATTTCTTCATTTTAGGTGAAATTAGGGTTAGGATCTTAAGGATTCTCCTAAATTTCTCTCTTTCATGGCTCTATTTTCTAGGTAGGATTTAGAAATGGATCCTCCTAGACTTCATCTCGGTAATCATAGGATTTTATGTCTATTCTTGACATTCTGTCTTGTTCTGGCATCAGTTTTTAGCTTTCTGGACATCCCTAGGACCTCTTGACTTGATTCTGAGTCAACTTAGGATCAGGGTCAATGTCTTAGGTCAACCCTAACTAGGTCAAGGTCCTAGGTCAACCCTGACTAGGTCAAGTTCAACCTCGACATTGACCCCTTTCTCCAAATTTTCAAGATCTTTAATTTTCGGGCTTCGAGCTTTCGGGAAATTTATTTTCCCACCTTCGGGTCGGCCATTTCGGGTTTTGGGATGGTAAATCCTTTAATTACATTTAATCTAGGTATATTTTCTAAAGGTGAGGACCTAATTGAGATTTAATTCTCAAAGGTGGTCCATCTAGAGGAGTGTGCCCTAGATCACTATAAAAGGAGGCCTTCCTCTCTCATTTTCACATCACATCTCATCCAAGAAAGCTATCATCAAGTTTTGCAATCAAGCTCTCAAGTGAAAGCAAGTGAATTCAAGTCTTCAAGCATTCAAGTGTTCAAGCATCCATTCATTAAGGAGATCCATTGTTAGCTATTGAAGGATTCAATCTCTTTGGAGCTCCCTTTGATGATCCATCCTTCTCCATTCATTCAAGTCTTCTCATATGCAAAGATCAATTCAAGATTGGTGTTGAAGATCAAATACCATTGATTGGAGACATAATACATCCTACATTCATTCCTACTTGTGGATTTGAGGATTTGAATCCTCTACAAGGACTTCAACATAAGTGAGGTAATTTGTTTCAATTACTTTGTTTATGCACAATACATTTCAATTCAATTTCAAGGTTAATTCCTAAACTAGGGTTTGACCAAGGCAAACCCCCCATACAACAAAAACTTCCATTTTCTTATAGGTACAGGTGCAAAATTTTAGATCTGAGAGTGAACTTGGATACCCTTTTCGGCAAACTTTCAAGATCTGTGAACAGAATTCGAATCAGACTTCAAATAAAGAATGTGGTATTTGACCTTTTATGAGGGTCAAACCCGAGTTAAGCCATCTTGAGGAAAGATTTCTGGGTTTTCTCTGTCTTGGCATTTCTAGTCTAGGATAGGTTTTACATTTTCTTGAAAGTGCACACAGACATCAGAATTCAACATTTTCCAGATCTGCCCTAATTTGAGGTTAGTACTTGTATTTCAAATATTTTATATTCTAAACATAATCCTCCACATTAGGGAAATATTGGATTTACTCTCTCTTCCTACTCTTTTTCCATAAAATTGATTCGATTGTGCATTAACCTTTTGCTTGATCAAATCGGATCTCTTCTTTAGGGAATTTAGGTTTTGAGAATAGATCTCATATTTCCCCCTTTACATTTGAATAGAGCTGAATCCATTTTACATCTATTCAATAATATATCATATAAAGGATGGAGAAATGGGAGGGAGAAAGGGGAGGGAAAAGTTAAAAATCAAAATTCTGTCGGACTTTTCAGGTACCTGAAAATATCGGGTACCTGATTAGGCTCAGTATTGCTTTGTGCACCAAACCTACATGGTCAACTATTGAAATGTCTCAAAAACATGTTTTTCCCCTATTTCTCTAAGTTCCAGACTTCGACCATGTAGCTGATGACTTTTTTTTCACCTAAATTTGATGAAACAAAAAGGGTATCTTAAGGAGATTATCAGCTTTCTATCGATATAATTGCTGTCAAATTTTGAATTCGGTAAGTAATTATTAGTAATTTTCTAATTGAGTTACCTCTAAAGTGTTGATTTATATACTGATTGAAAAATGACTATGACTTTCAGATGGCATAACATTTTTGGAATATGAAAAATGTGTCACATTCTATGCTTTGCCTACTATAAGGAAAAACAAAATGAATTTTGTAAAGTTTTGAATGAGTTAAGGTGGTCAGACACGGGAGTTTTTTTATTCTAAAAATGTTGTAGCAGAAAATTCATAATTAATTATTTTTTTGGAATAAAATTACAAAAAATATGTGTCACATCCGGGCATGAGTCTACTACTTATATATAAAATCTTATAATAAAATATTATCATTTGATTATGATTAAGGTGGTCAAACATACATCTACTTCTTTTTTTCCTAAAATTTTTGTACTACTGCATTGAAATCTATACTTTTCACCAATCATACTAACTTTTTTTCAAAAAAATGCCTAGTAGTTTAGAAACTACATTCAATTTTCTATAGTTTCTTTTCTTACAACTTTTTGATATTAGGTTGATAGTTAGTTGAAATTTTCACGTCAAGTTGACTAACCCTGATTTGCTTATTTTTCATTGCCACTTAAGGGCATAGTTTGGCCCCTCATGATCTTGCACATACCCAAATATTAAAATACCTACTTGAAGTATTTTCAACTTATAATATATTATATGAAATCAAAACATAATAAAAATTACATGACCATAATCTTGACTCTGAGCTCTACAAAATGGTATTTTTAGATTTTACAGAAAGGTAAATTTTGACAGAGAATTCAGGTCCAGAACTGAGAACTTTTGAGAGTCACCTTTTTTTTCTTATTTGGCTGCCACATGGATTTGGTCGAACCTGTTCCGGCAGGAACGGGTTCAGCCGGAATGGGTTCGGCTGGAATAGGTTCGACTAGAACGGGTTTGGTCGGAATCTGTTCGGCTGGACCTATGGGTGACCAAACACGGTCATGTGCATGACCAAGCCCCTTAAATCCAAATTTAAAAAATGCGGCCGATTTTTTAAATAAAATCAATTTTTTATAGATTTTTAATAGTTTTTATGAAATTTATTAATTATTTTAATTTTATTTGTAAGAGTTAAGTGATTTTTATTTTGAGTTCTATTTTATATTTGAGTATTGCATGTCAAGTCTTGGTTTAGCATTTTCAAGTTAAGTGATTCTTTTCTATTTTTCACAGGGCAATTTACCTGTTTATGGTGTTGCATGCATTGAAACCCTTATTCGGTTTTCTTTATTAAGAGGATTTTGGCTAGTATTTGATATATAGGTTTATAGATTTTGGCTCTGAGATTGAATTGGAGGATTGTGAAAGCTTTGGGAAATTTCAGGGCTGTTGGATTGTTCTTTGCACGATTTCTGTTGAGTGGTGGTTTAAGGTAGCGTTTGAAAACCTTTTTTGCAATTATTCTTTAGAAAATATTGTCTTCATTGTGTCTTCCAGATAGGTTGATGATTTTGGAGTGATTGTATTTTTTTTCATTTTCCTTGAGAAAATTTGTAAGATTAGATTGTTGTGATTTTGTGAATCATAAATATGTATATATTTTGGTTGCTTATGAGCGTAAGCTTTTATAGAAATGTGTGAGTTTTTCCAGTTAGGGTATTCTATCAATCTGATTATTCAAAGCCTTGCCTACTTTCTATCTTTACATGCCTTCAAGAAACCCAATTTGTTTAGCTTTGCATGCTTTTAAGTCCATTTTTTTCCCACCAAAAAACTTGAAGTCCATTCTTTTATTGGAATATTAAATATAAGAATATTTTTAATTATTAAGTGTTAATATTTATTTAATATTTAATTGTCATGCATAATTATTAATATTTCAGTGTTTTCAAGTTAAGTGATTCTTTTATATTTTTCAATCTTAACAGTTTTTGCAATGGGGAATAAAAGGAATAGAGCAAGAAAATATGATCGAATAAGGGATGATAAAAAAGGTCATACAAAACATAATCAAGATCAACCTGTTGAAGTTCAGGAAGAACCTATTGATATTCAAGAAGATGCAATTCAAGAAGGGGACCAAATTGGTAGTTCTGGAAGTGGAAATATATCTTTTGGCATGGGCAATTTGATGGAGATGAATGAGGATTCACTTTTCAGTCAAATTTCATTTGAAGAAATGTTATCCGAAAGTACAATTAAAACCCATTGCAAAAAACTTTGGGATGAATATTTTGAAAATAAAAGTATGGTTAGAAGAGCTCAATTATTTGTTAGGTTATTCAGAAAAAAAGAAATGACTCCTATTTTGGAGTTGTTGGGTGTTGACAACAAGAAAAACTTGGGAGACAATGTAAATCAAACAATAGTTCAAAATTTGCAAGATGCATTAAACAACATTAATAACTCAAGTCAAGGAGTTGATTTAAGTGTTGCATGTAGAGCATTGATGACTACTTTATCTAGTAGGAGGTTGACACAGAGAAAACAAGTGCATGCAATTTTTGATTTACTGAATGTATCTAGAAGAACTATTCAAAGATATATCAGGAAGAGAAATATGTTAGATGAAAATATTGAAAAAAATTGGGTAAATATTTGTGGGCTTCCTCGAAAAGACAAAATTTTTGAAGATGCAAAAAAGCTGGTCATTGAATATTGGACCGCTCACTCTCGTGTTTCTTCTAATAGAAGGGATACAATATAGATGAAAGATGAAGAGACTGGTATGAAAACTACACATCCAAAACATTTTATAGATACAACACAAAGTGAATTATTTGAAGCATTCAAGCAAGAATTTTCAAATGTGAAAATATGTCAAAGAATGTTTGAGAGGTTGTGGCCTTGCTTTGTATGCATAAATAATGTTTGTGAAACTTGTTGTCGAAATCATGTTGAGTTTCATCTATACTTGCAATCATATAAAAAAGTTATGGCAGTTCTTCACTCAACTATGGTCATCCCTGGAAGTACGACACAATTTGTGAAGTCTATTATATGTGATAAATTAGAAGATTCAAATGAGTTCAAAGTACAGTGTATAAAGATGCTTGCAATGATTTTGAAGATTTGCATAAATTTCACTTGCAAATTGAGAATATTAATGTTTCAACACCAGTTTTGTGGAAAAGATTTGAATATGAGACATATCAAACAAAGAGCGGAGATGAATCCAAAAAAATTGTATTGAAGGAGGCTTAATTTCCCTACCTTGAGTTTATGACTAGATTTCGTACTCTAATTTATACACATATCCAGCATTGTCATAGTGCACGATGGCAAGCTAAACAATTTCGTGATTCCAAAGATTGTTTTCCACCTGGTTGTATTCTTTCAATTGTAGATTCTCCGAGAACTATACATTTTCCCCTCAAACAAAGCTTCAAGCTCAATATTATCATTCTGGTCAAGTTAGAATATTTGTGCAAGTGACCTATAGACATGCACAATATGATTTGGATGAGGTAGAAAGGGTCGATCCAAATGAATGCATTATCATCAAGGAGGTTCATTTCTATATCAATGATGATAAGATTCATGATAGGAGCTATGTGGCTCATTGTTTTGCAATGTTTTTTGAAGATATTGTGAATCGCGGGATAAAGGCTTCACAACACTAGATTTGGTCTGATGGTTGTCCAGGTATGTGTATAGATACTTCAATTTATTTTCATTCTCATTTAATTATTTGTTAAATTATTAAAGGATGACATGTATGTATGCATGTACAACTTAATTTTGTAGGACAATTTAAATCTGCAAAAGCCTTTAATTGGCTAGCAATGCAACATGCTAGATGCAATGTTAAGTTTTTATGGAACTTCTTTGAAAGTGGACATGGAAAAGGAGAGCACAAGGGAGAAGGAGCATGTGTGAAGCATGCACCTCACCAACATGAACTTGCAGGTACAAATGGTGTTACATATATATATATATATATATATATATATATATATATATATATATATATATATATATATATATATATATATATATATATATATATATATATATATATATATATATATATATATATATATTTCAAATAATATAATTTTAGCTTAGATTTATTTTCTTTAAATTGATAATTCAGAAATGTATAGGTAACATGATACAGAATTCAAAGAAAATTGTTGGATGGTGTCAAAGTCATTTTGCTCCTCAGGACATCAAATACGACAAACATTCTTTCTGGGAAGTGAAAGGTAATTTATATTTTGTTGTAAAATTTTAAATTAAATTTTGATTTTGTTTTCATGTCTATCTTTTCATAATTGTTGATCTAAAAATGTGCAACTTTCATTTCATATTTGTAATAGATATAGACAGATCTAATCCTTACAATTGTCAAAGAATTGTTAGTATTAGAAGTTTACATCAATTGATCACTACAGGACAACACAAGCCTCTTTTGATTCAAGTAAGAGAAAAATCATGTTTTTTTGCTCACTGCATTGAGCACAATCCATTGAGTCAATGTGAGAATATTGCAAATGGATATGTTTCAAGATGATGGCATTGACATAAACATTCATGATCCTATATATTCAGTTGATTATGAGTGTGTTTTTTATTTAGTTGTTATAGGTGCATGCACATACATGTTCTTTTATTTAATTTTAATTTATTGTACAAGTGATGTTTAATTTTAATAGAATCCATTTGTATAGGTGATATTTTTGTTGTAGTTGTGGATCCTAACAATGCAAAAAGTGTAGATTATTATCTACTAAGATGCATGAAAGCAAAATACAAGTTGACAGAAGAAACTATAGATGATGATGGACAGACATATCCGACTGGTTCAATTGTTATTAAAGGAACCTATTATCAGAAAATAAAGGTCGACAGAAATGGTGTTCAATTTATTGAATACATGTGCGGCCAAAAACTTCTACATTACAGTCACTTAGTTATAGCAACAAAGTTGCAATTTGAGACATTGCAAAAAAGAGGACGTGGCAATCAAAAGTGGAGGTTGTCTATTGAAGAACATGAAAAACTTTTGGAGATAATAAAAGATAGAGAGGATCCAGACTATATGTATCAGGAGATTTAGAATAAACTTCCTTTTGTAGCTCTTGTACTTTCATATTTGAACTCTATAGTTTGAAGTTTCATGTTCGAACTCATATATATTGTATGTTTTTATGTATGTTAGTTAGTTAATTGTATGCTTTGATTAATTAGTTAGTTAATTAAATGTATTCTTTGATTAATGCTTTTGGTAATTATGCTTTAGTTAATTATGTTAGTTAGTTAGTTACTTCTTTAATTATATGCTTTGATGCATTACCTCCCCTTAAGACCTCCCCTTAAGACATTAGTTAGTTACTTATTTTATTGTCTTTTACTTACATGACATTAGTTAGATTACTTAATTATGTTAGTTACCTAATTATGTTACTTAGATTACCTAATTATGTTAGTTAGATTACTTAATTGTGTTAGTTAATTATCTTAGAATAACTGAGAGGGGGGTGAATCAATTAATCACTGTCCCAATACAAAATGTATAATCCAAAAAAAAATACTTTAATTTATGTTGCTCGGTAACTTAAAATACTTTACTGTCTATGCATTTACCGATTACCGGTCTAAAAATTATAGTAGTTACCAATCAAATCAAATATGCAACATGCAAATATGACATCAAAACAAATATCACAATCAACACATAACACAAAAGATTTAATGTGGAAACCCTGTGAAGGGAAAAACCACCTGGGACCGACAACCCAAAAATATTCATTCTTCTAAAGTGAGGTCGATAAAGACCCAACCCTAATAAAGGTTACAAACACACTGTTAGGTGTGACCTTGTTAGAGGATTTAAGACCAACTGTTATCCTCCAACCAGCAATCACTCTGGGGTTGCCAGGATAACAATGTTCATTCTATGAATGATACATAATAAGACTTTCTTAGTCCACTTGGTTAAGAGATTTGACTATATAAAATGGTTAAATATGTAACAGTAGGTGATCTGACTTAATACAACTTCAATTGCAAATTAAAGATTAATGTTTAGCTCATACAAATCTTTCTGATCAATGTAACATTTTTTATTCAACAATATATCAACTTATTGTTCATCGGTAATCACTCTCTATCACTCTGTAATGCCCAAAAGTTCAGGTCAAAACACAACCAACAAATTTTTTTTTGGGTAAAAGATCCAAGTTTAAGATGCGGGACAAAAGTGCTAATGACAAGGTCCAAACGCGACAAGAGGTCAAACCTCAACAAAGTTGTTTTAATATCCATAGGATGCTAGATGATATCAATATAATCGAAGAAGATCGTTGACCACCTTCTCGATCAATATCGTAAATCATCGATCTATAAAGTGTATAGGTTATCTAAAAGGAAATGAATGTTTATTTAATAACGTTAATTCTATAAATAGGTTAACCATTTCCAATTATGTAAATTTCAAGACCAATTCGATTATGAAAATAAAATTGGAAGCTAATGAAAAATATTGAATATAAATTTCAATAATCGTCTATACTAATTTCTGTTCAAAATGAGTACATATTAATCAATTAATGATTACATTATTCCAATAGATCAATACACCTATTAACTAATTAATAAATCTAAAGGAAACATTATTTAATAATGTATATATATTCAAAGATTTAAACTAAATTATATATGAAATTAATTATAATATATTAATTAATTAATATAATTATTAATTAGTTAATATACCATAATATATTAATTAACATTGTATATGATCATAAATTTAGTAATATGATATCATATATAAATAACAAAATAAATATTTAAAACATTGCTAAATAACATCTAACTATTATTATTAACATGTCATTAATACAAATTAACCTAATAACATAAATTAATTAACAACCTAAGCTATCTTAACAACCTACTAATCCTAAGCCACTCCCTAACTTTCTAGCTCCCTACCTAGGTCTCCCTTCCTACTCCCTCCATCCACGTGCCCAAGGGAAAGGACACATCCAAAGCATGCGCCATTTTAGGGGAGATGTAAAAGTCTCCATAGGGAAGTGCATAAAAAGGGAAATTAAAGGGATGCTACAAAAAGTTATGACAAGCCTTAATAAGTCTTGGGACCCTCCAAACCTCTTACCAAGAAACAAGGACCTCATTCCCAAAACCTGCGCCAGTTCTCAAAGGAGAGATAAATGCATTAAAGGTAATGCAGACATATAATAAACAATTCTAAAGTGAGTATCCCCATGCTGTGCGCCCATGATGGGGAGTCAGCTAAGGTACATTCCCCTGCCCAATAAGAAGGTTTCAATTAAAACAAAGACTTGACATCCCTCCACATGTGCCATGTTATGGGGAAGATATTAAATAAGGTAAGGGGGTAAAGTAGATTAATATTTTATTTGTTTAATATATATTGAGGTGGCAAGTTTATTATATTAAAATGACTGTGGTATGAATTTTGTATGGGATTTTTATCCCATACAAAATCCAGAGAGCATTTTGCTTTCTTAAAATCTGGAGAGTGTTATTTTGCTTGCACTATTTTTACCTCTTCTTGCAAACTATGAGTAGTATATATTAATCATTTAATTAGTCTCCTTAATGCATAAGGAATTATATTGTCTTAAGATTGATAGAGTATCAATAAGGGTTAAATATAGTTTGATTGCAAATCAATTGAGATATCAACATATAAATTAATTTGTTCATTCCTTCATAGATGTTTCATTACAATTGATAGGTCTAAAAGAGTGATATGAATCAAATGGAGATTATTTTCAATGATCATGACATTTAAATCATCATATATGAATCTGCAATATTCCTACTTCAACCAAAATATGAAATCTTATTGAAATTGATACAATATCTATTCTATCAATATTGATTTTCATTTCACAAGAAGGAATAACTTCATTATCTCAAGAAGTAGAATACATTGGACATGGAAGAAATGATTCATCATTTTCAATATAGTCATCTCCTCAACTAAAATACATATTCTTTGTGATACAGAAGTATTCACATTTACAACTAATTAATCCAAACTGGTGTAGATACTCAATGAGAGTTCAAGTTGGAATAACAAAACTCATCTTCATTACTAATCTCTTACAACTTCACAATAGCCAAAAGGCATACAAACAACATTACAAAATACAACAAGAAGATGATCTTCAACAAGGATCAACAATACCACATCATAGGATAATTCTACACCAAGAGAGTGGACTTTTTGAAGCAACATCCACATGAGTCTTGACATCCAAACCTGCAAATAAAAAAAATGGAGAACCATGGGTGCTCACCACCCAACCTAGGTCTCTTATGAGACCACCCCCGAGCTTGGAGAACCAAGGCTAAACGGGTATGCAACAAGATCAACAAGATGCTCACAAACAATATACACAAATGCACATACGACAAATTACTCCCTTCCAAGGTTACACAAATGAGTCTTACAAGCTCATTGAGAGGGTGGAGGTGGGCTTTTCCAAGGGGAGAATGCCATTACATACAAATTTTCTCACCATGAGTATTCAAATGCCTCTTCAAGGCTACATATCCATGCATATCCAAATGCCTCTTCATACACATACTTTTCTTAACATCCTCTTCAAAATACAAGAATGCAATGGCTTCCATGGTGCCCATACACCATGGACTTATCCCTCTTCTCCAAGAGAAGAGACTCTCACCTCATGGAGAGCCCAACTAACCCCTCCACCCATAGGCCACTTCTTCTCTTCCCAAAGAGTGAGTAATGCCTCACACCCATAAACAAGAACTCCCTCAATCAAGCAAAAAGAACAAGATCAAACCATGAAATCAAAACCCAAAATCCCTCCATTACAACACATTGTCACAACAAGAACCAAGATTCATATGCATGAGAAAGCAAAATATAAGTTAATCTAAAGAGCAAGTAGAAAGGCTTCCATGAGAAGAGTAACCAACCTCCATAAGTGTGATGGAAATGGAAATTTGAGAAGAGCTTATCCACTATCCTTCCTCAATCCAAACCCTAATGTCTCCAAATGTGGAGAGTGGGTGAACACCCACTAAATCTCCTAAGGGCCTCTAAAAAGGCCTCCAAATCTCTACCCACCCACCATCCATAAATGCAGACTTGACTCTATGGCCTTGTTGTCTTCCCTTGTCCCCTCATGATAAATGCATGATTGAAAGAAAAGGTGGAGTTGGGTAAAGATCATGACTTATCCAATTTCGAAGTTGAGGGAAAATGGGTCATAAAATAGGTTACCAAGGTCACTAGGGAATTAGGGACATGCTCAAAACCTTCTTAACTCATAACCCTATCCATAAGGTACTTAAATTATGCCAAAAATGACCCTTAGAACCCCTTATTGGCCCTAGAAGTGACTAGAACAAGGATGAATTAAAACAAGTACATAACAAGTGTCAAATGACACTAACGATTACACATTACATACCCAAGGTCATGTCCTGGATGACAACAAGAAATTAACTAATAACACACATGCAAAAATCCACATTTACCAGGAGTTCACATTACAACGAGGCTTTTAATCCCATATCGGATTAAGCTTTGGCTTACTCAATTCACATATGTTTAACCTTGGTTCTCCAATTAATTCCATGGTTCTCTTACCTGCACACTCCTCAATGCAGCATCAATAATTCAAGGAAGAAAAACCAATACGAATAAACATATAAGATATAACATCTTCAATTTAATCAAAATTCAATTGCTTAGTTTCAATTTCATAATTCAATTGCATCTCTAATGCCTACTAATCTTGTAATTCAATTGAAATCATGATCATCAATAATCTAACATCATCACAAGGTAATCATCAATTACTCATAACATCAATGCAGCGAAGATGTCTAACATGATATTCATTTGCAACATAGAATTCGATTGCATTCTTACAATCGCTTTCTCATAATTCATGATTCAATGCATACATCTAATCACTTTCATATAGTGCATAATTTAATTGCATATAATTTTATACACAATTTATAATTTCTACTACGTACTCAAAGTCACATAAAGTACAATGCCCACATATAGATCATAATCCAAATTCAAGCTTGCAAACATATAGAATACATTCATTATTTCAATTCAATTCAATCTACATAATTTGATTGCATAACTTCATAGTACTCCTAATCTCAAAGATTCTCAATTTTCCTTAGCATGATATTTAAGATAAACCGATGGTTCAACATCGGTAAGGGGGTAACCATAACAATCAGGTCCTATAAAATTCTTATCACAAGTATGATTAAATTTCCTAATCTAGGAAAACAAAATGCAGAATAATCCTATTAGTCTAGGATCTAACAAATCCTTGTTCAAGGTTCTAAGAATATCACCAAAATGTCACTATGGTATAACCATATAATACATCATCAAAACATTACTCATCCTCCTCGTAGGAGTTATTAGAATCATCACATCAACTATTAATTAAATCCAAGATAAACTTAAGACTTAACACATAACTAATTTGGCATTTACATCTCGACTTCTCGAATCAAATCCTTTCGACAAAAGTACTCAATGGAACCTTAATAGTCTAGCTGAACGTATGATCTGTAGGGTAACATACTGCATCCAAGATTCACTTACATAATTAATAACCTAGAGATATCACCTCTGTCATAGTGACACTTAGTTGATAGGTACTAATATGAAGTTATAATTCCATTAGGGATTTACCATTCATCCAGATACTACAACACCCCTTAATCCTCCGACATCAAACTGTCAAGGAAAAGGTGGAAACGGGGTGGACCTTACACACTCGGTAATGCTCTGTAGTAAGGTTCTCCTTAACCAGTATGATTAGAATGCATGAAAATTTGTTCATGCAATGATTCTGTAGTTTGCTTCTCTTCTGGCATCACACTCATATGTGAAATCTCCAATCTCTTATATAGACAAGTAAACCATTTTCTTTTGCTCCATCAGATTTTGCCACTTAATCATCTTCATTGATTTTGCCTCTTAAACATACCTCGGTACTTGTGTCAATAACATGTTTGATTCTCATCCATTAGATCTTTCCTAAATTTTGTTAGCCATCGATCTATGTAACAAACATTATCTACTACCTCAAAATCATACACTTGCCAGCTCATCAATATTATCAGCTAAACTAATCATTTAGTTCATTATGTTCTTCTTGGTTAACAAAGAAATGCATCGGTGAACACAAGCTCGGTTTGCATTGTGCTTGGTATACACTATACGCCGTCGGTGTATACTGAAATGCTTCATCAATCGACAACATTGTTTTATGTCTTTCAGCTCTTTTCCTCATCATAGATGAATGAAACATAATCAAGTCAATAACATAAAGTCATAGACTCATCAAAAAGTTACTCAATGTATTCTTTAGCCTCATCTGTCACATCCATCTTCCTCATGTAGATATTTATGTTCTTCATCTCTTTCACTCCTTCTCTACAGATGTTTCGGTATAGTAACTTACAAGATAAGTGTTGTCAAACTAGTTGACATAAATGAAAATATAATACTGATTCAATCATATTACATATCTAATCAATCAGCTCGGTGATCTAAAATCATAGATTCTTCAATCAGGTTCTAAATCAGTTGTAGTTCATCAATCTCTCCCTTTGGCATTGATGGCAATTCAAGAAATATGAAATATACCATACACATACCAAACATGTATTCTACAACTCTGTGAACAAATGTTGTACAAGCTCTCCCTAGCTTAATATGTTTAGTCACTACATTACTCAATAGCATTACAAAATACAGCTTTGTCAATCTGCAAATATGATCTTTTCAGCTCTCATGTTCCTTCTTCTATTCTCAGTAACTGATCTTTAATGCTCTTCCTTTCTTCAACTTGTCTCTCCCTCAGATAATTCTCATCAATGCATATTGTTTCATATGTTTCATATTGTTTATCTCTCCCTTTGACAACAATGCCAAAGAGACAAATAAACAAATAGCTCTTTAGTAGCCAAGTAACTCTCTATTGTCTAGTGCATACTTTGTATCTTTGTATACTGATATGCCAATCTGTTCCAGTACCTTTCATAGCTTTAGACATGATCCAAAGTGTGAACTATGCTACATAAACATGAATGATCTTATGATAGGATTAGGCTAATGCAACATCTGGATCACCTTAGTGACCGGTAGACCTAGGCCAGACCCCAAGTCTAGTCCTCAAGTACTCAAATGTGTCTTTTCATAGAACTTTTGTAAATATATCTGCAAGTTATTCTTTTGATGTAACAAACTCTAGCTTAACTCTCTTCTCATGTACTTTTTCTCTCAAGTGGTGATACTTAATTGATATGTGCTTTGTTTTAGAGTGCATCACTGGATTCTTTGAAATGTTTATTGCACTGGTGTTATCATAGTATATAATCATCGGCTTAGTGATTATCTCATTCATACCTTCTAGAACTTGCTTAATATATGCAATGTTTGAATGATTTGTAGCAGCAGCAACATACTCTGCTTCGGCTGTAGACTTAGAAATGCAAACCTGTTTCTTACTTGTCCAAATAACAAGTCTTTCACCAAATAAAAATGCTCCTCCGGTGGTACTTTTTCTGTCATCCACATTTCCAGCCCAATCAGTGTCGGTATAGACTCTGAGTTCAAACTTGCCTTCCTTAGGATACCATAATCCATAGTCCTCTATTTTCTTCAGGTATCTTAAGATTCTTTTAGTAAAAATCATGTGTGATTCTCTAGGATTAGCAAAAAATCTAGCAACTATTCCCACAACATGTGCTATGTCTGGTCTACTATGAACTACATACATTAGCTTACCAATCATTGATCGGTACAGTGTCTAGTTTACTTCTATAGTTTCATCTTCCTTATTTAGTTTACATCTAGTATCCATCGGTGTTCCCACAGGTTTAGCATCTTCCATGCTAAATGTTTTCAATACTTCCTTTATGTATTTAGATTGTGAGATGAATATCCCATCACTCTGCTGAATCACTTGTAGTCCTAGAAAGAACTTAATCTCTCCAAACATAGACATTTCAAATTCATTCCTCATTTCATCAGCAAAGGCTTTACATATTTAATCTTGACCTCCAAATATGATATCATCTTCAAATATCTCAACAATAAGAATTGTATCATCAGTATCTCCTTTCATATACAGATTGTTGTTCTCACTTGTTCTTACAAATCCTATACTTAACAAATAAGTATGCAGCCTCTCATACCAGGCTCTCGGTGCTTGCTTCAAACTATATAAAGCTTTATGTAATCTACATACCATGTCTTTCTTTTCTGGATCAACAAACCCTTCAAGTTGTTCTATGTAGACTTCTTCTTCAAGTATTCCATTTAGAAATGTTGACTTGACATCCATTTGATAAACTTTGAATTTCCTATGTGCAGCATATGCAAGTAGCATTCTGACTCCTTCCAATCTAGCAATAGGTGCAAAGGTTTCACCATAGTCTATGCCTTCCTCCTGTGCATATCCTTTGCATACCAATCTAGCTTTATTTTTGACTACTTCTCCATTCTCAATCTGCTTGTTCCTAAATATCCACTTAGTACCGATAACATTCTTATCTTTAGGTCAGGGTACTAAGGTCCAGGTTTTGTTCTTTTCTATCTGTTCAATTTCTTCTTTCATTGCATTAACTCATTCATCATTCTCTAATGCAACTTTCACATTTTTCGGTTCATAATCACAAACTAGACATGTACCTTCTCTTGCTTTGCTCCTTATTTGCATGCCAGCTTGTTTGTCTCTAATAATTTGTGATTCAGGATGGTGTCTTCTGACAAAACTTGCTAGTATCCTATTTCTTCTTTCCTTTTCATCTTATGTAGGTTCATTTGCTTGCTCGGTAGGGCCATCCTGCTCATCAGTTTCTCTTTCCTCTTGTTCAGTATTATTTTCCTGCTTACCAGTTATCATATGTTGTGGCTTCGGTAGATACTCTAGTTGTTTAATGTAAGTGAATCTACCATAGTCTTCTGGTTCCTTTGTACTTTCCTCTGTGTTATTTTCATCAAACTCATTAACTCGGATGTTAGTGCTTTCAATCATTTTATTAGTAGTTTTATTCAGACACTTATATGCTTTACTTTTATTGGAATATCCTAGAAATATCCCTTCATCACCTTTTGAGTCAAATTTACCATTTCTCTCATCCTTCAGAATAAAACATTTACTTCCAAAAATTATGAAATAACTTATAGTAGGTTTGTGTCCAAACCACAACTCATAGAGTGTCTTTTTGGTGTGCTTCTTTAGTTGAACTCAGTTCAGTACATAAACTATTGTACTGACAGCTTCCCTCCAGTATGTCTGAGCAACATTCTTTTGCAACATCACTGTCCTAGCATAGTCAACTATTGACCTATTCCTTCTTTCAGCAATCCCATTTTTCTAAGGTGTCCTTGGTGTAGAGACCTATCTTTTAGTACCATCCTCATTACAGAAATTAGTAAATTCATCAGAGATAAATTCACCTCCTCTATCAAATCTTAGGCATTTCAGTTCCTTACCAGTCTCTTTTTCTACCTTAGCTTTATACCACTTAAACATCTTAAATGCTTCAGATTTTTCTTTTAAGAACATAACTGTCATCAATCTAGTATAGTCATCAACAAAAAGAATAAAGTACCTATCACCATAATAACTCTGAGTTCTCATAGGAGCACAAAGGTCGGTATGAACCAACTCAAGTATCTTCTTTGTTGAGTAATCCTTACTTTTGAAACTAGATTTAGTCATTTTCCCTTTTTGACATTCATGACACATAACATGATCCGGTTTTGACAAGTTAGGCAACCCTCTAACTCTTTTCCTTTTACTAATCTTAATCATGTTATCAAAGTTCACATGGCGTAACCTTTTATTCCACAACCAAGCATCTTCATTTTTCATCATCAAGCAAGAAGACTCATCAGTATCAAGATCAAATAGATTACCCCTTGATTGTGCTCCAGTTCTAATTAGTCTTCCTCCATCATCAAAGATTTTCACTTTCTTTCTCTCAAAAGCAAATCAGTTACCCGAATTACTCAGTTGTGCCACACTTAACAAGTTATAGTTCAGCCCATCTACCTAATAAGCATTATCACATTTTATCATATCATTTATCATTAAGGTTCCTTTACCTCTTACCATATAGGGTGTGTCATTACCCATCTTAACTGATCCTCCATTGTGTTCTTCAAGTTGATCAAACTTCTCCTCATCACTAGTCATGTGATGTGTAAATCCACTATCTATGATCGATGTATTGTTTTTGTTAACTTTAGATATCAGTTCTATTTCTTCATGTTTTTATTCTTCTTCCTCTGAGTCATCTTTCATAGAAACAAATACAATTTCTACATCATCATCAGAATCAGATTCAGATTCATTATCTTCAACTATGAAACATATTGTTTTCCCTTTGTCATTGTTGTCTCAGTTATCTCTATTATGTCGGTAGCCTCTGTTGAATCTTCTCCCATAGCTTCCTTCAGATCGGTCTTTGGTTCTATCATCATCTTTCTTATGTGGACATCTAGCGGTGATGTGGCCAACCTCTTTACAGTTAAAGCATGCCAAAGGTAGCTTACCTCTATACCTTCATTTATCTTTGGGTAATCTTCTAGCCATAAGAGCTTCAAGTTCATCAAGCTCACCATTCGTATTACTGTCACTATCATTTTTATTATTCCTTCTAGACTTACTAATCTTCAGAGAAGAAATGAAAGTAGATTCCATAGATGGAACAACATTGTTATCAAAATTATTTAACTCAAAGGTTGTAAGTTTACCAATTAGATTGTCAAGTGTAAGTACATTACTAGATGCAAACCTTGTCTCATGAATAGCTGATATTCTGATTGTGTAAACCGGCACTAAGGTTCTGAGTATTTTTCTTACAATTGTTTCTTCACTAATGACTCCATTAGATGGTCTAATAGCATATACTACCTCTTTCAGTCTATTTGTATATTGCACAATATTCTCACCTTCTTTCATCTTCATATCGTTGAATCTACCCCTTAGGTTTTCTACTCTAGCTCTTTTAACATTCGTATCTCCACTGTAAACTTGAGAAAGTTTATCCCACATGGCTTTTGCAGTAGTGCAACTTTTGATATCTTCAAATTCAGCATCAGTACAGATAGTAGCAAGTTCCATCATAGTAACATTGTGTTCATGCCTATTTTTCAGTTGATCAAGTGTCAGGGGACCTGGTGTCAGTTTTATATAGCCATTCTTCATCAATTCTAGTGAAACATTCTCAATTCCAAATATGTGAAACTTCATCTGGCTCTTCCATACTACGAAGTTCTCTTTGTTCAGTCTTGGCACTTTCCTCTTATACATTTTGAGATCTTTGTACTGAAGTCCTTAAAACTTTGTTCAAAGCAACCAACACTCTGATACCAATTGTTAGAATAACTGAGAGGGGGGTGAATCAGTTAATCACTGTCCCAATACAAAATGTATAATCCAAAAACAAATACTTCAATTTCTATTGCTCGGTAACTTAAAATACTTTACTGTCTGTGCATTTACCGATTACCAATCTAAAACTTATAGTAGTTACCAATCAAATCAAATATGCAACATGAAAATATGACATCAAAACAAATATCACAATCAACACATAACACTGTTAGAATAACTAAGAGGGGGGTGAATCACTTATCTAGTGTCCCAATACAAAATGTATAATCCAAAACAAATTCTTCAACTTTTGCTACTCGGTAAACATAAAATACTTTCACTGTCTGTGTTTTTACTGATTGTCAGTCTAAACTTTATAGTAGTTACTAATCAAATCTAACATGCAATATGCAAAGTATGATAACAAACAAATATCACAATCAACACATAACACAAGAGATTTAACATGGAAACCCTGTGAAGGGAAAAACCACCTGGGACCGGCAACCCAAAATTGTTCACTCTTCTGAAGTGAGGTTGGTGAAGACCCAACCCTGTTAAAGGTTACAAACACACTATTAGGTGTGACCTTGTTAGAGGATTTTAGACCAGAAGTTATCGTCCAACCAGCAGTCACTCTGGGGTTGACAGGCTAACAATGTTCACTCTATGAATGAAACATCAAAAGACTTTCATAGTCCACTCGATTAAGAGATTTGACTATGTATAATGGTTAAATATGTAATAGTAGATGATCTACCTTGAAACAAATTCAATTGCAGCTTACAAATCAATGTTCAGCTCATTCAAATCTTTCTGATCAATATATCACTTTAGATTCAATACTATATCAACTTACTATCCGTTGTTAATTACTCTTTGTAGCTCGATAATTGTTCTACAGTTCGGTTCTTACTAACCAGTATGATTAGAATGCATGAAAACTCCTTCACGTGATAATTTTGCAGTATCTTCTTCTTCTAGTGTCTTTCAACAATGAAACCAATGTCTCTTATATAGATGAGTAAATCATTTTCTTTTCCTCCATCAGATTTTTCCACTTAATCATATTCATAGATTTTGTCGCTTTAAGCTTCCTCGGCTGATGTGTTAGTAACACATTTTAATCTACTCCATTAGATCCTTATTGAATTATGTTAGCTATCGATCTTCATAACAAACCTTATCTGTTACTTCAATTTCATACACTTTCCAGCTCATCACTTTATCGGCTAAACGGATCATTTAATTCCTTTATGTTCTTCTCGATTAACAAAGAAATGCATCAGTGAACACAAGATCGGTTAACACTACACTTGGTATACACTACATTCTATCGGTGTATACTAGAATGCTTTAATTACCGACAACACTCCTTTGTGTCTTTCAGCTCTATTCTTCATCATAGATGAATGCAACATAATAAAGTCAATATCATCAAGTCATAGAATCATCAACAAGTTACTCAGTGTATTCCTTATCCTCATCTGACATATACATCTTCCTCATGTAGATATTTTTGTTCTTCATCTCTTTCTCCTTTCTTCAAATGTGTCGACATAGTAACTTACAAGATAAGTACTATGAAGCTAGTTGACATCAATGACAACATAATACTGATTTAATCATCTTGCATATCTAATCAGTAGCTTCTCAGTAATATTGAATTACATATTCTCCATTCAGGTTCTAAATCAGTTGTAGTTCATCAAACACAAGAGTTTTAACGTGAAACCCTGTGAAGGGAAAAACCACCTGGGACCAGCAACCCAAAAATATTCACTCTTCTGAAGTGAGGTCAGTAAAGACCCAACCCTAATAAAGGTTACAAACACACAGTTAGGTGTGACCTTGTTAGAGGATTTAAGACCAACCATTATCGTCCAACTAGCAGTCACTTTGGGGTTGATAGGATAATAATGTTCATTCTATGAATGATTCATAATAAGACTTTCTTAGTCCACTCGATTAAGAGATTTGACTGTGTACAATGGTTAAATATGTAACAGTAGGTGATCTGACTTCATACAACTTCAAATGCAAATTACAGATCAATGTTCAGCTCATACAAATCTTTCTGATCAATGTAACATTTCTGATTCAATAATATATCAACTTACTGTCTGTCGGTAATCACTCTCTATCGCTCAATAATGCTCTGCAGTAGGGTTCTCCTTAACCAGTATGATCAGAATGCATGAAAATTTGTTCATGTGATGATTCTACAGTTTCCTTCTCTTCCGACATCACACTCATATGCGAGTTCTCCAGTCTCTTATATAGACAAGTAAACTATTTTCTTCTTCTCCATCAGATTTTGCCGCTTAATCATCTTCATTGATTTTCCATCTTAAACATACCTTAGTACTTGTGTCAATAACACGTTTGATTCTCATCCATTAGATCTTTCTTGAATTTTGTTAGTCATTGATCTGTGTAACAAACATTATCTGTTACCTCGAAATCATACACTTTCCATCTCATCAATCTTATCAGCTAAACTAATCATTTAGTTCATTCTATTCTTCTCGGTTAACAAAGAAATGTGTCAGTGAACAAAAGCTCATTTTACACTGTGCTCGGTATACACTACACTCTGTCGATGTATACCGAAATGCTTCATCAACCGACAACACTGCTTTGTGTCTTTTAGCTCTTTTCCTCATCATAGATGAATGAAACATAATCAAGTCAATAACAAAAATTCATAGACTCATCAACAAGTTACTTAATGTATTCTTTAGCCTCATCTGTCATATCCATCTTCCTCATGTAGATATTTATGTTCTTCATCTCTTTCACTCCTTCTCTACAGATGTTTTAGTATAGTAACTTACAAGATAAGTGTTGTCAAACTAGTTGACATTAATGACAACATAATACTGATTCAATCATATTACATATCTAATCAATTAGCTCAGTGATCTAAAATCACAGATTCTTCAATAAGGTTCTAAATCAGTTGTAGTTCATCAAATTATGTTAGTTACCTACTTAATTAATTGTCCTAATTGTTAGTCTTTTAATTATGTTACTTTATTTACATGCTTTTGGTAATTTTGTTAGTTAATTATACTTTAGTTAATTATGTTACTTACTTAATTAATTGGTAATTGTTAGTTAGTTAATTAATTGTATGCTTTGATGCATTACCTCCCCTTAATTAGTTACTTATTTAATTATTTTTTACTTACATGACATTAGTTAGATTACTTAATTATGTAAGTTACCTAATTATGTTAGTTAGATTACCTAATTATGTTAGTTAATTATGTTAGTTAGATTACTTAATTATGAACTAGTTAATTATGTTAGTTACCTACTTAATTAATTGTCCTAATTGTTAGTTTGTTAATTATGTTACTTGATTTATGCTTTTGGTAATTTTGTTAGTTAATTATGCTTTAGTTAATTATGTTAGATACCTAATTATGTTAGTTAGAGTACCTAATTATGTTAGTTAATTATGTTAGTTAGATTACTCAATTATGTTAGTTAATTATGTTAGTTACCTACTTAATTAATTGTCCTAATTGTTAGTCCGTTAATTATGTTACTTTATTTATGCTTTTGGTAAATTTTTTACTAGTTAATTATGCTTTAGTTAATTATGTTAGTTACTTAATTAATTAATTGGTAATTGTAAGTTAGTTAATTAATTGTATGCTTTGATGCATTACCTCCCCTTAAGACATTAGTTAGTTACTTATTTAATTGTTTTTTACTTACATGACATTAGTTAGATTACTTAATTGTTAGAAATGTCTAAAATAACATTAGTACATGGCATAACATGTATAAAAATAAGTGTAAAAGATTAAATAACACACGAACATATAACATGTAATGTATAAAATATGTAACATCTAATGTCTGAAATATGTAATGTAATGTATAAAATATGAAATAACACACAACCATATACCATGTACATATATGAAATGACTAAAATATCTACATGTATATATGAAATGTCTAAAATATGAAATAACATGTATATATGAAATGTCACATGAAATATCTAAAATAACATGGTCGCTCAACTAGGGCCATGTCCTGATCCATGACCTAATGGCGGTGCACCTCCTCCTAATGTCTGTGTACAATAAACAAAATATGTCACACATACATACATGTATAATAAATTTTAAATACTTATGATCATGGAAAAACTAAATTTTTGAATAAACATCTCAATGTACCTGTGTATCATGATGGATAGGATCGTGTGGAGTCTGTAGATCTCCATATGGTGCAGCATCTTTACCGATATCCTCCTGTAGTACATATATATATAAAACATATATTAATTAAAATTCAAATATATGTGTAAGTTTTTTAAATAAATAAAAATTAAATTTAAGTATATATACCATAGCAGCCTCTAATGCTCTCCCAAAAGTGCTCAAATCTGACTCATGTAATGACATCTACGTAGGATCAATCTGGTCATTTGTAAGCAATGTAGTAAAAAGTTGACAACCTAGACGTGATGAAGTGGCTTGCATGGTCTGATGATGAGCTATAGGTGGTGCAGTCTGTGAAGGAGCTATAGGTGGTGTAGTCTACAAAGGAGCTGTAGGTGGTGGTGTAGTCTGCTGAGGACCTCTCAGTGGTGCAGTCTGCTGAGAACCTAATCCAGTAGGTCTAGTAAGAAAGGTCCTGACAAATGATGGAACCTCCCTTAGCGGAACCCCACCGAGCATCTATATGGTTTGATATGCACAAAGTAGATCACTGGATAATAATGTGCTCATATGTCACAAATGTTCCATATCTAATATAGTTGTAACCTCCGGGGGAGATGGTATGTCGACTATATCATATGGATCACCACTAGAGGATGCATCCTGTGCAGGTGGAGGAATGCTAGAATGAGAATGTAACATGTATCTCCCCACACAATCAGATGACATCTCCTGAACCTATGTGGCAATACTCGCTATACTAAAATAAACCTCCCTCCTCATCATGTCATTTGGCACACTATCTCCTACAGCTACCATTTCCAAACCTTTCGGTATGACCAAAAGCTTTGGACCCACCCTTGCCCACTTATTAGTGGGCATAAGGGCATCAGGCACTCTAAACCTATCAGATAATCTCCCTCTCCCTTGCCCAACATGATCAGGAAAAGCTATATAATCAACATCATGCTGCAAATGAAATTCTGCAAATAATTATTTGCAGAAATATAGTGGAAGCTCATCCTTCTAGGGCCACCTATGATGAGCATCCAACCATCGAGGATATATAAATGGTGCCACAAGGTCATCTTCACATCTCCTGACCATGTACCCTCTCACCTTAGCCATGTCTCAATAATGAGGAAACATGCTCTTCACCATAGCGGTGGAAACATCTGTATCAATTTGTCTATACTTCACAGTGTCAGTAACATTGCGAGACAAAGAAGTATAGAATGTATCAATGTTGATAGTATCATATGGGTTGTATCATTGAACTGTGTCAATCATACGCAACAAATCATCTATAATAATGTTCACCCTATCCCTATTGGGAATGGTGGTGGATGAATCTAAGGTCTGATCCAAAACCTCTAAGACTCGTCTCAATTTGTCAATAGTAGAAGCAAATAGCTTCTCTCTGGCCTCTACAGAATTGGTTGATCTATGTGAGGAGCATCCACTACCACTACCACTACCCCCCCTATACACTAGGCTCTCCTAAATCCACTGACCCTCTACCTGATGCCATGCAATAGATAAATAAGAATATATATAGATCTTTGCACATGTACATACAAATTTAAGAAACATACATGTTACAAATTTAAACACATATACATGTTACAAATTTAAACATACATGTTACAAATTTAAGATCATCTAGTTTAAAAATGAAATCTATATATACATGTACATACAAATTTAATAAACATACTAATCCTATTAAGTCTTAAGGGGTCATATTAATCGTGTTACCTATCTTAATTGGTCATATTAGTCACATGTTAAGTCTTAATTAGTCTTAATAGGTCCTAATTGGTCAAGTATTAGTCACATGTTAGGTCTTAATTGGTAGGACTATTAGGTCTTAATAGGTCATATTGGACCTAATTGGTCAAGTATAGGTCCTATTAGTTCTTAAGGGTGGACTATTAGGTCTTATTAGGTTGTATTAATTAATTTAGGTGTTATTAGTCATATTAGTCACATGTTACAAGTATCTTAATTGGTCAATTAATAGTTCCTAATTGGTCAAATATTAGTCACTTGTTAGGTCTTAATTGGTCATATTAGGTCTTAATCAATTTAGGTGTTATTAGTCATATTAGTCACATGTTAAGTCTTAATTGGTCAATTAATAGGTCCTAATTGGTCAAATGTTAGTCACTTGTTAGGTCTTAATTGGTCATATTATGTCTTAATCAATCTAGGTGTTATTAGTCATATTAGTCACATGTTAAGTCTTAATTGGTTAATTAATAGGTCCTAATTGGTCAAATATTAGTCACTTGTTAGGTCTTAATTGGTCCTATTAGGTCTTAATAGGTCATATTAGTCACATGTTAAGTCTTAATTAGTCTTAATTGGTCAATTAATAGGTCCTAATTGGTCAAGTATTAGTCACATTTTAGGTCTTAATTGGTAGGACTATTAGGTCTTAATAGGTCATATTGGACAGGTAATTGGTCAAGTATAGGTCCTATTAGTTCTTAAGGGTGGACTATTAGGTCTTATTAGTAGGTATTAGGTCTTATAAGCTAGTATTAATCAATTTAGGTGTTATTAGTCATATTAGTCACATGTTTAAAGTCTTAATTGCTCAATTAATAGGTCCTAATTGGTCAAATATTAGTCACTTTTAGGTCTTAATTAGTCAGGTATTAGGTCCTAATTAGTTCTTAAGGGTCCTATTAGGTCTTATTAGGTCTTATTACTCATGTTAGGTCTTAAGGGGTCCTATTATGTCTTATTAACATGTTAAGTCTTAATTAGTCTTAATTGGTCAATTAATAGGTCCTAATTAGTCTTGAGTATTAGTCACATGTTAGATCTTATTAGATTGTATTAATCAATTTAAGGGTCTTATTAGGTCTTATTAATCATGTTAGGTCTTAATAGAAAATATTAAATGTCTTATTATTCATGTTAGCTCTTAAGGGGTCTTATTACATCTTGTTAATCATGTTAGTCCTTAATTGGTTAGAGAGAAAGAGAGAAAGTTCATGTTGGTTTCTAGTATTTTTGTTTATGTTAGTTTCTAGTGTTAGAGTTTAATAGGAAATATTAATCATGTTAAGGGTCTTATTAGGTTTTATTAGCTCTTAAAGGGTCCTATTACGTCTTGTTAATTTCATGTTAGGTCTTAATTGGTTAGAGAGAGAAAGTTTATGTTGGTTTCTACTATTAGAGTTTATGTTGCTTCATGTTCTAGTTTCATGTTGGTTTAATGTTAAGGTTCATGTACGTTTCATATTAAGGTTTTTTTTTTAATTATGTTAAGGGATTTTTTTTTAAATTAGGTTTTTGGTTAGGGTTCATGTTTATTTAATGTTAAGGTTTATGTTAGTTCATGTTTTAATATCATGTTTCTAATCATTTATATGCATTTTCCTAATGTTTTGTAATATTTTAGTAATATTTTAAAACATATCTAATAAAAATAAATTAATTAACTAACTAACTAACACATTTTATTAACTAAAAAAAAATATATATTAATTAAATAACTAAATATACATAAAATCATATTATTTAATTTCTACAATTAAAAATAAAAAAAATTGCATGAACAAAAATAACTATTAAATTAACATTTTTATTTAAATTACAATTATTTAATATTAAATAAATTAAAACAACTATTAAGTTAGCATTTTTATTTAAATTACAATTATTTAATATTAAATAAATAAAACAACTTTAAAAACTTAAACAAAATATTTAAAAATGTTAAAATAAAAAAATGGCCTACCTCTTTCGGTCGAAATCCTCCTTTAGCTCTCCCAAAATTCTGTAAGCCGCTCAATACAAATGAGCCTTCCCATTAAATTTTTTTGGTTTATATAGCTTTTTGGGGTTTCAGTCGGGACCCTTGTGCCACTTAGATGTCACATGGCACCTAGTGGGCACCACATAGTTACAATCAGAACCGTTTCAGCCAAAACCATAAAATTTGTCCTCTAGTGCGACACAACTTTGTACTTTTACCCTCCATATATAGATTTTTAAAGTGAGGAATGGAGAGAAGAGAAGTTTCAATAAATAAAAAAGTCTCACAATAGAGGGAAACTTTCAAGAAAGAGGAAATAAGTAAGTGTCATGAATGGATTTATTTGAAAGGGTGGCTTGATAATAGATATAGGCCAAGAAAATAAGACATTTGGTACTTGTATTTTGATAAATTGTACTCCTTAATTATGTGCCCAATTTTACACTCTCCTTAGCACTTGCTAAATGTTCTCCACTCCCCTATACAATTTTTGGACCATTCTAGCCTTGAATTTTACCCCTAAACTCAAATAGATGTGTCCTATCCTATTTTAAAATAGAACTATCTTAATCTGAACAATAATATAAAACCAACATAATATTGGTATAATGGAGGATTTTTTATAAAGAAAAAGTAGCATCTACTTGATGGAAATGAAGGGTGAAGGCTTTCATATATAGATTTGTAATGTGAGTAATGGAGAGAAGATATGTTTCATAAATATATAAAAGTCTCACAATAGAGGGAACATTTCAAGAAAGAGGAAATAGGTAAGTGTCATGAATGGGTTTATTTGAAAGGGTGGCTTGATAATAGATATTGGCTAAGAAAATAAGACATCTGGTACTTGTACTGTCATTAATTGTACTCCTTAATTATGTGCCCAATTTTACACTCTCCTTAGCACTTGCAAAATAGTTTTCACTCCCCTATACAATTTTTTTACCATTCTAGTCTTGAATTTTATCCCTAAACTCAAATAGATGTGTTCTGTCCTATTGTAAAATAGAACTATCTTAGGAACTACAAATCAAAGAAAAATATAAAAAGTTAAAAATTATATTTTGGTGAACCCAACACTTCTTATATTTTGGTGAACCCAACACTTCGTATTTAAGAAGTGTTGGGTTCACCAAAATATAATGTGGGGAAATAGAGTTCACTAGCTTGTATGTGTAAAATAGGAAACTAGGTCTATTTCAACTTTAATTAATTTTGGAGGTGAGTGATCCACTTGGATTAAGATATTCAGGATAGAGTAATTCAACTATGCCTCGTGAAAAGTTAAAAATGACACTACAACTATGTAAGATGAATGTGGAATCTAGGGAAAAAGATGGAAAATGAGGGTTTTTGTATATACACGTATACAAAAAATATATATTCAAACAAAAATAGTAGATATGAAAATGAAAGGAAGAGAGGAACTTGTTGCCAAAATCTAGGCTAGAATCAAAGGGACAATATTGTTTGGGTGACCTTGACTTGAGAGCTCTAGAAGTGGATAGAACTAAATGATCTAGGGTCATAAAATCACTTAGAACATTCCCAAAAAAAATCCAAAAGTTTTTGGGACGACATCAGTCAGGGTAGTCATGGCCCTTCTTTTTTGGATTTGTGAAAGGTGAATCTATAGTTCTCTATCTCCTTGATCTGAATCCAAAATCATATCTTTGTAACATGTCCCTAAACACAAGAATGGAAATTATTGGGTTGATGGGGGTTTGCCTAGGTCAAACCTAGGTTTTGGAATTAACCATCAAATTGAATTGAAGTGGAAGTGTGTTGTAATGTACCAATGGTTAGATCTAAAAATGAATTATTTGCATCTTATCCCTCGTTGATGCAATTATCTTTGAATGTGACCACAAGTGTTGAGGCAATAACTTGAATTGGCAAGACCTAAAAGGAAATCAATCATGAACACATACTTGTATGACTCTTGTTGAAGCTTGCCACAATGCTAGATCTAAAGAATATGATGGGATGAAATGTCACCTTGAATGCTTGAGCCTGATTATTGTGGATTGGTGGATACAACTGAGGGGGGTAAGCTTGATATTATACCTCCTCTCTAGAAATAGGGTTTTTAACTTTGAAGAAGGAAAACACCAAAGAAGTTTGTTTTCTCCTACAAGCTAGTCATTAGATGATTTAAATTTTGACTATGTTTATTGGGGCAAGGTCACCCAAGGCAACCCTATCCTAGGTCAAGGTCATCCTAGGAAACCTTAACCTCCTAATAAAGGTAGGTTTAAGTACTTGAGGTCAATAATGAAGTGAAGATGTCTAATTTTGAACCACTGTGAATAAGTTTGGTCATGATTGGGCATAGGAGGAAATACATGCTAAAATGAAGCCTATGTGAATACAAAATTGTATAGAGATGAAATTTATGATGTTATAGGATGGTTGAAGAAGTAGGACACCACTTCATTGGAAATATTATTTGAAGCTTCAATAGTTATTCCCTTTAAAGATCTAATTAAGGAGATCTTGTTGAAATCCCTCATTTACTTTGTGGCACTATGAAAATATGTGGTGTTTCACTCCCCATAATTAATCCATGTTTCTCAAGACTTCCTGTTCTATAAAAAAAATATTCTTTTTTGAGGACTTCCTCATAAATAATCATCAATTCCTTTTCTCTTGATTCATCTCATTCTCGAGAACCTCTTCACCTAGAATATGAAAATATTCCTCTATTGTCTTCTTGTTATCAAAGATGTCTTTGAAATGATTCAAGTTCCATTCTTTAATATTCTACTTCAAAAGAACTAGTTTAGTAATGAAGGTAAACATTTTGGACCTGTTTATCTACTCCAATGTCCACCAAATTTCTAACATCTTGAAGAAATTTGGGTATTTCATCCACATGTTTATGAATTTCAAGGTGTTTCTAAAAAGCCTTTTATCCCTCAATATCTCTAGTTCTATTGGGTAATAACAAGATGTGGAGAAAGGAATAATGGAGAATTAAAATATGAAATGGAAAGTATAAAAATCCCTAAAATTTATTTGTCCAACCTTTAAGTGATGTGGCTAAACTCTTAGTGCCTAAATAGTCCATGTGAAAGTACCATTGAATTGATTAATTTTCATCAAATTGTTTCTCTCCACCCTGTTCCAGAAGTCTTTTTGTAATTGGTTCTCCCTATAACCTCCCCCACTTTTGTCACTAATATAAATAATGGTGTTGAAATTCTATCCAATAATGTAGCACTATTCAGGAAAATAACCAAAGAAACCCTCCAAAACCATCCATAACTCCCTCTTTTGAATGTGGGAGTTTGGAATGTAGACGTTTACTAGGATGAACTAAAGGTTAGATGAAATACTATTGCCCTTGAAATTTACCTAATATAATCCTTCCACTAACTCATCTAGTAATACTAACTAAGGCTTCCAAAAGAAAGCCAAGCCTTTAGAAGCACCCACTTCTTGAATGATTATAACTTGCCAAGTCTTAATTTTTATCCTAAAATAATCTAGTTCAACATAGGTCATATTTGTAAATATTATATTTAAAAAATATCACTTTTCAAAATATCCATTCTATGCTTGACCAAGTGCTATTTGTAAGGGTCTTTTAAGCCCCTAAAATTCCATGATAAGATCCTTGTGGCCCCTTGAGAATGATGCCTCATGTTGAGAAAATATGGCATTGTTTTCATTGATGTCAAAACCCGTGATGTAGAATGTTGTGCTATGGATGATGTAAAACAATGATATATCCTATATGGTGTGCTATTATGATGAGTGGTGTGGATTTTATCCTTGATCTGGATATGGCAGTAATTATATTTGGGACAACAGTGGAAGATAGTGCAAAATAATCAAGATTGAACCTTTAATATTCATTGTTGTGTTCAAAGCTTATTTCGGCTAACTTTTCTATTCGTACATTCATGTAGTATGTTACAAGTTTTTGGTACATCACCTCTATTCCATTTATGAATAGAATCTATTATTCATGTTCCTCTGGTTGGTACTAAATTTAATGGATATCAAGACTTGGTCTCAGATGTGGTGTTCCCATTGAAACTAGAATATATCTTACATACCTCAAATTTTTTTATCATTTGATAATTAAGCTATGTAATGAACTCATCTTGTGTATGGCCTATTTTTGGGTAGGGTGGTAATGTGGAAAGAATATCTTTGTGTGTGACCTATCCTTTGGGTCTAGTGCTAGTGTGTTGCACCTTAATCAATATTTCAAAAATATTCTTCAAGTTGACATATGTGTCAGGCTAACCTATTTTCGATTTCTATTATTTTACGGGTGTTTATATAGAACATATTTTTGGATCTGAGTGTGGCATGTGTGCGAACTGAAAAATGGATGTGAAGGATGATGAAGTAATGTGACAAGGAATAAATAAACAAGTGGAAAGAAAGAAATTGCAAGAGATATGTGACTATGATATGATGTATTAAATAGTAATGTGTGAGAAAATGTTGACACACTTCTATGAGTCATTAAACCCAAGATTGCTCAAGAATGAGGTCTCAAATGGTGACTCATAGCTCTCTATTCATGGAGTGCAAGGGTTTATAATGGAGGCCCTCATATTAGACTTAGTTTGTGCCCATGCAAGTACACCATAAAATGAGAGATTCAAATAGGAAAAGCAAAAATGCTAGTCTCCATGATCATCAAGTATGCATGCAAATGAAAATGGAAGCTATTCTAAATGATAACAATGCATAAAAGAAAACTAATCCATAAAAGGAAATACTTGTACACACACAAGTAGTGCACTTCTATGAATCCTTACATGCAAGGAAACTCAAGAATGAGCCCTCAGAAATCAATCCATAGCTCTCTATGCATGGAGTTGCAAGATTATGAATTTGCTCTCAGCTAGAGCTATTGAGCTTGCGACCTTGCTAGTCAACCATACAATGAGAGATTCACTATGAGGACAAGGGAAACAATGCCAATATCCCAAAATAGAATCAAATATGAAATGCAATGTAAGTAAACTAAGAATGATGATGCAAGCTAGTTTATAGAAATGGAAAGAACAATGCGACTAATCTATGAAAGGAAAAGAACAAGTGTTACAATCTCTCCTATTAAGCTATGTGAGTTAAATCTATTGCATCAAAGGAAACTAAGCTATGAAATGAAGCTAAAGTGCAAGAATGAAAGACTAAGAACAATAAGGTTTCCAAAAGCTCCAAAAGTCTCCAAGAATTCCTGCAGCATAAGATTAGTTTTCAAAACATGATATGAAAATGAAGGAGAGAGCTTTCCTTTTATAAGAAAGGAAAAGGAATAGACCATTGAGATTAAGAGGCAAAAAGTCTTAATCAGTGGTGGAGCTTGAAAGAGGAGCAATCCGTGTGCACAAGTATCCTCCAATAGGAATTGACTTTGTGTCCATGTGAGACAAAAGTGCTTTTTTCCTTTTTGTAAAATAGGAATAATGCTTTATTTGTGCAACTTAGGATAAGAGGAAAAGTGGGGGCTTTTTATTTAATAAAAGAGGAGGAAATATTCCTTTTAAGTAAATAAAAACTTAGGATAAATGGTTAGCCCATAGGATAAAAATCCAATATATGATCGAAATTAAGACTTGATCAAGAAATTGATAATGTTGAAAATATTGATTATTGATCAAAATGATTCAGGGTTGATAAATCAAATAAATGGGGCCCAAAGTCTAGGCGACCATTTTTGGGTGCATACATTTGCCCCTCTTTGACTAATGTGTGATCAATTTGGGAACACATGTAGTCAAAGAATGAAGTTGAAATGTGAGATCGATCTGGGATCACAAAACAACTCAGATGTGAGGTCAATTTGGGATCACACTCAGACAAACATAAACAAAGGCCTTTGAACATGAGGTCAATTCGGGATCACATTCAAAGTAAGAGATAAGAATCTCAAATTTTAGCAAAAGCTCACAAAAGATGTCTGAATCAAGGAAATCAGGGATGAGAATCCCATAGGTACTGACCCCTCAGAGTTGAAATCGAAATCAGATAGAGGAGAATAGCAAATTGATGAAAGATTTGATCAAATCAGAATGAAATCATAATCGAATGTAAAGGTCAGTAGGGTAACCAATAGGCAATGAAACATGCCCTAGTGAGGAAGTAGAAGAATAGAAATAGAAGACTAGAAATAGAGTGAATGAAAGACTAGAAAATTTGAAAGACATGGAAGGAAGAAATTCCACCGAAAATCAAATTATGCCTCAAAAAGTCAGTCAACTGCTCAGAAGAAGGAAAATTTGGAATGCAATTTTGACTATGAAGATGACCTTAGATTTTGATTTTGAGTTCAAAAATAGAACCAGGACGTCGAAATTAGCTAGGGGTACAATTTTTGCGCAATTCTGAGGTGTTTTGAAAATTGGTCAAAAAGTCAAAATGCTATAAAAGGGGGAAAAAGTGGTATTTTCAAAATCATTTGTCTTGTAGTGATTTGAGAATTTTCAGAGCTTGAGAGAGAATATGGCCCAGCAAGTAGGAGTTCCCGTCCACAAGCATTGATTCGAGCACGCCCGGTTGCACAACCAGCCACCACACTATCCTGCCCTGGTACGTTTTTGGAAAACTCACTATTTTGAGTCATTTAATACATTTTTAGCATGTGTTTAAATTTTTAAATTTTTAAATTTTTGTTTAGGCAAAATATCGTGCGATACTTTAGAAGTATCACGTCCTTTGGGGAGAAATATCGCGCGATACTTCGCGGGTCCCCAAAGTATCGCGCAGACATAGGCACCAGTATCGCATGATACTGAGTGAAATATCCCGTGATATAGAGTGAAGTATCACACGGCCCAAAGTATATCACACCACGATAGGGAGAAGTATCGCATGATACTTCTCCAAAAAGCAGTATCGCCCAAGTGTGAAATTTGAAATTTTAGATTTTTGTAAGCAAAAATGACATGGGTCCAGACAATTTTACATGTTTAAAGATGTGTTAGACTGATTTTTAGGCATCCATCATGATATGTTCTAACAAATGGCTTGGTTTAATGGCTTGTAGGACTTCTTTTCAGTGCTGATCATCAGAGCGCCGAAGGTGACCAGGTTGAGGTGTGTCCGAGATCTAGATGATCTGGGCAATGCTGACATTAGGACTATGGGGTTCAGGTATTTATTGAGATTCCCATACATCAGAGCTGACCATGGGTTGTTGACTGCGTTGGCCGAGAGATGGCATAGCGAGCACAACACCTTCCATCTTCCCACAGGTGAGGCATCCATCACTCTGGAGGATGTCTACAGGATCCTATGAGTGCCATGCCATGGAGAGCTGGTAAGTAAAATCATGTTGTAAGATATAATTGTGTAAAATGTAATGTTTCCAAAGGATGAAAACTGACATGATTTGTGTGTTGGCACAGGTATACTATGATCAGGATGCCATTGAGGGGCATCGATTGATCTAGGAGATGTTCTAGGATGTGACTATTCTGGACAAGCATGTCAGTTGGGAGAGGCTGATAGACAATTTTGGCAAAGACTTCCCAGTGCCATGTATTGTGGCATCCATTATTTCTCAGATCCTGATGACTGATCATAGTTAGAAGGGATTCCCGCTTGGATGGGGTAGATTACTGGTTGACTTGGTAGGCAGACCTCATCAGATGGCATGGGGACCAGCCATTCTTGCCGAGATGTATCATGAGCTACATGAGATCATCTATAGGGACAATCGAACATGGGCTTATGGTGCCATCCTGGCACAGGTGTGGGCTTGGGAGCACATTGTTGTGATGCACCCAAGGGTTCAGCTAAGAGAGAGGAGATACCCATACATATATAGATATGTGGGTTTCATATCACATGCTCATACTAGGGATGTGACATATTACAAGAGGATTTTGGATGAGATGGCTGCTTTCACATGGAGGCCATACAGGGATGTGGATGGATGGAGTGATGCAGATGATAAGCTGAGTTATATGTTGTGTACTCGACCACTAGTAGGCCAACACTCAGAGATAGTGGAGAGATTTTGCATCACTCGGGTATGGCGGTAGTTTGGGAGGCAGCAGCGGGTCTCTACAGAGACTACTACATATGTCAAAGCTAGGGATGAGGAGGGACATGGGTGGTTACCCATGTTAGATTATCAGCAGGTGATCACAGAGACAACTGGTATCAAGAGTGATCCCTAGGAGTATTACCCAGATATGGCAGATGCAGGGGCTGATGCAGCATACAGGGTAGAGTGGCAGAGGGTGTCATTCCCTCGGTTCACTATACCAAATGCACAGGTACTAGCACAGGGGGGAGATGAGGGTGGAGATGGAGGAGACGGAGGGGACAGTGGAGACAGTGGTAGCGGGAGAGTGAGAGATGCTGGGGAGAGTTCCAGATCAGGTGGCTAGAAATGGCCATGGGGATAAAGGGCAACCACCCTTGATGCGGCGAGACCAGCTCGCCAGCAAGCTACGGTTGGGTAGGACCCACCTGTAGGAGGGGATGATTTGAGGGCAAGGATACAAGCTCTCGAGGCTGAGATATTGCAGTTGAGGATTGCTATAGCTGTCAGGGATCAGTAGCTCGCAGATCAGAGGGCAGAGATAGAGCACCGGGAGAGGCAACTACAGGTTACTATTGCAGAGAGACAAAGGGGGGCTACACGAGCCGCGTACTATCATGGCCTCTATATTCAAGTAGTCCCAGAGGATTAGAGAGCACCATCATACTCTACAGTAGTGGGTAGATCAGATGTAGTTCTTGATCTAGCACCACCTCTGCCAGCACTAGGACATGAGGGTGGCAGTCAGTCTTAGGTTTAGGGTTAGATGTTTTTGACATATCTTAAGACTATGATCTAGATTTTGGGATCCCACATTGTATCATGACATTTATATATGAGATTTACCAGATTTATGATATGTGTTTGTCTCACTTGTGATGGATGTATCAGTTCATGTATATTGTCTTATCATTTTTCTCAAAATGTTTATGTACATGCTTATGTATGTTCTCTCTCATAGATGTATGTTTGATTCTCATGTGTATAATATAGACTCATGTTTCTGAAAATGACAGTTGTGATATAGACATGATAATATGATTAACCCCTTGTGATGAACAGGAACAAGTTCGAGATGAAAAAGACAAGGAGTGAAAGACATGATCAAGAAGAAGGAAAGGTGAGCGCAGTTGACTGACAGGTCTACGTAAGATGAAAAAGGAGAGCTCTCTCCATATGCAAGGTGCAAAACTAGACTAACATGAACCTAGGAATGCAAGCTACTATGAAAAGTGGTTGACTTGCAAGGTCACAACGCTTATAGACATATAATTATCATCATCGAGTGTTAGGTAGCATCGTAAGATCATACAATGCACACTAGCATGACTATGTGGATATGAATATGATCTTTATCAGATAGATATGTGGGAATCTCACCTAGGCATCAAAGACATATAGGTCAAGATGACTAATGTAGTGAGATTACCTAAGTTTGATTTGGCGAGATTATGCTTGTATCAAGACACATGAAAGTCAAGATAGCTAGAAGCATGCACTTGCAAAAATAGTCAAGGATAATACATTGTCAATCCATAGTGTCAAGTAGGACTAGCATAAATGCTCTTGATAGTTAGGACGAACAAAATATACCCACAAGAAGATAAACAAATAAAACATGTTCTCATACCCTCAGTCTTCTAGCTATGCATCATCGAAAACTTCTTAGGGAGAGACCACTCATCAAAGAAATTCTTATAGACAACACACAAAGAAAAACAAAGTCAACATATCTCAACGAGTTGATTGTTTTAAGTGCGTGTGTGTTGGTCATAAAGTCAAACTTTGGTCATCGCATCTGCAAATGAGAAATATTGCATCACACTTAGATTATTGGGTAAGACATCTGATAAGTGTTAAGAAACACTCGACGCAAGGGTAGTGTTGAAAAATACTATTTGGGGTGGTGTTGAAAAACACCTGTTGTGAAATGCCCCAAGAGAAAAATGCACCTAAAAGACCTATGCTAACAGTTATGCCCCCTAGACAAAGACAAAGACCAATTCCAAACTAAGCCAAATGAGGTCAAGGTATGATGGAGAAAGGTTCAGTGTCGAGGGCGCATGCTAATAAATAGGAGTGCAAAGGCCTCAAGTAGAGCCTATTTCCAGGTTTTCACCACTTGGATTTCTCTTTTTTTTATTTTTCATTTTTTTGTATTTTTGCTACCAAGGCACCTGTTTCCAGGTTTTCACCAGGGCACTTTTTCTATTTTTTTATTTGAACTTTTTGCATTTTTTTTATTTTTTTAGTATTTTTTCAGGACTCTTTATGCTTTTTAGGATTTTTTTCAGCATCATATATCAATTTTTTTGGTATGTTTTTTAGGATCATAAAGTATATACAAAGGATGCCCCCAGACAGAGACAGGCATCAAGGATAGAACTTCTTTAGGAGCAAAATGTTGATGGGATCAGGGAGCTATTCTCCATCGGGATCTGATAGTAAATATGCACCAGTACCAAAAGCAGCTATAATAATGTATGGTCCAAGCCAATTAGTTTCAAACTTCCCCTTTTGTTCTTTATTTTGTTGATTCCTAGGGTTCTCTCTCAAAACAAGATCACCTATCTAAAATTCCCTAGGGCGAACCTTCTTGTTGAATGCTTTGGACATATGCTTCTGATACACTCTCATATGATCAAATGAAGCCTTACGCTTCTCATCTAGAAGTTCCAATTCTTGTAACCTCATGGCGTGGTAATCCTCATCTGTTATCAATCCTTTGAGTGAGACTCTAAGCGAAGGTATCTCTACTTCTAAGGGCAACACCACTTCAGTGCCATAGGTAAGAACAAAAGGAGTAGCTCCTGTAGGTGTACGAATGCTAGTTCTGTAAGCCCATAGTGCTGGATTGATTTGCAAGTGCCAATCCCTACCATTCTTGTGCACTGTCCTATGAAGAATCTTAAGAATGGTTTTATTGGAAGCCTCTGCCTGTCCATTTCCCTGTGGAAAGTAAATGGAGGACCAATGTTGCTTGATTTTAAACTTTTTGCATAAATGCTTTAGGTCCTTATTCTTGAATTGACCTCCACTATCAGTGATAATCTCAAAAGGTACTCCAAATCAGCAAATAATATGATTCAAGATGAATAAAGAGATAGTCTTCCCTGAAGCCACAGAAAGTGGCACGGATTCCACCCATTTTGTGAAGTAGTCAGTAGTAGTAATAATGAACTTATGTCCACCTGATGAGTTGGGGTGAATCTGCCCAACTAGATCAAAGGCCCAGTGTTGAAATGGCTAATGAGAAATGGAAGGAATCAGCTCCCTACCTGGAGCATGAATTAGGTTTCCATGTTTCTGACATTTTTCACAAGACTTAGCAAAGGCTACTGCATCTATCTGCATCGTGGGCCAATAATACCCCGCCCTAAGCAACCTTTGGGCCATGGAAAGATCATTGGAATGTCCACCACAAATGCCCTCGTGGATATCGGCTAACACTTGGTCAGATTCCTCCTTTTCCAAGCACCTAAGGAGTGTCCCATCTAAACCCCTCCTATATAAATCACCAGAGATAAGGGTGTGGCAAGAGGCATTGCGGACAAGGTTTTGGCATTCAGAATGGTTGAATGTGTTGGGGATGATGCCATCATGGAGATATGAATAGATAGCACCATATCGGGAAGATTCATGTCTGACAAGGGTAAAAATGACATGGCTCTCAGATGAGTCAAATATGGGATGGTGTAGCTCTTCCACCAGGAATTCAAATCTTGATTCATGTTGTTCCAACTGAAGGAGTGAAGCTAATGTGGCCATAGCATCTGTAGCTTATTTCTTTGTCCTAGGGATCTGTCGAAATGTCACAAATGTAAAGTAACATCTCAATGATTCAACCATCTTTTTGTAAGGTACCAATTTATCATCCTTGGTTTGATACTTCTCATTGACTTGGCTGATAATTAGTTGTGAATCCCCAAAGACATGTAATTTTTTTATGTTCCATTCTATAGCCATTTTCAATCCATTGATCAAAGCTTCATATTCAGCAATATTATTTGTACATGGGAATAAAAGTTTGTAAGACTTTGGAATGTTGTACCCATGGGGAGAAACAAATAATACTCCAGGACCTGATCCATTTTGCATGTGGGAACCATCAAAGAACATCTTCCGAGTGCGGGTAGTTATATACAGTATGTGTTCATCTGGGAATTCTACCTGAATAGGCATACTATCCTTAACTGGAAAGTTAGCTAATTGGTTATCAATAGCTTGCCCTTTTATGGCCTTTCTTTCAATGTACTCTATATCAAATTCAGATAAAACCATCATCCACTTGGCAAGCCTACCCGTGAGGGCAGCCTTACTAAGCAAGTACTTAAGAGGATCAATTTTTGCAACTAAATGTATAGTATGAGCAAGCATATAGTGTCGCAACTTTTGGGAAGGAAACACTGCTGCAAGACAAGACTTATCAATGTTATTATAATTGATCTCATAAGATACTAGAGTACGACTAATGTAGTAAATGGCCCTTTCTTTCCTAGTATCATCTAATTGAGCCAACAATGCCCACAAGGAAGACTATGTTGCTGAAATGTATAAAATCAATGGTTTCCCAGGAATAGGCGGCATCAAAATTGGAGGATTAGCCAAGTATTGTTTAATTTGATCTAGGCTCTTTTGGCATTCCTCATTCCATACGCAAGAAGCACCCTTATGCAATGTCTTATTAAAGGGTTGTGCTCTATCTGCCAGCTATGAGATAAACCTCCTAATTGACGGGAGTCATCCTTGAAGACTTCTCATCTGACTAACATTTCTTGGAGGTGGCATATCCAATATAGCTTGGACCTTTTCAGGATCAACCTCTATTCCTTTTGCTGAAATTATGAATCCTAGGAGTTTACTGGAGGCAACTCCAAATGCACACTTTTTTGGATTCAATCTAAGCTGAAATTGTGCCATGCAATCTAGAATTACTTCCAGATCGTCGAGGTGTGTGTCTTATTTTCTAGATTTAGCCAGGGTATCATCCACATAATCTTCCATGTTCTTATGCATCATATCATGAAAAATTGTGGTCATAGCTCACTGGTATGTTGCTCCTGCATTCTTTAGGCCAAATGGCATGACGTTCCAACAATAGGTTCCCCATGCACATGTCAAAGCTATTTTCTCTTAATCTTCAGGAGCTATTTTTATCTGGTTATATCCAGAAAACCCATCCATTAAAGAATATATCTCATAACCCGCCATCATATCCACTATCATGTCTATGTTTGGGAGTGGAAAGTCATCCTTTGGGCATGCTTTGTTGAGGTCTCTGAAGTCTGTGCAAATGCAAATGGACCCATCATGTTTTGAAACTGGAACAATACTAGAGATCCACTCAGCATAGTCGATAGCTTGAATGAATCCTGCGCGTAAGAGCTTTTCTAATTCAACCTTAACAAGAAGAGCTATATGAGGATGCATTTTTCTCAACTTTTGTTTGACTGGTTTTATTCTTGGAGCTATAGATAGATGATGTATAATAATATCGGTGTCAAGCCCTGGCATATCAGAATATGTCCAAGCGAAGTTGACTTTCTTCTTTTGCAAAAACTTTGTATATGCCTCTTTTTCTTCAACTGATAGAGACTGAGCAAGGTGCACTATTTGGGGAGCCTCTTTTGTATTCAAATTCACTAGTTATGTGGGCTCGATTAGAACTGATGACCTGTCCTAGAAGTAACTTGGAAATTTATTAAGTACCCCATCCTTAGGTGCCTCAAAGAGGTTTTCACCCTTGGATACGTCATTTATTTTTACTATTTTTGGTTCTGATACCGCCACAAGGTGGGTTTCACCATCAGACCTTTTTTTCTTTTTTTCTTTTTCTTTTATTTTTAGACTGAGGTACTTAATATCAGGCTCCATCATACTCATTGTTGGTTCACTGGTGGAAGAAGCCACAGGTTCAAGAGCATTCAGATAGTAGGCAATTTTGTAATCATTCTAAAAAGTGAGGAGTCTAGGCTCTTGGTGGCGCTGAGACCAATCGATTAGGTCATAGTGAACAAGGGGTAGGTCAATGATGGGTTCAACATTGTTTATATGGAAGGGGTTATCTCTAGTGACCATACGATTAGGATTCATCCAGTCCTCTCCTAAGATACCCAAGTCAAGATTTGTCCTATCAAACGAAGTGTCGTCCACTAAGGCAATTCAAGGAGTCCAATCCTCTAGTCCTACACTAGGCTCGTTGGTCACATCGGGTTGAGTACTATAAGTATGGACAACATCCATGTCCAAATCAACTATTGCATCTGAAAGTGAGTCCCATTCGAACTTGTGTGAGTCTATCTCTGAATCATTATTTGGGCTTCGTGATGTAGAAGCCTCAAGGTTAGGAAAGGTTTCCCTTTCTTTAGCGCTAGCATTGTTACCATCTATCGCAGCCAGGATAGCAACACTTTCCATTGTCAATCTAGCATTCATATAGTCACTATCTGTCACAGCTAGGATAGTAGGACTATCAATTGTCAAATCTTTTGAATCTCCCCAAAGGAGATTTTTTGAAGGCACCCAATCATCAGACATGTCTTGCTAATTAGAGAGATTAGGTGTGTAGTCTGGGTCAGTGTCACTGTCCGTCATAGCTGAGATAGGGACACTTTTTTGTTTCTTATTTTCAAAACCTAAGCCAACTGTTGACTTATTCCTTCATCCAAAAGGGGCATGGTTAAAAGGTTCAGCCCTAGCATCCAGCCTATGACTAAGGGGACCCTGTCCTGGGTAACCCATATTCTTGACCAATGTATACCCTCTCCCATAAGTTCTAGGGGAAGGTGAAAAATTCTCATTATGTAGGTATTTCTCTTCTTGGTAAATCCATTCCCTAATGGCAACCTCTTCTTTTTCCTCTTGAATTGGAGCTGAGGATTCCACAAACTTATCAAACAATGTCATGGCCGAAGACGAGGGCTTCATTTCTTGAGAAGGTTTTCCATAAGACCTAGGGGAAATTGGCAATTTTGTGAATGAATCCAATTTTTAATCCACCATACCAAGATCTATGGTCTTTAATTTATTCTTGCATTGTTAAAATGCAGTATCAAAAGTGTTAGCCTCCCTATTCAAAGGAATGTGAGACCCTGCTGAAATCGTGTTGACTGATAGTGTGTTGTCTCCAAGTATGCAGACTTCTATTCCATTGTAAGGGAATTTTACACACTGATGATAGGTAGATGGGACCACTTGCATCTCATGTATCCATGGTCTACCTAACAAAATATTGTAAGCCAAAGGACCGACATCAACAATTTGGAACAAAATGTCCTCTACAAGACCAATTCGAATAGGAAGAACAGCCAATCCTTTAGAACTACGTTCTGCTTCATCATAAGCCTTGATAGTTATTTTCTTCCTTATGTCAATGACTTCTTCTGAATAACCCAAGGCCTTCAATAAGCTCATAGAGAAAATATTAAGGCCAGCACCCCCATCTATCAACACACGCCTGACACACGTCTTGTGGATCATAACCTCTATATGAAGGGCCAAATTGTGTGGGTGGCTTAATGACTTGTCATCTTCCTCTCAGAATGTAAGGTAGTGAGGGCTAACCAAGTGGTTGACTATATTCTGGAATTGATCTACATCTATATCATTAGGAACATTAGCCATTCGCAAGGCATCCTCAAGGACACGCTTATGCTTAGGGGACTATTCCAAAAGCTCAAAGATTGAAATCTGTGCTGGTGTACATTGTAATTGGTCAACAAGATTATAATTCAACTCAAGACCAACAACAGATTTTGGAAGGACACCCTTTGACATTGGCTGCTTAGACTTACTAGAGTTAGGACCTCTAATAACAATGGGAGCTTGAGACTGGCTTCTAGTGATAGCATTGAGGGGTTGGGACATCCTTCGTGAGTGAGGACCTCTTAGTACCACAATAGGTCCTTCATCAGGCATAGGAGTTGAATCCACATCATATCCATAAGGGTCTTTCCCTCTCATCATGTTGACATTATCATCAGCCACTTCAAGCATGTTAATAACATTTTCAGCATTTGTGTAAGTGTAGTTGATAGCAGCCTTGCCATTCTTGTTGTTAGAATTCTCTCCTTTCTCATATTTGGGCAAGGGTTCTTTAAAAGCTTTGTGATCTGCATTAGTGGTTAAACCATCAACTTGTAATTTGTTGCTCTCAATAAGGTCTTGAACAAGATGTTTAAGTCTAAAACAATTTTCTATATCATGTCCAATTCCATTGTGAAAGACACAAAAGGCCTCCTCATCCCACCAATGAGGTTTAGGATCTGGTATGCGGTGCTTGGTAGGGTCCTAAGGGTGTGCCAAATTGTGAGCAATTAATGTCTTGAAAATGTCTGCATAGGAGTCCCCAAGTTTAGTAAATTGTCTCTTTTCCTTTTTAGGTCTCCCTTGATACTTGGGTTTATTCTCTGGTTGTCCCGAAGATGTTTGCAGCTTCATAGCTTGAACTGCATGAGAGAGATTAAGAACTCCTTCATTCTTAGGTTGTGATGAGTCAACAACCCCGTCATTGACCACCTACTTATTCTTATTCCAATAAGAGTTCTTTTTGTCCTTACTGCCATTATTGTTGTTATTTTGGCCATTGTTGTTATTAGCTAATTTAGCCAAAATTCCTTGTTCTTTTAGGACATCCTCTATGCGATAGGCCACCTCTACCATGGTATCAAAAGAATTAAACGGGATCTTCCTTACTTCATATCTTAATTGCGGTATCAAGTTGCTCACAATGATGTCTATTCTTTCCTCCTCAAGAATTATCCTTGGGTATTTTGAGCACAAACGTCTCCATCTTTGTAGGAAGGTGACAAAAGATTCCCCTTGATTCTGCTTGAGTTTGCACAAATCAAGCATGGTGACCGACCTTGATAAGTTGTAAGCAAAATGTTGGACAAATCTTTCCACAAGCTCTTTAAATGTCTTAACTGGAGGAGTAAGGTTAGTAAACCACTCCATGGCTTGACCCTTGAGACTCCTAGGAAATAATCTCATCAAATAGGAGTCTTCATGGTGGAAAGAAAAACTCATTATATAGAATTGTCTAACATGGTCATGAGGATCACCAACGCCATCATATTTGTCATAAGTTGGGAACTCAATTTTCTTAGGAAACTCAACCAACACCACACTCTTGTCGATTGGGTTGGGACATATGGAATCCAAATTAAATGTGCTCTTAGGAGCCCTCATCCTTTCTATATCCCTTTGAAGTTGTTTGATCACCTCATTAGTTGATGGATCTTGCTTTTTTACCTTTCGATCCACATCAAAATTATATGGGACTTTAGCACCTTTGTTGATGAGACTTTCTAGGAACTGATCCTTATTTTGTTCCACATACTTTTCTACATATGCTTGAAAGGATGGCTCTTGTTGCAGAGTCATAAAATCTATATGATCTAAGTTGGCATAACTTCCTCCATGTTGTGAGCCATGATGTGCTCATTGGGAGGGTTTCTTTGAAAGTTTATGAGATGACTATCTCCTATGGTGATCATATCTTGAAGTCCTTCTACCTCTAGGACTTGGGGATCTTGAGGGCATCCTTGATCTTCTTCTAGGACTTGGTGAGGGGGTAGATGGGGGTGAGTTGGTCCCGCTATTGGCACCCCTCCCATTGAATCAATTTTGGATTTTTTGTGCATAGAGCCTATCTTCTTCTTCTTGGGTGGCTCTTTTGCTTATGTCTAATAATGCACGTTCCTCTTCTTCTAGTTGTCTGAACTTCTCCTTTTTGGTGGCTTGTTCATCTAGATAGGCTTGCTTCTCCCTTTCAATGCTTTTCAACCTTGTATTTGCATATCGAGAGGTATCTTTAAGTGGAGAAGATTGTCTTGAATGCCTTATTGCATTGGCCGCATTGATGTGATGGTCACTAGATTCATTGTTTTGGTCCTCATGTTGTGACCCTGAATCTGAGTGAGTTTGCCTATAATGTCTCTCAGCTCATTGGTGAGCATCTAAATATCTTGTGTTGTTGGGAGGTGACCCGGGTGGACTAGCTTGAGAAGAACCACCGTACTCTCTCCTATGCTGTTGGAAGATATCTTCAAGAGTTTGATTCATGGCTTCTCTTTATTGTCAAGTGAAAGTGTAACTCATGTCCATACTTGATGAAAGTGGTGCTAAAGAGGTGCCCACTTCACTAGGATTGCCTTTGGATTGAAACAAACCTCAGATTCACTTTTAGGAGATTGGTCAAAAACGGGTTCTTTTCCCTTGTGCTGTTGATGAGTCTTAACTGGTGGTAACTGGCTAAAGACAACAGGGGGTCGCTTTCCTTGATTGACTTGGTACCTTGTTGTAACTGACATGAAAGAAAGAGACTCTTAATGATAAGATGACCTCTCAAAGTGTCAACACCAAACTAGGATAATCAAAGTTCTCTATTGTCCAAAGAGAAATGAAAAGATAGAAATATCAAAGGGGCTTTACCAACATTGTCAAAGAGGTGCTTCAAATCAAAGGGTGACTACCCTTGCACTTTTGAATCAAGAGGTTGGACTAGGCCAAAATGTAATTGAAATTAAGATTTAAATGAAAGCGATTTTGACAATAAGAGGACTAAAATTTTTCAAGAATGTAGCTAACAATCCTAGAGACAAACTTTGTCACCAAGAATGGCCTTCTAACTTGACAATTATTCCCAAAGTGACCTCGTAAATTAGATGATGCTATCCCAGAAGACTAAAACCAAAAATTTAGAGCTAAGGCAGGTCTCTAATGACAGAGTAAAAAACCTACTCAAAGACCTAACTTGACTAACAACAACTGAAACTGACCAAACTGAAAGCACGGCAGAAACTATCCAAGTGATACACCCCAGGCTAACAGGGCGATACTTCTCTAACTGGGTGATACTTCGCCTTACACCAGGCGATATACCCCACAATACTCAGGTGATAAACACCAAGCAGGTCAGGCGATAGTCTATCATGGGAAAACTATCGCGCGATATTTCTTCTCAAAGCAGGCGATACTGTTGCAAAATTGTTTAACTCGTGACCAAAACTGTGCAAAATTTGCATTTTTGGGTCTGTTTGGTCAAAAATTTTGGTTTGAGGGTTAACATTTTCGATCTCAATCACAATATCAGCAGAATTTTGGCAAGTTTGCAAACAGTGAGGGATCAAACATGTCTCAAAACACTTGAAACAAGGGCGAAAGCAACCTTGCCAAGATAAACACTTGTGATATCAAAATAAAATTGCACCCTATGAATGCTACCAATCATTTGTCTATTGAGAACGTTTACACTAGTATCACACAACCAAAGACAATTCAAGAAAATCTATCCTAAAAAGTCAAGGCTCAATGCGTACCAACTTACCCCACAACTTGATGCCCCCTTGCCTCACACCAAGTGGTTACCCACAAGAGATATTGGCTTTGTCATGGAAGTGTCAAATGACACAACCAAAGGGACACATATGGTGAGTATCTTAAGGTGATTCGGGTAAACCACTTGGACCAATCCTTGCACTAAAAAGATTAGCGGCTAAACAAGGTGGCTTCTATCTAATGGTTCTTAATAAGGATTTCCATTCACAACACCCCTCATGCTCCTCAAAGAGGACTCAGACCTCGCGGCCTCAAGAGTACCTTAAGCATTCTTGTTCAATGTTTTCCCCATGGTCACAATCCCATGAGCTACTCACATCAAACGAAGACAAGTGTTATGTCTACCAAAGTTTTTGGTGTCTTTGATAGCCTTGAGATTATAGTGAGTTGGAATCACTCGCCACCAAGGAAAATGATGACAAGGTTGTCCCCACTTGATTCGTTCCTCTTGATTGCTCAAGAGCAGGCCCACTAAAAGATTCCTAAACTAAACAAAAATGGATAATTTATGAGGTTCAAGGTTTTTGGTTCACCTCAAGGGTGAAGAGCATACTCCCCTATCTCAAAAACTTCTCCCAAACACACCAAGCAAAGAGATTCAATTGCTCCCTTGCTTCCAAAACCTTAAGATGGGTCAATATTTTCTGATTCACCTAAAGGTGAAGAGCATACTTCTCCTACCACCTCAAAATCCCTTTCACAAGGTATTAAAGTTTCTAATACAATTAGTGAATGCCACACTTGAAAGGAAATAAATCACAAGCAAAATTTTTGTTTTTTTGTTTTTATGCTTTTTGGGCAGCCCTACAAAAACTATTAGTAGCCCTCTTTGACATGCGATTTTTGGCAAATTTATTAAGCAAATGCACCTACAACCACAACTAGTTAGGCCCACAAGGTTAGCAAAATCCAAAATCTAAATGAAAATAATTGCAAGAAACTGATTTATCTAAGCCAAGAGATGCAGGTTAGACCTATCTAAATACAGTAAAGTAAACCAGCAAACTAAATATGATCAAATTCAGATGATAAAACTTGAACCGTAGGTCTCTGTCAGATCAGGCGATATACCTCAAACTTCACCAGTATCGCGTGATACAGTTTCCCATATCCGCACGATATACTTTGCTATATTCGAGCGATACTTCACACGACACTAGGTGATATACCTTAATACTAGCATGCGATTCTTCCCTGGAGTGAAGTGTCGCACTAGTATAGTAAGGTATATCGCGCAATATACCTAAGAAGTATCACATGATACTCTGAGACAAAAAACTAGAGACTACAAAATTTTTGAAAAATAATCCGAAAAATGATGAAAAATGTAAGAAACTAAAGGACAAAGCTTATCTACTCTACCCCACAGTGGGTGCCAAAAATGTACACACAAAAGTAGTGCACTTCTATGAATCCTTACATGCAAGGAAACTCAAGAATGAGCCCTCACAAATTGATCCATAGCTCTTTATGCATGGAGTTGCAAGATTATGAATTTGCTCTCAACTAGAGCTATTGAGCTTGCGACCTTGCTAGTCAACCATACAATGAGAGATTCACTATGAGGACAAGGGAAACAATGCCAATATCCCAAAATAGAATCAAATATGAAATGCAATGCAAGTAAACTAAGAATGATGATTCAAGCTAGTCTATAGAAATGGAAAGAACAATGCGACTAATCTATGAAAGGAAAAGAACAAGTGTTACAATCCCTCCTATTAAGCTATGTGAGTTAAATCTATTGCATCAAAGGAAACTAAGCTATGAAATGAAGCTAAAGTGCAAGAATGAAAGACTAAGAACAATAAGGTTTTCAAAAGCTCCAAAAGTCTCCAAGAATTCCTACAGCATAAGATTAGTATTCAAAACATGATATGAAAATGAAGGAGAGAGCTTTCCTTTTATAAGAAATGCAAAGGAATGGACCATTGAGATTAAGAGGCAAAAAGTCTTAATCGGCAGTGGAGCTTGAAAGAGGAGCGATCCGTGTGCACAAGTATCCTCCAATAGGAATTGACTTTGTGTCCATGTGAGACAAAAGTGTTTTTTTCTTTTTTGTAAAATAAGAATAATGCTTTATTTGTGCAACTTAGGATAAGAGGAAAAGTGGGGGCTTTTTATTTAATAAAAGGGGAGGAAATATTCCTTTTAAGTAAATAAAAACTTAGGATAAATGGTTAGCCCATAGGATAAAAATCCAATATATGATCAAAATTAAGACTTGATCAAGAAATTGATAATGTTGAAAATATTGATTATTGATCAAAATGATTTAGGGTTGATAAATCAAATAAATGGGGCCCAAAGTCTAGGCGACTATTTTTGGGTGCATACAATACTTATGCAAGATTATTCTATGAAAGGAAATATGAATCTAATATAATATGCAAGTGCAAGATTAATCTAAATGGATTGCCATGGAGGCATGAGAGAAGAAGACAAGAAAAGAGAAGTTGCAATATCCAAGCTCAAGTGCTTCAAACTCTTATCCAAAATCACTCTCCAAACCTGCATAACAATAACATAAAATCTTGATCTCTAAAATCTCCATGCATAAATGAGAAGGAGAGGGCTCCTTATAAAAGATTTTAGAAATGAATGGACGGTCAAGATTAAGAGGCAAAAAGAAATGAGCAATAGTGGAGATTAAATCTTGGTTGATCCATGTGCTCAAGATTCTCAAAAGGCAAAATCAATGGACATGGTTAAGAGGCAAAAAGATGTGTGGAAGACATTAAGAGGCAAAAGGAGATTTCACTCATCTTGGAAAGTGTGCATTCAATGTGTAGACAAAAAGTCTTTTTTTTTTTTTTTTTTATTATTTATTTATTATTTTTAGCAAAGTGGTCTCCATTATTTAATTAAAAAAAATTATTTTTTTAAAAGAGATTTGTTCTTTTAATTGAATGTGGTTTAGGATAAAGTGATTTTATTATTTAATTAAAACATTTTTTATATATCAAAAGGTATTTTTATTTAATTAAAAAGAATTTTTATTTAATTAAAAGGGAGCATATTCTCTTAATTAAATAAAACTTAGGATAAAATGATCAAACCTTAAGAAATATTAAAATATTCTAATTAATTACGATTTGATCAAGGAAATTGATTTAAATTGAAAATATTGCAAGGCATTGATTCAGGAAATTGATAAATTGATGAAAGGGGACCCAAAGTCTAGGCGACCATTTTAAGGTGCATACATTTGCCCCTCTTTGGGTAATGTGTGATCTTTATGGGAACACATGTAGTCAAAGAATGAAGTTAAAATGTGAGATCGATTTGGGATCACAAAACAACCTAGATGTGTGATCGACAAACGGGAACACATCAGGACAAAGATAAGCTGGTTGAAAAAGACAAGGCCAACACCCCTGTAAATAGGTAATTGTCAAGTCTCAAGCAAGGTTTCCCCAAGTGAAGAAATTGATAGGATTGATAAAGCTGAATCAAGGATTGAATTTTGATAGGTACTGCCCCCTCATGATCAAAATTGAAATGGGATAGACGAGAAACAGTAAATTGATCAAATCGAACTAAAGATAAGGTTCTTGATGTAAGATGAAAGATATATGGATCACATAACCAAGGTAGATCATTAAGCATGAAATTTTATGCCCCAAGGTTGAATTAGAAGAAAAGAAGTGAGGTGAAAGCGAATGAAAGATAGAAGTTTAGAAGAGGTGAAAAGAAATGGAGAGAAGAAAGAGAATTTGCCTCAAAAAAGAGGATGTCTCAAAATCAATCAAATGTTTAAGATAGAAAATTTTGATTGAGATCATGAAAGAAGATAAGGAAATGAAGATCAAAACATGACCATAGTTGATTAAAAGTCCAAAAGAAAGATGAAGGAAAACCCTCTCAAAATCATAATGCAACCTAAAAATGCAAATTAACATGAAGTCTAACAATGCAAACTACATGAAAATGAAAAGGTGTACTTGCAATAGAGCAACTGTAACATAGGATTTTGTGTTCATCATTCATTAGAGAATGTTAAAGAACTTATTTTCATCATTGGGCCATTATTAATGGACATCAAAATATCACACAATCATCACTAGTCACAAGCACAACTATGAAAATATGAATGTGATTTATATCATATTGGAATGTGGAAAGATTCTAACACAAGCATCAAAGACATAAAGGTCAAGATGACTTCGATGTTAGCTTACCCAATTTAATGTAGCAAAACCACACTTGCACCAAGGCATAGATGTCGGATGACCATAAGAATGGTTGTGCAAAAACAATCAAGGATGATGCCTCAAATCTCCTAAGTGTTTCAAGGGAACAACAAGAGACACTCAAGAGTTTCAAGACCACACCCACAAGCAGAAAGCAAATAAAAACATGTCCCAAGTCCTCTAACTATGCATCCTAGAGAGACTTATTAGACAAGGACACTCAACAAAAATCAATAACAATCAGCACACAAAGAAAAAATCATGGCATAGCTTAAGCATTAAGTATTGTGTTTAAAAATTTAAGTCTGTTAACTGATACTAAGTTCCGAGGATAAGGATCGAATGCTTGCAAGTAGGTAAGATCACATGAAAAAACTGGGTAAGACCAAACCGATAAGTGTTGAAAAACATTGGACGCCAGGGGTTGTGTTGAAAAAAATAGTTAGGGTGGTGTTGAAAAACACCATTTGCGAGGTGTCCTCAAGACTAACACATCCAAGAGGCCAAAGCTAACACAGTTATGCCCCCTAGACAAAAACAAAGACCAATTCCAAACCAAGGCAACAAGGACAAGGCATGATGGAGAAAGGCTATGTGTTGAAAACGCATGCTGAGAAACAAAGGTGCAAAGGCCTCAAGTAGTGCCTGTTTCCAGGTTTTCACCACTTAGACTTTTTTAGAATTTTTATTTTTTTTTTAGGACTTTTTATAATTTTTTTGTCTTTTTGCTACCAAGGCGCCTGTTTCCAGGTTTTCACCAAGGCACTTTTTCTATTTTTTTTTAATTTATGAAGTTTTTTATTTTTTTGGTATTTTTGGAATAAATAATTTTTTTGAGATACATCAAAGCGCCTATTGCTATGTTTTCACTAAGATGATAATTTTTTCAGGACATTTTCTAATTTTTAGAACTTTTAACAATATACCATTTTTTTGGATTTTTTCAGGATCAATAAGTATGTATAAAGGATGCCCTCAGACAGAATGGGCATCGAACTCCCAAGCAAGATCACATCGTGTAGTCCCAATGTCTAGTAAGGTGGAGGACAAGAGGGATTAGCAAGCTGGTGGAAGAGATGGAAGACAAGAGAATGAAGGGAAGAAATCCTCAAGGGCAAACTCTTCAAGAGTACCCAAGCTAGGAAAAAATTATCATGTAAAGCACATTTGGACAAGTAATAAAATGTCAACATAGGATAAGTCACAAAAGTGTAATGAAAAAGAAGGAAAGGATGCAGTCCAAAGGAGTAGACATGTCAAGAGGCTTCACAACATCGTGTTTTACTCTTTGTTATTAGATCAAGACCAAAGGAGAAAAGGATAGCGAAAGGCTAGAATGAATGGAGGAAAATAAATAAGAAGGCTAAACATGAATGGAATGAAAGAAAGATCATCGTAAGATAGCTCACAAGATATCCAAATGTTTGTGTATAGGCAAACATTGTCAAGATCAAAGAGAGAAGATGGAATGGATGAAATATGTAGAAGAACTACACATGATGCCTGATTGTCAGGCTTTCATCATGGTACTTATCCAAGGTGCCACAAGGGAGTGGTTTTCAGCATAGGAAGAATTTATTTCTCTTTACTTTTGCTACCAAGGCACCTGTTTTCAAGTTTCCACCAAGGCACATTTTCAATTTTTTCATTTTTTTTTGTTTTCTTTTTGAATTTTTCTATTTTTTGAATTTTTTATTTCTTTTGGAAGAAGGCAAGATTTTTAGATAATGCTCCTTGAAAGGATAAACCATGATATGCCAAGGATTCAAAATGATAAGCTCAAAGATGTTGATAGGGAAAGGAAGATGGAAGAGAAAAATGGAGGATAAAGTTTTATGTAAAGCGGGTGAGGTTGGAAGATAGGAGGAATAGGATAGACAAATGAGGAAAAAGGATAGAAGGTAGAAGGATAATGAATGGAAGGATTGTGAAAGGGTAGATGGAAAGGAAGGAAAGATCAAAATCAACACACACCTTGAAGGATGGCGAGAGTATGGAGGAAACTTGAATGAAGGAATACGTGAAGGAATATGGTGAATGGATAGCAGAGGTTGTGGTTTAGGCGCATAGAATGGAAGAATGTTTTTGGAAGAAGATGAAGTGGAAGCCTTTGGAAGCTTGAATGTCAACTTCACTTGTTTCTCAACATCAGACACTTTCAAAAGAGACTTTGGATTCCATATAGTCGTAGGCTTTTCATTTGTTTTTGATGATTTAGAGAGAATATCTTCAATGATGAATTTTGGAACCCATACTTGTCTTGTAGTTTTCTTCTTAGATATCTTTTTTGACTTTATGCCTCCATGTCGATTAGAGGAGACATGGTGATCTTTTTTTTATGGATTTTTGTATTGCTTCTTTTTCTTGTATTGAACATTCAAGTTACTTCCAAAAGACTTGGGACTTATGGAAGAAGGAGGATATGACTGGTTTATATGGGTGGGTGGATGAAAAGGATTCAAGGGTATGCATCTATGTTGATCTTGAGGAAAGATAGGAGATGGAGGGACGTAAGGACCCAAGATGGATGATGAATTAGGAGAGTTAGGAGGGGAAAGTGAAAGTACATAAGGGCCCAAGATGGAAGGAAGACATGAAACCCTTAGTATTTGTGGAGGAGGTCCAAGGATGGAAGTGGAAGATACAAAAGGATAATCAATAAGTTCATCAACATCTATATGACAACCAAGGACATCAACATATTTAGAGTAAGCATTAGTATTTGCAATAGGATCATGAACATCTTGAATAGGAGCAACTTCTTTGATAGGATTTTTCGGAGCTTGAAAAGACTTAGGAAGAGTAGAAAGTGGAAGCGAACATGGAGTGGTAGAAAAAGAAGATGGAAAACTTTGATCTTGGCAAGGAGCTTTGGATAGCATAAGCGTATAAATTTTCTCTTGATTTTCATTAGGCTTAACATTGGAAGTAACAACACTATTTTTAATAACCTTAATGGAAGTATCATCTTTAGAAATCGCAAGTGCAGTGAGGTTATTTTGATTGTCAATACACTCAACGGTGTAAGTAGTAGCTTGATCTTGCTTAGGAGAAGACTTAAGACATGGTGGAATGAATGAGAAAGGGCGTGTAGGATCAAAAGAACCATGAAATAGATAAGAGACATCATGAAAAGGATTGGATGATGTGGAGGGTTCTTGATTTTCATCTTTTTTTATGTTCTTTTCTTTATCATTTTTAGAGTCCTCTTGACATGGAGCCACTTATAAGGACAAGGAAGCATGTTGGAATTGTATGGAAGACTTTGGAAGAGATGGTGAAGGACTAGCTTAAGTAGGCATTATAGCGTATAAAGGGTTAGGCTCTTTAGGTTTAGCATTATTGAAAGTATTTGCAGCCAAGTGAAGGTTATCTTGACTTTCTTTAAGAGGTAACCCTTGAGGAAAACTATAGGGAACTGCATGAAAAGTATTACGACTTTTGTTGGATGAAGGATTTGTGAAAGATTTGAAAGACTTGGAAGCTTTAGGAAATGTATGGGTATTGGAGGAAGTAGGGGATGGAAGGGAACATCACAAGACAAAGGTCCATTATTAACATAATCTTTCTCGAGAGTGTAATCTTCATTTTCAGCATGAGATTTCTTAGAGGAGAGATTCTTATAGTATTTACATTTATAATCAGCGCGGAAAGCTTTCTCTTCCTCAATAGAAGTAGATGTATCATCTAGGTATTGTTCACAAAAATCATCAAAGTCTCTTTCAAAATCAGAATCATATGGATCACCATCACGATCTATCTAATGTGAGGACCCATTTCTAGTAAGCAAGAGCACACGACTAGGAGGACTCTTAGGAATAGAGGTGTCATAAGTATCACTACATTGTTCATCATCATAGTCATCAAATATGGGTGTGTTGCTCTTTGTGGAAGAGGTATCACAAGGATTGTCACGTTACTCATTATGGTATGTCTTGAGAAGAGAAGTAAGACTCTTGGGAGAAGTAGAAGAGGAACGTGATCATGAAGAAGAGGAAAGTGAAGACCTAGTGGAGGAAGAAGACTTGGATAATGAGGAATGTGAATAATGTCTAGAAGAGTCATGGTAAGACTTGGAAGATGAGGAAGGATGAGAAGACTTATAAGATGAAAAATGTTTGGAAGAAGGAGTTCATGATAGGATCATGCTTATGATCCTAGAAAATGTGTTTGATTCAATTAATTTTTCTTTTATTTTTGTCATAAATTTATTACCCATGCAATTTTGGAGGAATAATACTCTTCGAATTGAGAAACGAGTTTGAGATCATCTATTTTCAAGAGAGTTTCCATAACAAGATATTTGAAATTCATGGTTCTGGAAGAGGAGGAATCAAGCATGGAAGTGATAGAAGAGATGAATAGAAGAAGGTAGACTAGATAATAAGAGGAAAAGAATCAAGAAGACGTGAAGAGTTTAGGAAGAAGAGGAAGAAGCATGAAGGAAGAAGAGAAAGGATGGAAATGGGAGACTAGGAAGACATGGGAGCTGTGGAAGAAAGAAGACCAAGAGTCATTTTGTGCAACTTGATACCATTTAAGCTCATTTGGATGTTGAGAAACATGTCATAGCACTTTTGGGGAGATCTTTGAAGTTTTTATCACTTGGGAACTCACATTTATTTGTTTAATGTGACCAACTAGATGCATTAACAGATTCTTATCATTAATCAAGCACGCAAGACAACAATCAGGGCATTCAAGCAAATAATTGTCTTCAAACAATGAGCAAGGGACAAAGCAACCTTACGCATGAACAAGAATAGTGACGTAATATTCTACTCCCTAAAGATGCTATTTGTGTATGTTCTCAAAATGTTTTTCAATCACACACATAGTCCTAGCAAAGAAAAAGTTGGTTGCACTATGGTTCATAGTAATGATCAACTCTGCAACTTTTGCAATTTCAAGAGGGCGAACTCCAATCCAGGTGCACCAAGGTTTTGACACATTCTGAAAATTTAATCAATTGAAGATGCTGAGGAGATCTGACAACCCAACAAGAAACTACACCCATGGAGATTTCTTCTACAAGGACATTTATATAGCGGTTGTTGCTACCACAATGAAAATGACTATTATCACTTGAGGTTCCGTCCACATGGTTGACCCAATAAAGGGAATGTCCACTATGGTTAACCCTCTCTAAAAAGGTGACTCACAAAAAGGGAGTAGAGCATAATCCTCTAGCCTCTTCACTTCACCCAAACATAGCAAATAGATTCTTTGACACGCTAAAATTGAAATCACCTCACCAAAGTTCATATGTCAACAACAATGTCTACCGATCTCTCTAAACGGGTCCAAGAGAGAACGTACCGATCAAAGTTGAGGACTAAACCAAGTAAGACCGTGAGATAATAACAACTTCCTTCCCTACCTACAAGGGGATCTCTCTTCGAGAAGAGCTTCGCATGCAAAAGAAGTGAATGAAGCCCAGTCTCTCAAGAATGCCACAAATAGTGTTCATAGGGCCTAATTACTATGTGAGACATATATTTAAGAAAGAAAATCTAGATTCATTGTCTCCTTTATAGCAAAATTGAAGTGTGATCTATGAAAGAAAGAAATCACTCAAGTAAGACACATGATAGATTCATTTTATTCCCAAAATCCAAATGTTATAGAGATGCAACAAAATACCTCAAGTCCAAAGCAACGCGCTTAGTAGATTTTTGTTGAGCTTTTTTGTGCAAGCAAGCCACGAACTCTCCAACAAGAAAACAAGATATGCAATGTATATCCATCTTATGCAAACCCTAGGATTAGATCTGAAAATCAATTGTTAGAAGCAATAATAGCCAGCAAATGACAACTCATATCATGCATTGAACCATGAAAAATAAGTGCACACTCATCATAAAATTTTATTTTTTTTGCATTTGACCTAGTCAACAAGATCTGATTTTTTTGATATGATGTCGGCCACAAAAATAGAAATGCAAAACATAGAACCCTACTAAAAAAATAGAGATATTTCCAAAAATGTAAAAATTTCAAAAAAATCTCTTTATTTGTGCCCTAGAGACCCACTTTACCAAAATAGACCAGTTTTTGTAAATCGACTATTTGAGCTATGATATTGCATCCAAATTTAAAACACAAAAAATAGAGCCCTTGTATAATTTAAAGATATTTTTGACAATGTAACAATTTCTGAAAAATATGCTGATTTGCGTCGAAAATTAATTTTTTATAAAAAATAAAGAAAAAATTATAAAAAATCCAAAATACCTCAGAAAATTTTGAATTGTTTACTGAAGCTTCTCTAATATGTCGCCAACTTGCAAAAAAATTCAGACCAAAACTCCAAGCCATTTGGGAGATATGATCAAATATTTGAAAATCTAGGGTTTTAGTCTCCAAACAAATCTACACAAGGGGGTTAGCTCCAAAAGAATAACCAAACCAACATGTAAAAGTGGGTTGCCCCACGGTGGGTGCCAAAAATGTGTGCTAAAATGTTGACACACTTCTATGAGTCATTAAATCCAAGATTTCTCAAGAATGAGGTTTCAAATGGCGACTCATAGCTCTCTATTCATGGAGTGCAAGGGTTTATAATGGAGGCCCTCATATTAGACCTAGTTTGTGCCCATCCAAGTACACCATAAAAAGAGAGATTCAAAAAGGAAAATCAAGAATGCTAGTCTCCATGATCATCAAGTATGCATGCAAATGAAAATGGAAGCTATTCTAAATGATAACAATGCATAAAAGCAAACTAATCTATGAAAGAAAATGCTTATGCAAGATTATTATATGAAAGGAAATATGAATCAAATATAATATGCAAGTGCAAGATTAATATAAATAGATTGCCATAGAGGCATGAGAGAAGAAGACAAGAAAATAGAAGTTGCAATATCCAAGCTCAAGTGCTCCAAACTCTTCTCCAAAATCGCTCTCCAAACCTACATAACAATAACATAAAATCTTGATTTCTAAAATCTCCATGCATAAATGAGAAGGAGAGGGCTCCTTATAAAGGAATTTAGAAATGAATGGATGGTCAATTAAGAGGCAAAAATATATGAGCAATGGTGGAGATTAAATCTTGGTTGATCCATGTGCTCAAGATTCTTAAGAGGCAAAATCAATGGACATGGTTAAGAGGCAAAAGGATGTGTGGAAGAGATTAAGAGGCAAAAGGAGATTCCACTCATCTTGAAAAGTGTGCATTCAATGTGTAGACAAAAAGTCTTTTTCCTTTTATTTTTATTTTATTATTTATTTATTATTTTTAGCAAAGAGGTCTCCATTATTTAATTAAAAGATTTATTTATTTATTTAAAAGAGATTTATTCTTTTAATTAAATGTGGCTTAGGATAAAGTGATTTTATTATTTAATTAAAATATTTTTTATTTAATTAAAAGGGATTTTTATTTAATTAAAAGGGAGCATATTCTCTTAATTAAATAAAGCTTAGGATAAAATGAACAAACCTTAGGAAATATTAAAATATTTGAATTAATTACGATTTGATCAAGGAAAATGATTTAAATTGAAAATATTGCAAGGCATTGATTCGGGAAATTGATGAAAGGGGGCCCAAATTCTAGGTGACCATTTTAGGGTGCATACAAGTATTGCATAGCTTGTGTGAAGAGGTTGTTGAATGTTGAAAGAATATTCCTAATTAGATTTGTTACAGATAATTAGTGTACTCTTAACCAGATCTAACTTCATGCATGTGTAGATGCAGCTCCATCGATTCATGTTTTAACAATAAGACTATTTGGTAATTAGTTATTTTTGTATTGGTTGTGATAGCTTGGCAATGGGACAACCCTTTTTAAAAATCACCTTAACCAGTGTTTCATAATTGAGAATTAGCATTGTATGTAGTTTTTACCATCTTGGGTTCTCCACGTAAAATTTGGTGTTCATTGTGTATGGTGTTCTTGTGTGCTTTCATGTTCATATCTTTTTTATTTATCTAATTAAATTAATATTGCTCCGAATAAATTAGTATTAAGAAAAAAAATGATAACTGATTTTCCCACCCCCGCCCCCCCCCTCTCAATCTTCTGAATTGTTCAACGATTGGTATCAAAGCTTGGTCCCTTGTAGATAGAGCTTAACCACTTGAGGGGGATCTTGGCAGGTTGAACAAATGGGAGGAGAATGTTACTTTGATGAAGGACTGAAGACAATGTTAGATGATATGGAATTCATGAAATCTAAAAATGAAGATTTGAAAGAAAACATCAAGGAGGAAGATTAGTATATCACCAAGCTTAGGGAGAAAATCCAAAAATTCAAAGTAAGACATAAATAATTCAGTCGGGAATTAAAGGTGTACAATTGGGAAATGGGGAGAGAAATACAACATATAATGTACTAAGTGATTTACTTCCCCATTTCATTGATTTCACATTAGGAAGGAAGAATGCCCCCAATAGGCTCAAGAGGTGGCTCAAGAACTAATTGGGAACAAGATTTGTCCTTTCTTAAGAGATGTAATGTATAAAATGGGAATGATTAAGTGATGTAATCAATCTATTAGGAAAGACACTAAAATGTTGATGAAAATAGAATGTAACAGACAAAGAATGAGTTGAAACTAACAAAAACAAAAATGAAATAAAAAATGGACCTACGAAAGAAACATAAGTGGAAAATGGATAGGAAAGATCAAGTTTGGTGATGTATCCTTGGGACAGGTTGATTTTGGCGATGTGTCCCCAATTTTTTTGACTAAAAATTTGACAAAACCTACAATGGTTCTTATACTTCCCAGATTTAAATCCATGGCTCAATAACCTATTCCTACACATAGTAAAATGGGAAAAAGGTTGTGTAAAGGGGTTTTCCTTGGTCAAACACCTATTTAGGAATCAACCTTGAAATATGAAAGAAAAATCATAAAGGAATGTATGCAGAAAGGCAAACTGTTGATTTACCTTGCATAAACCCTCATGAACGGATGTAGAAATTTCTCAAATCCATGAATATGCTTGAATATTCTTGGAATCCAAAGAGTTGACCTTGGAATGTAATGTATAATCAAAGATTCCCTCACAAATGTATGGATCTATTATTTCCACTCCTATATCTTGAATGTATATATGCTTGATAACACTTGCAAAGAGGAGTGAGAAGGATGGATGAATGAATTGGTCTTCTTGCTAGATTTGAGAATTCCTCTACTTGGCCATCATGGGAGAGAAAATTTTAACAAATGGAGAATATTTCCTATATTTGAATGATGACAACATCACTTTGGACAAACCCTATTCAATCACTAAGGAATCTATTGAAGCTATTACCGAGTTGTGTAGCATTGGTGATCTCCTTGGGAAGAAAAAGGTGAAGTACAAAGATGTTGACAAACTTACTGGTATTGAAAAGACCCCTAAGATTTACTGATAAATACCATTTTTTATCTTACAATTAGGTATGTTTCTTATAGTATCACTTACAAAATCTATTTTTGAAATCGTGAAGGTTCTACATTATTGCTATGTATCTTGAACATATGATTGTGAAGGAATATGAATAGTTTAACTTGTGTAATCTCATAATGGAGAATCTAATTGAGAATGTCAAAATATCTTTGGCTGAGGTTTATTCTTTCTATTTTGGGTCTCTACTCATATTTTAAGTATTTTGCTTTATAAATTCATTACTATCAAGAAAAAATGTTAAGTGGAAATATGGCATCCCTATCAGAAAGAAAGCTTTTTAGATATTTGGAATATATGAAAGATAAAGAAAATGCATGCAAAGTTTATTTCTGATTCTTGCAAATGGATTTGTGCTCCAGTTTGATATTATCTCATGATATGCTTGTTAGTCATTTTGAGGAGGATTCCTCTTCCCGTCAAAAGGAATTGGAGGTTGTCATTGGTACTTCCCCTCTTGAACCTAAAAAGAGGAAAACTAGTACAAAGGGAAAAGAAGTCATCACTGAAATCTTAGAAGAGTAGGAGAAGTAAGAAGGGCCTTCGTCTAAGTCTAATTCATTTGATTCAAATGAATTAATTCCATGTTGGATTAGGTTGATTAGAAAAAAATTAGTGAAATGTGTTATGTTTGCTCTTTGGTCGGAAGGCCTAGAATTGAAGATGCTTTAGTTGATTATCTTCTCAAAATGGGTTTTGATGTTTCTACTATTTCTGGCTCGTATCTGATGATTTGGTAGGAGTTGTTGAAGAAAGGTTTTTATAGGAAGGATTTGAAGGACATAAGATCAAAACTATGATTGAGAAAAGATGTGCCAATGCTGGACAAAAATTATCTAAACACATTAGTGAGACAAAAGAGTGTATTAAAGAGATGTTTGACATCTATAGGTATTGTCTTTGTTGGCCTGTTGTTGATGATGATTTTAGAAGCAAAATTGAAGCCAATGAATTTGAATTGAATGCTATTGGAAAGAATTTTGTCTTTTTCAAAGATAAAGATGAAAAACAAAGAAAGAGAGTTGGTGTTTTGCATGTTGAGCTTTTGTCTACTTAGAGACAGAGAAGATTTGGTTATAACTTTCAAGTTGGTTAAAGAAATTGTTGAAGTCTGGTTGGATCACCTCTCTGGGATACTTTTTTATGCAGAGAATTGTGAACAATGGTGCTTGTCTCTAGATAATCTTTCTTTGTCTTCATTTGATTTGCTAGTTTTACATGATAGTATATGTGCTAGAATCATTTCTGTAGTGCAAGCTTGGAATAAGATTCTTCCAATTGTGAAAGAAATGTACAAGAAATTTTTTCTTGTAAAAAGTGTAATTTTACTTGATTTCATGAGAATGTTCTTATTTGGCCCTTTTCCTTTGATGGAAAAAGGGAGAGAAAATGAAGAGAATAACAAAAAAAAAATTCTTGACAAAGGGGGAGTTTTTGGAATTTTTGAAAGTTTGGAGTTTTTGAGTTTTTGTTATTTTTCCACCAATGCCAAAGTAGGAGATTGTTGAGAAGATATGGCATTTTTGTCATTGATGTAAAAACCTTTGATATGGAATGTTTTGCTTCAGATGATGTACAACATTGATCTATTGTATATGGTGTTTTATGATGATTAGTGTAGATTTTATCATTGATTTGGATATGCTAGTACTTATTTTTGGGACAACAATGGAAGACAATGTTGAATAATAAAGATTAAACATTTGATATTGGTTGTTGTGTTCAAAGCTTATTTCAATTATCTTTTCTATTTAGACATTCATGTTCAGGGAAAACTTTAAGAAACCCCCTCCCTAGAAAATGTGTAAAATCCTGGTGAATTCTACATTATTTTGGCTGGAAAAAAATAATATTGTTGGCAAATTTATTTTTTTTGAAAGGAAAAAATATTAATTTAACTGGCGATTTTTTTTCAATTATATGAAAATTCTATAAAATCTTGGTGAATCTTTCATTGTTGAAGAAAATCGCGGATAGAAGTACACATACCTAGCAACCATCATTTAATCATTATTTTTATATGGATCCTAATTAATTATCATACTTGAAGGTTAAATTTAATACTTTTAAATTACCTTTGAAAACTCAAATGACTTTTAATATTTTAGTAAGGTGTCCTAAGTTAGTTTTATATCATATGACATATAGTAAACCTATTTTTTATAACCGTTGGATGATCCTAAATCAATGGCATAAATCCTATTTCGGGCCAAACTTTTAAAGGACACCAAGTTCCAAAGAAAGTATCCAAAATAAAGACGTGTCCACAATGAAATTTATTCCAAGCCAAAGTTTGAAAGGATAGAAAGTTCAATGAAAAGTCTCTGGAATAGAGACACATGTCAAATCTTTGTACTTAACCGTACTCTAACTTAAATTTTGACCACATATTGGCGAATATGACCATCGATTAAGACAATCTTTGGAAATTGTAGGCGAAAGTATTTAATTTATTGTGTGGAAAAATTAGATTCTATTGGCGAATTCATCGCTGAAATACAAATAATTCCATATCAGTACTGGTGATTGGCCTATGCATGACACCCAATTTTTATAAAGCGCGGGCAACATGACCATCCTGAAAGTCCAAATTTTTTTGCCAAATTCTGGGTCCCCGACGAGTGAAATTTGCCAATTGGCAAATATTCGCCACTAAAGTTTTCCCTGTTCATGTTGTATGTTACAAGTTTTTGGTACATCACTTCTATTCTATTTATGAATAGAATCTACCAATCATGTTCCTCCAGTTGGTACTAAATTTAATGGATATCAAGGCTTGGTCTTGGTTGTAGAATTCCCATCGGCATCAAAAGCTATATTTTATGTGCCTCAAAGTTATTTGTCTTTCAGTAATTATGTTATGTGATGAACACATCTTATGTATGACCTATTTATGGGTCATGTGGTAATGTGGAAAGAAGATCTTTATGTGTGACCTATCCTTTGGGTCTGGTGCTAGTGTGTTGAGCCTTAATGAATATTTCAAAATTGTTCTTCAAGATGATATATGTGCTAAGATAGCATATTCTAGATTTCTATTGTTCTATGATTATATATATATATATATATATATATATATATATATATATATATATATATATATATATATATATATATATATATATATATATATATATATATATATATATATATATATATATATTCTTTCTCGATTCGAGTGTGGTGTGTGTGTGAACTGAAAAAGGGATGTGAAGGATGATGAAGTAATGCAACAAGGAATAAATAACCAAGTGATTGGAAGAGATATGTGACTAAGATATGATGTAGTAAATAGTATTATAGAGCTTGTGCGAAGAGGTTTTAGAAGGTTGGCAGAAGATTCCTAATCTGATATGATGCAGATAGTTATTGCGATCTTAAGAGGAACTGACTTCATGCATGTGTAGATGTAGCTCCATCAATTCATGTTTTGACAATAAGACTATTTGGTAATCATTATTTTTGTATTGGTTGTGATAATTGACCAGTGAACCTACCTACAATGAGAAACTTAGCAATGATTCACCCCTTTAAAAAAATCACCTTAACCTGTGTTTCATAATTGAGAATTAACATTCCCTGTGGTTTTTCCAATCTTGGGTTTTCCACGTAAAATCTGGTGTTCAATTTGTATGGTGTTTTTATGTGCTTTCATGTTCATATCTATTTTATTTATCTGATTGACTTATGATTTCTCCAAATCAATTAAGATTAAGAAAATTATTTTATGATAATTGATTCACCCCCAGTTATCCAAACTATTCAACACCTCCCTTCCTTTGCCCTATAAGCATTGAAATTCTCATTTGATCCTTAGCATCCTCTTCTATGGACCTCTTCTCCTAGAGGAATTTCCTTCCTTTAGACACCTTTCCCACAGTCTGGGATAAATTTCTAACTAATCCCTAGATTTTTTATACTTTCTATCGGGTTATATTTGACTCAAAATCTATATTTTCCCCGAAGGAAAAAAGATTATCTTCCTCTAAAAATTATCCTTCCTCTACCCCCAACATTTTGTAACTCTATAAATGGGTGAGTATCTTGCTTGGCAATAAAAACCATCTCCAAAACCATTCTAGATGGTATTTTTAGTATCTATCAAAATACAGGTTGCCTTCATGACATGAGAATGAGTAGTTATGGAAGGATCTGCAACTCTATTGTGTTCATCTTCTTGAAGAGGAGACATGAACGTGTCAAGGATAGAATCCACCTATAGACAATATGTTGTCTTTTCTCAATCTTCCTTAAGTTTTCTAGATTTGTCCCCAAAAAAAGATTGAGAGGGCATTGGATCTTGACCCTGTAATAGGGAGATAGGGATGAATCTCAAATCTACCCCTCTTGGAATCTCCCTTTAATCAAATTGTTGCTTCATGGGGTGCTAGCTCAACAACCCAAGCCTCCAGAGGATACCTTGGGAATAGGTTTGTTTTAGGGACACCCTTAGGGATGGAACCTTTTTATGAAGAATCCTTATCAACACCAAAATATATTTTTTGCTGAAAATTTTCCTCTAGCACCCTTGGATCCCCAATCAATCTAGAGAGATTTCCCCCAACCAATTTTTTCACCAAGATTTTTTTATCCACCTTCCATTTTTTAAAACAATTTCTAACTCATCTGAAACCCCAAACTCCTAATCAATTTCTACATAATTTTTTTCCACTAATCTTGCCTTTCCATTCAGGAAAACCTCAACCCCAAACTCTATTATGTAGAAATTGATTAAACAGGAAAGGCAATATTAAACTAAGTTTTTTCTATAACAATGTTTGAAGGGACCAAAGTTTACTTCCCATTCTGATATGCAAATACTAAAGGGTAAAAGCATAATTGAGTGTCACCTTTTACGATAATTCAAATCACTTATTCCAGTTAGACTCGAGTGAGTCTAATTGGGTCGAGTACACATAGGTGCCACATGGCGTCGAATGGTGTCTATGTGGCCCAATAGACTGGGTTGAGTGGTACTCGGTCGAGTCTAAATGATATTTTAAATATAAAAAAACATCCCAAGCCCCTCATTTTCACACTATTTGGTTGCTTTCGGGGGCCAACCCCTAGGGGTACTTGGCCCAGTCTGACTCAACCAAGTCTACTTAGGTGGCATGCCATGTTGGCAACCAAACCTCCAAAAACACAAAAAAACTAAAATTTTGCACTTTTGTTGTTCCTTTCTCTCATCAAAATAAAAAATGTTAAAAAACTAAAAGTACCCTTTTCTAGATCTCGAAAGTACGATTCTGGACATATAAATTTTATATTGTTTCAACTACAAAAGTTAAACAAATTTGCTAAAAACTACATGTAGGTGTATTAAACTTTGAGAAGACATTGATTCAAAAAATATAGAAAAATGCTAAATCAATTCAAAAAAAATTTAAAATCATATACAACACTAGAGGAGAGAGTCTTCTTCAAGAATATGTAATTTATTTGATTTTTGGTATAGTTTTGATGGGGGAAAAGTGACGGGAGACAAAAACTGTTGATTTCAGGTAAGTTCGACTTTGAATACTTATAACGAGTAAACTATAGATCGAAAACACTTCTTTCTTTTTTTTTACACTAGATATACATGTCATCTAAAACATATTCTAAAATTGTAGGGAAAAACAATGTTTTACTTGTAATGATTTGACAGGAAGTAAACTCCCTAATTTGTAGTATTTTTCATGATATGAAAAATAGACCTAAAAATTTTTAAAAATATATTAATTTTTACTCAAATTAATTTTTAAAAAGTATAGGCATAAAATTCATCCTATTTTACACATTTCATCAGTTTACATCATCTTCAAATTCTCAACAAAAATGTGACTTTTATGCCCTAGAAGGTTTTCAGTTTTGGTGTTGTTAGCCTTTTCCTTTGTAAAAGGGTGATAGCTCATGGTGCTTTTACCCTGAAACCTTCAAAGAAAAGAGGATTTTCAAACAAGATCTCATCCTTCACATCCTTAGAAATGCATTCAATCAAAAAACTAATTATTTGGGAGAGATTTTATGCTTAACTGATCTGCATAATTTCCATGTTGCCAATCCATAATCTTCCTCCTAAGGCATCCTTGATCACTTCATTTAAGAAAAAGGTATCATGTTCTTGAGATGATTCATTGCTCAAGAGAGGGAATTTGATGTAATGATGAGGGATTTTCTCTATCTTGGTCTTCTTTGACTACTTTCTCCCTTCTCTAGCCTTTTTTCTCTGGCTAGTTTCTTGAACCTCTCATTCCTTTTTACCTAAGAAGCTCCACCTCTTTCCCAATGGGGGTAGTTTAGTTAAGATATTGCTTTAGAAGTAGCATCACCTACACCACCTAGTGCGATGATATTCACCCCCGGACCACTTCTGCATATTAATTTCATAGTAATCTCATACACATACTCACGTGCAAGCTATTAATTAGCTCACATTAACCCAATCACTAATTTATACTTAAAGTTCAATAAATTTGTCTTTACACAAAAAATTATATAAAAAAGATATGCATGTAATTTACTATTGCAAAAATATAAATCTAAAAAAACTCTTCACTACAAATTTGTAGATAAAGATAAACATATAATTTTGTTAATTAATAACAAAAATATCTAGAATTATGAATTTCTCTTAATTGTATTATTAATTTATGTTTGAACATTTTTTGAAAATATTTCTTTTACTATTGCTTTATAAAGCATGAAATAAATTTACAAATAATGCTAATGAGCTTTACATTTCAACAAGTATCTCAAAATCTTAATAACTTCTCAAGACCTTCACCTTAACAAAAAAAACAATAGATATTTTACCTTAGAACTTTGTTGCATTAATTTTTATGAAAATATTCTTGAAAAAAAATTTAGAAAAACTTATTAGTTATGCTATTCTTTGAGAATGCATAGTTAGGCACTATATTTTATTTTGGATTTGTTTTAATTATTTATCAAATATCATTATTTTTCATATCTTAAACACTCAATAAAGGTCATTTATAAAGTTTATGTACAAAATGAATTTTAATTTAAGATAAATGTTTAGATTACTTTTGTTGTATTTAATTGTAGAAAGTATTTTAATTTGATAATGTTTTTAAATTCTATTCAATTTTATTTTATTGATTAATAATATGATTATGAAATGCTACATTAAATATCTTTATATTTTTCAACTTTGGCTATATTTTATTTAATTATAAATAATATATAATATACTAACATAAAATAAGATTTATTTAGTAATAATAATCATTGATTATATCTTGATACAAAAATGTTACATATGAATGGAAATAAATGTACCAAATATATTTCTCTTTGAAACCTCCACCTTAATAATATTTGTTGCTTTATGTATAATCTCGCTTTTTCTTTTATCAAAATTTTTAAATTAGTGCTATATTTAAATGGACACATTATTGTGATTATGTTAGAATAATTTATTTTTATTAGATTCATAAGATATTAAAAAAATTATTTTATTTATTATAAAAATGAAATGTGTATTATGAATTATTTAATCAATAATTTTATAAAAAATGAAATCTTATTATATTTATAATATACTTCTTAATAGCACAGTACAATAATTAAATTGTGATGATATTTTTTTTGCTATTAATATTCAAACTCTATTAAAATAATATTTTTTCCAAAAGAATTTAATTAAAACTTCCATTCTTTTAATGAAAAGAAATTGAAATTTAGTTAAATTCTACATTAATTTAGAAATTTAGTTAAAGTCTACATTATTTTTCATAATCTTTTAAAAGATTGAACTAAACCTCCTCTACTATTTTGAATAGTTAACACATTGTACTACTTATACAAAAATATCACAAATCGTTTTGTGTCAGATATTGAAACGGCGGTGGCTATCCTCCCGAAGGAATGCACCACTACTGAGATTTTTTTTTTCCCCAAATTCACAAATATCCTATGTTTTTTTTCAAAAATTTCTGGTTGTTTTCGATCCAGAATGAGCAGATTAACAAGAACAGATCCTGAAAATTTTTTAAAAATTTACTGCATTTTCGATTTTTTAAAAATGGTACAGCGGTGCATTCCTTCGGGAGGATAACCGCGTCCTATTGAAACAGTCCAACAGGCCCAGGTCATGTACAAATGGCTGAGTTAATCCAGACGGCCACGGTATTCAAAGGCCACTTGTGCTTGAAGCGATTCTCCTTTCTACAAATAATCCTTTTCGAAACAACTGTCGTGGAAAATAGGTGCCAAATTTGAATATTTTACAGGAAAATGATATACTAGTTTAATTTCGAGTGAATGTGACTAATCAATGGAAACAAACCAAAAGTCTAAATCTGAACGATTCCGTCAGTATTTGAGCGAGAAACTGGAATTATTGATGGCGTCATTGGGGAGACTTTCTTTACGCTGCGACACGTATGGGACATAAAGGGTTTCTCCACCAACCAAAAGATATGCTCATCTTCAATTGACAAATCCAAATGTTGCAGTAATTATCTTTATACTATTTCAAATCCAAATGTGAGAATGAATGAATGAGTGAGTTTAATGAGTTCGAACAGTGTTTGAGGAAAAAAATGTGTGATTTTCTGTTATGAATTTTGATCAAAAAGATGATTTTATTTTGGTTCTAATATTGTTATATGCCGCACATTCTATGAAAAAAGTGTCATTCAGTTTCAATTGCATCCATACTGTAAAGCATGCAAGTTCTCTCCTCCCAAAATTTATCTATCCATCTATCTTACACTGATTCCTGCATCCTCAATTGTACCACTAACAGCCTTGCTTACCCTTTTCCTTTTTAATAACTGTACCTAACTTTCTCAATTGTACCAGCCTTGCTTTCCCTTTTAATAACCCTTTTAATAACCGTACTTAACTTTCTCACCATGCTCCTTAGCAGCATTTCATGTAAATATGCATTCAAAATGGAAAGAGTTTACTCAGCCGGTAAGTTGTAAATTCGATTCTGGTTGAGATAACTTCGATAAAAGGTCGAAATCATTTATGCACGCATATCCAGAAACAGTTGATAAGGATGTTTGATCGACAAATACCAAGTCCCGAGGTCGAATCTGGACAACATAATTTGGTGACACGACACAACGTGTCCTTTGTTTATGCTCATCGATCACAATGCAAATATTAAATACTCATTATCCGTTATAAGTGATTAATCCCTAGTTTACAGCACCTACCTCTGGCATAATATAAGATTTAGCGAAGAGAAACCGCAAAACTAGCCCAACCCGCCACATCTAAACTACCTAAAGTAGATAGATTGAGCTTTGAAATTAAAAAAACCATATTAGGGTTTTGGAGGAAAGAATTCTTAATTGCAGTCTGAACATACTCTTCCCAGGAGGAGGGTGATGATGTTTGCGAATCTTCAATTGAAAGCTCGGAACAGGACTCATCTTCACCATCGGATTAGTTTTGGTGCAATTTTCTTTTCGGGAACTCGCAATTTTTGCATTAATATAGATATTTATGGTTAATAGCAGCATTTGGCTCTGGTTTAAACTGATCTAGTGAAGTTTTGAAAGGATTTTGAAATGGTGCTAAACATTTTTGCTTCATATTTGTTGCACCTTCAATTATTAAGATCATACTTGTATTGCTTTTGATCTTAAAATTCTTTATGTTAATAATATATTAAATATATTAATATAAATCCGACTTTGGCCCTTTAATGACCAAAAAAAAATTAATGCCATTTAGAATACCTAAAAAGTTCAGGTTTAGTCTTACACTAAGCCCTGACTGAAATTATCTATAAGTAATGGTTTAAATAATAAATTAAAGGTTTTCTTCGTTTAAGTTATTATGTTGATTTCATTTAAAATGATATTCTATAAAATAACTACCTTGAAATTTGCCTACCCCTATTCAAAAATTCGTATTAGAGGTTCAGTGAGGCAACTTACAATACGTATGTATGGCTAGGATTTTAATGCCAGAAATCAATTATAAAATAGTCCAACGATCAACCTAACTTTCATTCACCAATCTTTGAAAACTCCCTATTCTTATTTGGCAACTTATCATGCAGCTGGCTTAAATTTTGGTGAAATTTCAGTGACTTTGACAGAAATATTTCCCCTCAGACTCAATTAACTCTACAGTAAGAATTGTACATTATTTAATACGAGAGTTGGTTTTTATTTTGATATGTAAACAACCTTTATAAACCGCCAAAAATACTTAATAATAAAAAAGTTCTAAAATGTAAAAAGTAAAAATTAAAAATAAAATAAAAATAAGTGGACAATTTTTAGTGGATGCAGTCGCACTAAATAAATGACATTAAGCTGAATGTTATTTTTACATTGTAATTAATATTGTTTATTGCTCTGATCTGCCTAAACCTTAACAACACATTCAGCTGAATGTTATTTTTGCCTACTTTATTTTACATTGTAATTAATATTGTTTATTGCTCTGATCTGCTTAAACCTTAACAACACGTCACCTATAGCAGATAACAAATATGTTGCTATCTAAGGTTCTACAATAAGTACCCTGACATGTAACCCACTTCATACAACTTGTACCAAGTTTGGCCGGTTGTTGCCAACTACAATTTCATGCCCAAATGGTCCTCTCTAAAATGATGAATCCACTCCAACATAGTACAACGCATCAATGAATATTACCAGAACAGCCTCAAATTGGTACTGGTGCAACCACTTGGCATTTGGTGCAACTCTACTTATTAAAGAGAACATTTTATGGTGTATTTCATAGTACAAATATTAGAGCTGATTCAATGCTGACATTTTACAGTTAATTTTGCATCAAAGGAGCGGTCAACCTGCATAACTATGAAATCATAATCTCCAAAGTGGTAATTCGGCAGTAAATATGCATGCATAGATCCCCCCACACACACGCCTTATATATTCCAATCAATTTGTCATTTGATAAAACAAAAATCGCTGTTAATACATACTAGTTGCACTTTTAACAACCGATGAAAAAACCAAAACCTCAGAAATTATTACACTTATTAGCTCGACCTTTCTATACATAGTCAAGGAAGAAATGAATCAAATTAAAGCAATTCCGGAACTACATTGCTTCTTACGATTCTAAAGGGGGCGTAAGGAGTGTCAAGACATCTTCTACAAACTCCAACGAGAAAAGAAAGAAAAGCTAAGGCTAGAAGCCACAGATAGTCAAGAGATGTTTGATCATATTATTTAAATAACTTCTGCTACACTGCCACCAGGAATCTATAATTTGTTGCATGGGAACAATGAATGTATATGTTTCAGTCCGCATCTAATTTTTAGCTCAGCTGCCCGTATGACAAAAACAGCTTTAAATAGATCAGAAAGCCAATAACTACTGGTTGTCAAAAGTTATATACAGCAATTGTCATGTAGTGCTTCTCCGGACAGAATGCAACTTCAAAACTCTTCCACTGCCTCCGTTTTGGAGATACCAACAAATGATGAATTCAAGAAAGCATACTTATGTCGATCATTTCACTCCTAATGCAGACGTTCAAAATAAAATGTTTGGATCAGCCACCGAGTAACTGAGAGAATCTCTAGCAACATGGATTTATTTGTGCCCAGCCCAGTAAATGCACCAGTTCATGAACCATATTCCTTCATACTGTACAGGATAACTTCCCCTCTGAGCTCTGCCTGGACAAGGCATGTAATGTCTATTCAAATGCAAAATACAGATGCTCAATATTCACACTTAGAGAAGAATGATATTTCATGCCCATATTGCAAGGGATGACATCATAAGACCACCTATAATTAAGGCAATGTATGATACAATTTGCAATCTTGGATTGCAACACATTCCCTTGCTGAGAAAATCTGCTGCAATGAGATCTACCAAAGCCATATATATGAGAATTCCTGCAGATATAGAATCAAATATACCCTCCACAACAAGTGCTCTTGGGCTATTTGGATTGTATATGGAAGATATTCCAATACCAATGCCAATTCCTGCAGGAGTGGTTACTGCAAAGAAAGAGGCCATAAAGGTAGCTGAGAGAGATTTGAAACCTGCCTGCACATTTGCAATGTCAAAAGCACATCTGAGATAAGAATGCCAATACCAAACCCATAAGAAAATTTCAAATATGTTAAAAAGACAGTAAATGAGACCTGTGAAACACAGCCTCCAAGTGCAAAGCCTTCAAAAAATTGATGAAAGCATAATGCTCCCATTAGGGGTCTAACCGTACACGGACTCTGAGAAACTCCAAGTGAAAGACCGATGATAACTGAATGTGAGACAATTCCCATTTCTAGAACCTGCATTATTGCATTCAGAACATTAAATCAGCTGTAAATAGCTGTAAATAGAAGGCTACTAAAAAAATTCACAAGATACATATCAAAGTTAAACTCATAGATTTAATATCTTTATAGACTAGAGGAATCAGATTAATTCCGTGCTACCTAATTAATTATTTCCTAAGAATGTATCAAATGAAATATTTGCCACTTAATAATCTTCCTGAAGAAGATTCGTATACACCAATTAAAAGAAATCAAACACAACGTGACAATGGATCATATTACACCTTTTGCCCTTCTTAGATTTACATGACTATCAGCTTAAAACTTGAAATAACTTTCAAAAATTGTATAACCTAAAGTATGCTACAACTCTAAAGCAAAAAAATGGTGGTCAACCTGGGAAACTACAATATGTCGAATGTTTTCAGAGGGTTCAGGCATGATGTGTTCCGTATGTGTATGCCCAAATTGCTTATGAGCATGTTCATGTGTTTCATCTTCACAAGAATGATGACCATGAGGATGACTGTGACTATGCGATGCTGCATGAGCACGCATGCCTACAATATGCATGTGTCTGTTACCATGTTCTTCATCTAGCGTCTTTTCATTTCCATCCTCAACAGATGAAGCAGGCATCAATTCAGGCCAATTCTGCTGTTCCTCAATATGGTCGCTTGTCATGACACCATTCTGCTCATTCTGTTCCTTCAGGTGTTTCTTTTCATAATATTGTGTACCCAAAAAGTCAGCTAAAAGAGTGCACAATGTAGCCAACATTGCAACAAAACCAGAAAATGGAAATTTTGACCATGGCATATCTGGCAAACACTGATCAGTAAGAGCTGCTTCAGCATCTGATAGCATATGAACAAAACCTGTTGCTAGAATAACTCCAGCAGCAAAGGCCTTAGCGATTACAAAAAAGTTTCCACTCGTTCTGATAAAATTCAATCTCCTTCCCAAAAGAGGCAATGCCACTCCAGAAGCACCTGATACGAGAATCACAAAAATGGCAATTGTCTTTAAATACAGGGCAGCCTGCTTGTCTCGGCATTCCTCATCACTGGAAGCTCCACAGTCAGAAGTTCCCATTGTTTTCAGTGCTAACCCTGAAGAAAAAAAAAACAGAAAGTAAGATGAGATGTTTCATACAAAACAAAACCTCCAGGCAAACAGTGCAAAAGAAATTTATTATTTATCTAATTGAGAGTTACCGCATGGAATAAACTGCATACTGCTTCTCTTGTTTGAGAGTCTACAGCATCACTTCATCTTTCTTTCTAAGAAGGCGAATGGAACTTTCATTTTTAAGGCAATGTTGATGTTTAAATGAAGTATTGTGCCTCTCTACTAAAAACCCAAAAACTTTAAACTCAGGACAGGAGAATGGGGGGACGGGGAAACAGGTTACCAGGACGTTTTTTTTTTCTCCAAAACAGGGAATGGTAGGGGACGGCTATATATATGTGTGTGTGTGTGTTTATATATATGTGTATATTTATATTTGTGTATGTGCATATATGTGTGTGTGTGTATATACACAAACACACACACACACACACACATATATATATATATGGAAATCTGAAATTTCAAATATATTCATGAATTATATAACATTATAACATTCATCATAGCAACATAATAACATTTATAAATCTAAAATCAATGATCATTCATCAAATTATCATAGAACATAGCATCAAATAAATCAAATTGAATCATCATAGAAAAAGGACATAGGATAGCATAAAATGAGAGTTAAAATTTCAGTTTCATACATTCATAGATATAATTCATTGAAAAAATGAAAAGTATCATATCATATATCAAAATGCGCAAAGGCTGCAAATTTCAACAAAATGCAAAGTTAAATACTTAAAGTATCATATTATATATCAAGATTCAATTATCATTGCATCAATGCATCACGTAATGTCAGAAGACTCAAAGTCTCAAACTTCAAAGTCAAAATGAAAACAAAGATAGCTTGTTGCTACCCTTGAGATTTGGTCTGAGAATACTAAATATTGCTCAGATTTACACTCTCAATTTGTAGATTTTCACCAAAGACTTCCAGAATTCACCGATAACTCTATTCACATTCTAACAGCAACAACAGAAAATGACTATTTGTTAAGTTTGAACCAGAAATAATATAATCGGATATAACACAAATTCAATGCAAAGCAAATCCGAAAAGCACAATGCAATTATCCTAGGAAAAACCCTCCTCAACGAGGGAAACAACCCAAACCACCAAAATACTTCCTTTACTGAAATCTTCAAAACAGATTACAAAGCCTCTGCTCCTGTCAAGTTCTTCAATGCTCAATGATCAGAGTTTTAATAAAAAACATATAGCTTCAAGTAAGACTTGATACACTCAAAAATAAAGTCTCTGAATATAGTCTTTTCACAACAGAATAATATATAATGCTCATACACCAGTAATAACAACAAGACTGATACAAAGTCTTCTAACTTCACCAATCTTCAGAAAACAATGATAATCAATGTCTACAATAACAATACATTAATCCTGCCAATCATAACGACTCAACTATATTGAAGATCAGACACGCACTACACCCCAATAATACCAACACTTCTGATACTTTTCAGTTTGCTTGAATAAAGGCTACATAATCAAACTTTCTGCCATTACAAGAGTACATGAACACGTCAACGGAGAAGAAATATTAAATAACAATTAATAACCACTGAAGAACAATGAACCAACGGAGCCAAAAGAAGATGGAAGACTTAATCGCGGGCATAATCAATATTATGACATGAAACATCAACCGGTGAAAAATACCATGTCAACAGATATTCAATGTCCATGTCAGGAGGAATATAGCCCGATGTCGGCAATAGAACAGACCAGAAATGATATAGATAATAACCCGCAAGTGCTAGGGAAATATAATATAATAACATATACTTCAACGAACAGAAGCCACGAACATAGATAATCAGAAATGAGGAAGTCTTCAATTCTTTGAGAAGAATGTAACAATTCTGAAGAAAGTGTACTGCAGAGATGAAAAGGCACGAGCACAACCAAAATTGAAAGTCATCACAGGTAGATTGATCTCTATCGCAGCTACCAAAATCAACAGTCCCTCTTAGCAAGAGAGAGATCTTCAGAGTGCCTTCTCATGGCAAGTGCACATAGCTGCAATCAGAAATAGTGTCAACAAAATCTCATCACAAATTTTCTCAAATATAACATTGTTGTCTCAACGTAACAATATTCACCATAGCTACTCCTAGAGGGTGAAATAGAAAAGTATAAAAATAAAGTCATAGAGTCATACACATGACTTCCACCATGCCTACTCGCAAAGGGTGGAACGAGGGCTTTCACCTCAAACCTCTCCCAGAGAAGAATGCATTTCCACCATGCCTAGTTGTAGAGGGTGGAACAAGGGATTTCACCTCGAACTTCTCTTGCAGAGAAGAACTCATTAACAAGGGATTGCACCTCGAACTTCTCTCGCAAAGAAGAACTCATTAACAAGAGATTGCACTTCGAACTTCTCTCATAGAGAAGAACTCGTTAATCATATGCATAGAATCACTAAAGCTGTGATTCTCTCTCAACAAGAGCATCATTCTCCACTATAACAAGCTTATCCCAGAAGTAGCAAAACTTCACTCTCGGAAGTGGCTTGGTGAGAATGTCCGCAATCTGCTCCTCTATAGAAATTTACTTAAGTTCAACGGCTTTCCTGACATGAAAGACTGGATTAATTGAAAGCTTCACACAACTTTGATTATCACACATAATCACAATAGGCTCCAAAGGCTGCCCAAAAGGATCTGCAAGTAATTTACAAAGCCACACAACTTCTTTTGCAGCCATACATGCTGCAACATACTCTGCTTCAGTTGTACTCTGAGTCACACAAGATTGTTTCTTGCTGCACCAAGAAACCATGGTTGAACCTATGCTGAAACAACATCCCGAAGTACTCTTCCTGTTAGGCACACACCCTGCCTAATCTGAATCAAAAAACCCTTGTAAATTCAGCTCAACATCAAATGAATATTTTAAACCATATCCTATTGTGTTGGATATTGCTAATGCATGGGTGGTGATTGAGACATTTAATATGTTTAATCACTACGTTACTGAATGGGCATTCATACTGTTGTCATTTGTGTTTTGTCACTGATGTCAACATATGTTTCTGAGAGAAGATCAGGCAGGTTATCACAGTGTACGGACACTGTACGGATGTTTCAGATGCTGCAAAGTTGGACAAGAGTTGAGATGGATGTTGTGATCTTATATCTGAGATCGCATCTTTAGATGTTTCATATTGCGAGAGATACAGATGGTTTAATGAAGATTGGTCACTGGACTGTGACAGTGAGAATTGACAGAGTTAGTCTCTCGGTTTTTGGTATATCTTCCAAAAGACTTGGATTCAAGGTGTGCGAGCTTTAAGGATGAAAGACAAGGTACTGAAGGATGTTCATTGGTCAGCGCAAGGTACGGAGTGATTGGTGACGTCATCTATGACGCATGTTCTGGAAATGGTTTATTTAGAAGCCGACTCAGGAAAGGAAGCGTGTGTTTTGTTTGGCAAACATGAATTAAGGATGTCGGTCCTTAATTGTTGTATTGTAATCATTGTATACTTGTTTTACATACCATGTGTATCTTAGCAAGAGTTTATGTAATCATTTGTATATTAGGAAAGCCTCATGGGCCGACCTGATCATGGTAAAATGTAATAAGGTATATATGTAGAGTCTTTTCTTTGGAAAAGATATGGATGGAATATATGTGACATAGAAAGGTTGTGAAAGCTGCGAGCCTGTGTCTGCTGCATGTAGAGCAGAGGTTTACTGGTGGACTTCATTGGGACTGATCAAGCAAAGACAGTTGCTAGCAAACAGTTCAAAACATTGTGTATTTCTTCATATACACCTGTTGCGAACTAGTGAGTTCTGAAGGTGGATTTAACCTTCTTTGGGCAGTGAGCCCTCTTTGTTCCTTGACTCCTAACAGGGTCTGTGTCCTCTAACAAGGACTATGTACAGTAATGTTTCAATAAGCTCCTAACAAGGCTATATCTTCTAACAAGGATTACTATACTCTCAGTACATCATTTGTGGGTGCTAATTCCCACCGGGGTTTTCACCTTTAACAGGGTTTCCCCGAGACCAAAATATTGTGTTATTGAGTTGGCATTCATTGTGTTCATTGTTTCTGATATTGATAAACTTAAAGTTTAAAGTTTAATATTCTGTTATACAACTGATTCACCCCCCCTCTCAGTTGTATTGTGGACTGTTATTCCTAACATATTGTACCACGAACATATCTCAAAATATGTTTGGCTGCCACAAGATGAATCTACCTTGGTTCACACATAAATTGACTCAATGTATTTATTGCATAACATATATCAGGTCTTGTGTTAACTAAATACATTAAGGAACCAATTAGCTGCCTATACATAGTAGAATCAACCAAATCTGAAATAGCTGCATCCTCATGTAATTTTTTTAGATTTGCTTCCATATGTGTAACCATAGATTTACAATCTAGCATACCAAATCTTTTTAAGATATTTTCCTTGACTTAAAATAATTTCATGTGATCTTTGCCACACCTCAAGCCCAAAGAAATAATGCAACAATCCAAGATCTTTCATTTCAAATTCTGAAGTAAGCTCATTCTTACACTTAACAATAAGATCATCATCACCAGTTCACTCAGACCAATCTATACGCAACTTGCAAGGAATACACGATTTGCTATGTTCCATGGGTACTCGTACCCATACCCCTGGGATGTGTACCAAATACTAGTACACGTACCCAAGTACTAGGTACTCGATGGAGATCAGCTTAGCTAAGGACCTTGAATAAGATTTCTAATTTGTTTCAATTTTTTGTTAGCATATCAGCTTGCATCAGCTTGTTGTTCACACATAAATTGACTCAATGTATTTATTGCATAACATATATCAGTGCTTGTGTTAACTAAATACATTAAGGAACCAATTAGCTGCCTATGCATAGTAGAATCAACCAGATCTGAAATAGCTGCATCCTCATGTAATTTTTTCAGATTTGCTTCCATAGGAGTAACCATGGATTTACAATCTAGCATACCAAATCTTTTCAAGATATCTATTGCATATTTTCCTTGACTTAAAATAATTTCATGTGATCTCTGCCATACCTCACGCCCAAGGAAATAATGCAACAATCCAAGATCTTTTATTTCAAATTCTGAAGTAAGCTCATTCTTACACTTAACAATAAGATCATCATCACTAGTTCACTCAGGCCAATCTATACGCAACTTGCAAGGAATACATGATTTGCCATGTTGCATGGGTTCTCGTACCCATACCCTTGGGACATGTACCAAGTACTGGTACACGTACCCAATACCGAGTACTGGTACACGTACCCAAGTATCGAGTACTCGATGGGTACTCGGTGGGTACTCGGTGGAGATCATCATAGCTAAAGACCTTGATTAAGATTTCTGATTTTTGTTTCAGTTTTTTGTTAGCGTATCAGCTGCTTGTTTATCAAGCTTAATTCAATACGTAATCAGTTTGAAACTTTGATACAATATTAATTAGCAGTAAACTTTATCACTGTTCAAGTCAAAAGTTTATCATTTGCAATATGTCATTGTGATACGATTTATGATCTTCTTGTTCATGTTTAAAGTTTGCCTTCTTTGTTATGCATCTAAACATTTAGCATATATTATTATTACAAACATATTGCAAATCTGAAACTGAAAACAATACATTACATCTACAAACTTTATCACTGTTCTTGTTCTGAAGACTCATTGTCATGACTCATATTTTCAAATTTTTTATAAAATATTAAATTATATTAAAAAAATTGACTTACCCAAGTAGCCCTATCCCCTATTTTGAAAAATTCTCGTACCCATACCTGTACCCTAAGTACTCATGTCCCCATACAACCTTGACAATTTGATATTTTTGATCATATGCTTAAGATTTGATATTAGTAATAACATATTTTAATACTTAAGGCCCTTGAGGTGTGGGGTCAACACAAGATTAAAAAAAATTGCAAATATTTTATAAAATAATCTTACTTTTTGCCTCTTGCTGCTGGAAACAGCCAGCAGTCCCTGGGATGGTTAGGGGACGGCTTGGCAGTCCCCAGCCATCCCGGGGACGGTCAAAGGTTTCCAAAACTTCTGTTGACCGTCCCCGAGTTTCCAGGATGGTTTCCGAAAATTTTGCTTCATTGGGGATAGCTTGGAAACATCCCCGACAGTCCCCCGTCCCCGAAACCGCCCCTGTTTACGGAACTTGTCCATTAGGAGTGGAAATGCATTTCCGAGTAACATAGCAATTACTATAAGTGTTATAACTACCAGAAAATGATATTTTCTCAATAGTTTTCATCTAAGTAATTTTATTCTTCTGAAATACAGCATAAGAGAAGCTTCTGATAATTCCATACAAGGTTCTAAAACTGTTAGATAATCATATGCACAACTATCTCGCAACAAACACTAGATTTATAGTGTTCTAAATCATAATGCTTAAGGCAACATTATTCACTTCTAATTGGATCCAGTTAGAAGTTCATAATTATGACTACTTTTATGCAGCTATTACCTGCTTCTCACTAGAAAAGAAATAATTAACCATTGTTTTGGACGATAAAATTGCTAATGTAGAAAATCACAACTATGAATTGGTATTGAGATAACCAGACAAATGTGTGTAGAAGAGGAAAACTCCAACTATGGATTGACATCCAGACAATCATCTAGCCCATTGTTGACCATTTCCCATGAAATCACAACTATGAATTGGTATTGAGATAACCAGACAAATGTGTAGAAGAGGAAAACTCCAACTATGGATTGACATTCAGACAATCATCTAGCTCATTGTTGAGCATTTCCCATGACATTGTATGCATAGTTGATTAGTAAAGACTGCTATATTTAGCAGAAAAAGAAAGAATGATTGAAGGTTATATGAGTTTTGTGAAAGTCAAGGTGTAAGGCAATGTCTTAAGATGACCCCTCCCTCCACAGTCTAGGGTGGTTGAAGACATTCAGGCAGCATTGACTGTAAAGGAAAATCCATGAGTATCACTATCAACAAAGATGTTTAGTCAATCCCTCCAGGACTAAAGGTACAAGTGATAGCCATGCTGCCCTGTTTAGGAAGAGACCTCCAATGTAAAACTGTAGTAATGTAACCCATGTTTCATGGAAGCAAGAAATGATGCATTTTGATTTATACAAACGTGAAAATTCAAATTTAAATATTGATACAAATATTTACAATCATATACTTATTTTATGCAAAGATCAAAGATGCATCCCCTGGGAAAATCTTCCCATTGCCACCTGCGGAACATTCTTGGGGCCATCCACTGAAAAAAAAGTGGAAACGTTTCTAGAAAGGCAAAAAGAGACTAGGAAACAGCTGACCACCTCAATGACAGCCAGGTGTCCCCTATGGCCCAGCACTTTGAAAGACAAAAAAATTATAAAAACAAAGGTAATGCTGTGCTCTGCTTGCTAGTGAGAGCATTCATGCTATGAGCAGCTTCAGAGTATCACCATTTATGATAGAAGCATCTCTAGACTAGCACCATTCATTCTAGGAGAAGTACTCAATGACATTCATACCAGTATCAATGAATGACACTAGTGCCCTAGCAGCATCTAAGCAAGCATAGTTATAGTTATGAACAATTATTGGATAAATTTATATCTAAGCAAGCATATCTAACAGTGTCAAAAACTGCTGGTCATGACAATGAAAAATAACTGTGGTTCATTTCTAATATTCTCGAGTATAGAGAAGTCTTAAAAAACCAGTGACTTGTTGCTTCACAGATCCAATAGATTGTCAATTTTCAAGGACAGTAAATATCATCATCAGCTTTAACTTCATGTTGACATATTATGATTTTCCTTCATCTATTATCCTGAGAATATTTCAATATTAGTAGTGGCTTGTTTTGATCAAAATGATTGATATAAATTTCATTGTCAATTGGGAAGACACCCCACTATTTTTGGAAGCTTTGACATGCAACTCAAGTAAATCATTTTCTGAAATACCATTCTTGACATAGGATTGTCTTTTGGTAGCATTCTTGATTATATGAGAAACATGATTTTTAAATTTTTCTACGGAAAACATCAACTAAACCTATGATCTTATCAAAGGACCAAGAGCCTTCTCTTACTTCAAGTTGTCTACTACAGAAAGTCCTTACTAGCATCAAATAAACCCTAACATATAGAGAGATTATTAATTTTCTAATTTTTCAGTAACATTGTTAAGGATCTCTCCATAGCAAAATCTTATTAAGTTATTGGTAATTTTCCTATGTGTAAAGACAAACATTATTAATCAAGGATTTCCACTAGTTTTCTTATAATTGACACAGCTGTAATCATCATAACTGCTTATCAATCAGAATATAACTCTTCAAGATGGAAGAATATGATTAGAAGTCCCAACAAAGTAGCAAAGAGTGGCATTTGATGAATTACCTCCTATGCTGTGAGCCCTCTCTTTTAGATAGAAAAAGCAAATCTCTATCCCGTCACTGCAGCTGCTTGACAACTCCTGCAATCAAGGTTAACACTAAATACTTAGTCAGGTGTGCAAAGAATAGGGAACATTTTTTACTAATTACATTTACCTCAAACTTGAATAATTGTTAATATAATTTGATGTTTCTCAAGTCGACTTAGAAGGCGCATGCTTTCATCACATTTACAAGAAGGCTTAACCTAGATGAGTATTGAGGGGACTAACCAGGAGAAAGATAAATGGATCCTTCTTATGGAATGGATCTGAGTACATACGTACACAAAAGGGACACAAGTTGAGGTAAAACTATGATCTACGGTGGCTGACAACCAGATATAGATTAGAATCTGAGTTGAAATCTGTTGATTTAGTGCATAAATAACATAAAAAGCTGTTCTAAACAAGTGAAAGTGAAATTACTAGAAGATTCAAATGTTAATGTGCCCGTGGAATCATAGACAAGTAAACATTATGATCTTTGTTTGCAGTAGATATACAGTGTAAAAATAATCATGAAAGAATCCTTAACCCTATAATAAAATAAAAATGGCTGTCAAAAATTGGAGAGCATTGAAATCCTCCACTTTTTCAACTCTAAGATCACTTAAACCAACCTAATTACATAGAAATGAATGTACAGAATATTGGAAAGCTCATCAAAAGCAAAAGTGCAGCAAGAAGTTCAAACATCCCATGCATTTGGGTGCACAGATGACATAGAAGCCTCCTAAGGTAAAAATCTATGAGAAAAATCTCCATAAAAAAAAGATGCTAATTTTCAACATGAATAGAACTAGTGAAACCTAGGCTCCACGGGGACATGTCCCCTGGGTTTTCTGACCTGCTCCCATCCTTGATATAGTACGGGGACGTGGGGACATCATTTTCCCGTCCCTCCTCTCACACCCTATTCTGCAAAATTCCGAAACAGCTGTAAGAGTGGTCGGGGACGTAGGGGGCGACAGAAGTCCCTGGTACGGCTAGGAGTCTCCTTGCCATCCCAGAGACTTCTGGCTGTCCTCTATGGCCCAATTCATTTTTGGACAGCCAGTTTTAAAAATTAAGACAATTTCAAATTTGAAAAGGAGGCTGGCCCGCCCACAAGGACACTCAAACCACCTTTGACAATACCAAAACCTAATCTAACCATAAAATAACCAAAAAGAAGAAAAAAAGTTCATTTTCACATAAACAAAGGAGAAAAGCAGCAAGAGGAGCTGGTCGAGGAGTGAACAACAGTTGAAAGAGGAGGTTAGGGCATTAAATCTAGTTGTTTTAAGACTCTTAGACCTACCATCTACTGATTATGGACAGTTATATATTATTGTGGACTTCTATGTTTACTGTTTAGTAGTTTAGTTATACTATTTACATTTTAATATTTTATGTCATTTCATGATTGAAAATCAGAGCCTTTGGGCATTTTTGCTATATGTATGCCATATATGACAATGAAAGCATTTGAATATTGTTAATTTGCTTATCGATTCACATGTGAAATCTCGACTCAAGTCTAATGCTATATATTAAGCTTCTAAAATGTGTCTATGACGAATGCTTTATCAATGCTATGATATGCATATTTGAAATTTCTCTCTATATATAAATATTCCCCTATTTTTTTATAGCCGTCTCCTATTATCCCCTAAAACTTGGGCCTAAAGAGTACCCGTACCAAAAACATGTCCCACCATCCTCTTGTCATCCCCGACCCTGAAACTCCGTGGAGCATAGAGTGAAACCCAATGCTGGCCAAGCCCACATCATACTCTAGATCTGCTAGTTGTTAATGTAAGACAACCAATGAGACCTCAATTAAACAAAGTCCTTGTCATCTCTTGTAAGGCCAAGAAGAGAAGGCTTAGCATCCAAAAGTGAACAGGTTATAGATTGAACTCATTTGTTTATATAGAAAAAAGCGATTTTACCAAATCGGCCACAAACCTAGGCATAACCAGGTGCAATTTGTTTTGGAATTGGAATCGAAAACAGAATGGGGTTCAATTTTCTTGTGGATTCAGCCAAGGCATGTTCACAGATTCATTTGGAATCGTTCATGAAAATACCTGAGTGATTAGCTATCTCAAGAAGATTCCAGCAGCAGGCAATAATTTTAGTGCATTTGGCTTGACATTTGACCATCAAAATAATGCCCTAAACACTAAACCAATGATCATTTTCACTTGCATTTAGTTTGATGAGTAAGAGTGTGACAATCTCTTCTGATTCTGCAATTATTTTCACTTTTTGAGGAGTCAGACAGCCATCGTACTTTTACAACAAGTAGCAGTGACGTTGCCTGCGGATCTTCTAATCTACCTTAATCACATAATCTCAAGCATGATGTTGATGTTGATCTTGATAAAGATACAAATGATGTTGATTTCTGTTTATAGTATTGAACATTGAATATCTGACATCCAAGATTGACAAATTGCAATCAAATTTTTTCTCCTCTTACCTCCTATTTCCTGCCAATGGGTCATGGAGTTTCATCTGAAACATCTATGGAAAAAATTCACACAATCAAATCCAAAAACATCTCATGCTGGTATATCGTATTTTGAACTTGCAATATTATGGTAGTTTGTTTAGCATATGCATGATATATATTTATGACTTTTATATGTTTTTACATTTTTGTATGGACATGTCCAATCCCCCAAAACGATCACCACACCAGCATATCATACCCATGTACTCATACCCATTCAGCAACTTAGGAAAATAGAAAAGAAGAAAAGGCAAACTACGGCAGTAGTTAATTTTTCTTTTTGCTGACTACATGGCAATGAATACTAAAAACTGTTAATGTTCAAGGTAAATATGACTAGCAAGACCCCAACAGGCAAAAGGAAGGTTTAGCATTTAAGGCCAATGGCAGGCAGATTGAATACATTGGTATTGGATTAAAACAAAAAGGAAAGATCAAAAGGCAGACTTATATAGTTCCATATCTTTCGTGTTATGATGTTATCGTTCAATCTTTCATTTTTCTTTTTCCCAACTACATAGCAATGAGTGCTAGATTCTAATAATTTTTTATGTCCGTATAACATCTGAGATCCTAATGAAGCAATATCCTAAAATCTACAAATTTACAATAAGAATCAATCCAGTAAGACCCTAATCAGATGATGCCTTTCTTATCCCTGCACACTAAATCTGCTCATTTTCAAAGTAAAACTAGGACTCCGAAAAACCTACTAACTTTCAATATGACCAAAACCAGTGAGATCCCAATCGGAACAAATCCTGTATCATCTATTATGAGGTGAAATAGAGGAAAAGCATAGCTAGTGTTTACTATTAAGCCCAACATTACACAGATTTAGTACATGTCTACTGCATAAGTTGAAAAACTGAAAAACATATGGTAAGACTGACAGGCAGTCTTACAAGACTGTCTCCTTGGTGTCGTCTTGACATCTTCATTTTTCATCACTACTATCTGACAATGAATACTACCATCTACTAATTTTCAATATAGATATAACCAGTAAAACCTCAATGGGGTGAAGTCCACAAAATCTGTAAAACAATATCTGCAAATTATGTGTCTGGTGAGATCCAATGAAGAAAGTCTTCAACATCTATATGCTAAGATCATGAACATGAATCAAACCAGTAAAGCCCTAATTAAATAAAGCCCATACCATCCATTTGCACCAAATCTTCAAATTTTCAATCCGAACAAAACGAGTGAAACCCGCCCAATTAGTTAGGGGCAACGGGTGGGGACCGGAGTGCTACATATTACATGTTAAGGTTCTATTCCATGGGGCTCACCGCACCTTGTAACCATATTAAGAAGGCAAGTTCACCAGTATGGTAGGATTCAAACTTTGTCGCGAAGAGTTAAAAGGTGGGGATCATATGTAAGGCGAACATGCATATTCATATAACCATATTACAGAATACGAAGCTCGGCCCAGTTCATGTTTTCCATGTGGTCTTCTAGTTTTCTCTTAAGGTTGACCTAAATTCGTATGTATGTCAATCTGTAGCCTGCTAAATGAGTGACACCCAATCCGGCAAGCCCAACATTGTACTTGTTTATGTATACCAAAATCTTATAATTTTCAATTTCTAGAGAACGGTATCATTTATATACACTCGAAAATCTGAGAAATCTCAACGTGACTACAACTAGAGTAAATCCCAAAGAAAGGCGAATTGTATAACCCAAACGCTGAACACATCATTACCAAAACAGAAACACACACAAATTCAAGTACTAAACATTTGGTTTTTACCCAAAAAAAAAAGAACAGACCTATTAAAGAAAACCATAATGAAATAAGAATACACCGAAATCAAGGTAAGATCAATAGCAGAGCATTTTACGCAAAACGAGATTGGTACCATTTCTACAGAAACTCCAATACACAGAATGATTCTATACCATACCTCAAAGGACATTTTGAACAATTTGCAATCCTGCTAAGATTTGTGTTTCCCGTCTGAATTGTAAATTCAAAATATTAACAATTCTCAACAGAAATTTTTCCTTATATGGGCGGTAGAGCACAGTAAAAGTCCAAAACGGTTCTCCCACGTATGTGCGTTGCCCCCACATACGTGACAAACAATAGAGAGTTGAAAACAGGGAATGACTAAAACTTCTTATAGGTCTGAAACTGAAGGCGGCAAGGAAACTCTGTCGTCATCTATAAAATATTAAGGAATTTTTTTGTCTGAACAATTCATCTTTATTTAAGCCTTAAAATCGAAAACAATAAATGGATACGAAAAATATCCCAACTTAGTCTTCAATTCAAACGGGGCCGCAGAATGCCAGATCCGATGCCCACACAAAATCTTATTTAAAAAGATAGGCCCTCCATATGACACGAACATAAGAATATAAACATAATTAATCTGAATGCGACTTAAACAAGTATAAACATATTTATTTAAAAAATGTAAATATTTTTCAATATATATATATATATATATAATAGGGCAAAATGTCGATGAAGCACATTAGACTTGAGCCAAACAGAAAAGAAGCCATGATGTAAGCTGCCCAGATCAAGTCAATTTAAACTGAATATGTCGACATACTTAGTTTTAGTTTAATTTAGGTATGAGTACATGCTTAGGTGTATAAACAAGAAACTGAGCAGTTTTAAACAGAGAGCAAAAAACCAAAATTCATACACGCTCTTGATTAATATTTTAAAAGAAAAAAAATACAAAACCTCAGAATGACAATGTACACTATGAGCACATATGTACTATGGATCAATTATGTTAATAGGGATTCACTGTCAGATTTAAGCTAAGAGAAAAATAAGACAAAACAAATTCCAGACAGAGTAAATTGAATATACCCACTTCAATTTACAAATTCATTAACTGATAACATTAAACATGCTCAATGTATATTTTAATACCGAAATCAAGCAACCCAAATTAAATATTACCACTTAACTTTATCACATCAACTAGCCCGGGAAAAAAATTTGAGGATTAACTTATTTAACCGGAGGCTATACCTGGATAAGCAATTCAGAATTGTTTTTTTCTCTCCTTTTTTGGTTGATTGTTTTGATCTTCCTGATACGTGATACCCCACCAGTTCGAACCCGAGCCCTCTGATCTGCTCCTACGAAACAGCATTCCCAGCCATAGAAGAGTCATGATCGACTTATAGCCGTCGGATTGGTTCTAGCGAAGAGAAGAGGAAAACTGCAATGTTGAAAGGGTGTTATCAGGATGAGGACATTGTTGGTCTATTTGTGACGCTAATTTTGGTGTTTTATGGAGTCAAATTGAGCGTACTTGTGCCACGCTGGCAAAAATGTCGACAGTGACTGCTCATTATTTGCTCACCCTTTCATTTTATTTCTTTCAGGAGTACAGAATAAAAAAGTATTTTTTCTGATCTCCTGGTCAGATTGCATGGGAGGGGACTTGAGTCTAGGAGTTTGGTATACGGTCTACCCCAACAAAACTGTTCAAAGAAATTAGAATTTTATTTTATCTCAAATAAAAAATTTAGTGGTAGCATGACATTTGTATATTTTGGTATTTTCTATTTAACATTATCAGATTTTTACAATCTATTTCTATTGTAAATATTTGTTTTTAGATTTGATTGTGTATGTGTTTTTTTTTCACCATCAATATTTCGGATCTCTCTCATCCTAATGATGCATCATGGAGTGTGATCCAAAACGTTGATGCTTAAAACAACATACACAATTGAATCTAGAAACAAATATTTGCATTTTCTATTTAGTTTTGTGATAGTTTTTAAAAAAATGTATTTTAGTTCATTGACATATTGGTAAATGGTATAATTTTGTGTAAAGTTGGGATTTTTTCCTACATTATCTTACACACTTTCACATGTAGTTATCGGATATAGTATTTTTATACTTCTACATTTATTATGTCAGGTTGTGGGTCATGTAACACCCCTCCAACCCTAACATTTTTTAATATGACTTTGGAAGTTAGGGAAATGTTGTAGAGACCTTTATACTTGGATAAGAATATGTTTATACTTGAGGTGTTTGTGTAATCCATTCTATTCCAACTATAATAACTTCACATTCTAATTTTAAATGTTAAATATTTTCTGGTACATTCATGTGTATTCATCCTTTCTTATGTGTCTATGATATTTTAGGGCTTTTTTGTTATGAGGTCACCTTGTAGATCTAAATGTTTACTATGTGAAGTAGTCCTTAGCAATTATTATGATTACCTTAGAAAAATTAGTTATAATGAATAAAGGTTAATTGTGATACTTGGACACTTATGCCCTAATTGATAAACAAATGCTATGGTTTCAAGATCTCCTTAATGGTTAGGTTCCTTAAATGATTATGATTTAAATTGTCATGATTATCATTCTATGCTTGCATGCATGATCATGATTATCTCTTATGCCTGTTGTGTGACTATGAGACTGTCCTTATTTATGTGATTGGATTATGATCTTGTTCTTGTAATACCCTCCATGATGGTCCTACTGGTTATATTTGAGATTGGATAGGATTGTGGCATTCTATCATTTATGGACTTTATATTTCTTCCTTACCTTACTAGATTTAGATGATAAAATGTTTTGGACTAAAAAATTATGATACTCCTTTGAATGATATGTTCAGGACCATTATCTATTATGCTTATGTATGTATGATTTGGATTATCCCTAGTTAATTATGAGATTTATCTTACCAAATTATGATTCAAAAATATTACTTATACCCTTGATTATGCTTACATGTCAATTCTTCATTATCATTGATGATGATTTACCTTCTTTTACTGCATTTACATGGTTATATTTATCTATGTGCTAACAATACTAATGAATCATGTTTTAGTATGAATCTCATTTGACATGCTTATAGGAGAGGGGAGGCAGTCGTAGTCACTTCTACGAGAGATCTACACAATGTCGCACTTCCCCTCCTTGTATTTCATTGTCTACCTGTGTATATATATATATATATATATATATATATATATATATATATATATATATATATATATTCTACTCTGACACCACTGTTAGAGTAATAGATATATTTGACTTTATAATTAAATCATTTCGATTTAATTACTTAAGTCCTCTATTATTCTTTTTCACTTAAGCTATCTCTTTTAGGTGCATAATAATTAATATTTCTATTAATTATTATTGCACAACCTAGTTTTTTGTGGCTTTAGGGTTTCTGTTCTTATAAGCCGCTTTTGTAATTTTTTCCTTCATTCTCTCTTAATACAGTTTGAGCTCTAACATTTTGAGCACAAGAGGGTTTTGCTTTTTCCATATTTTTGCTTCATTCTTTGTGACAGGTTTATTGCATGCAGCTGGATCTTGGAGTTGAATCTGATATTTCATCAATTTCTACATGGTATCAGAGCCTTGCTACTGCAGCTTGTTCAAAGTTTACTGAAGCTGTGGATCCAGCCCTTTCTTTCTGGGGTTTTTTCAGTTGTTTTTTATTAGATTTGGGGGGCTACTTTTTTTTGGAGCACTTTGGGTTAAAACCAACCTCACGGTTGCATCCAGAAGGCCCAAAAACCCCTATTTCCATATAAAATTTGACCTATTTGGCATCCGGGACATCTGAGAAATTTTTTTTTTGCCCTATTAGGGCCGTACGGCACGATTTTCAAAAAAAATATTTAAAAAATTTTGAAAAATGCTATTTTTTACAGCGCTCCGGAGCGCGCCGCCAACTCCCCGCCGCCGCGCCACCCAGGGGCCACCGGAGCTCGGCCCCTGCGCCACCGCGCCGCCCGCGGACCGCCCCGCCTCCTCCCGGCCCGGCCGCCGCCCCAGCTCCGCCCGGCCGCCGCTGCTCCGCCCGGCCCGCCCGGCCGCCGCCGCCGCTCCGCCCGACCGCCGCCGCTGCTCCACCCGGCCACTGCAGCAGGTGACGTCACCTGCTGACGTCACCTTCTTTTTCCGGCGCCGTGAAATTTTTCCAGCGAACTTCAAAAATTTTCGGACAATGTACGGTTATGACATCATGCTGACATCAGCGACGGCCCAGTGACGGTCATACGGCCGTCAAATTTTTTGCCGTCCCTGGTTTTTTCCAGAGAGTTTACATTTGGGGGTACTTGGGCGTTTTTGCTCCTACAGGGTTCATACGGACTCGAAAATTGACATATGATATATCGCCGGAAAGGTCTTTCCGAGACGGACGCAATGATGCTAGTTTGGTTTGCTGATTCAACCATTTGGCTTCTTTTTTTTGGCGTCAAAGTAGAAACTTCTATTTTCCTCCTCCTCTGCATCTGGAGTCCAGGTTTTCTCCTCCTTTTTTATGCTTTCAGTTATTTACTGTACGGGGGTTTGATTTATACATTGTGGGGGGGTGTTTTTCTTTTCTGTAATTTACTTCAGAAAAGACCCTTCTACTTCTATCTTCTCCTTCTCTCAATGTCGGATCCCTCTATGGCTCGGCTGACACCGCATAATTATCACACCTGGAAAGCACACATGACCCGACTTCTTATGTCACGTGGCTTATGGTCATGTCTGGATGAACACCAACCTGTTCTGCAGTGTCCCTTTGAAGTTCTTCAGCACAGGAACAAAATGGATGAAGCCATGGGTTTGATTGCACTGAACATCTCTGACAGTCTCTTATTTCACCTGGAAGGTTTGACCACTCCTCAGGCTATTTGGAGCAAGTTTTCAACCTTGTTTGGTACAGTCAACGAATTCTGGAAGCTTCAGCTTGATGCAGAGTTGACCTCTTTGACTCCTTCTGATTTCCCCACTATAGAGGACTTCTTGATGAAGTTCAATTCTTTGCGTACAGTTTTGCAGGGATGTGGAAAAATCAAGACAGATGATGAGTGTATCTATTTGATACTCTCAAAGTTGCGAGGACAGTACCAGATCTTTTCTTCCACTTTCTACTCCACCATGGATGCTTTGGGTACCAGACATGTTATGCCCTCTTTTGAGAATTTCTGTGACAGGTTGACTCGTGAGCAGTCCAAGATCACTTAGATGGATTCACTTGCAGGTTCACAGTCACAGGCATTGCTTGCCAAGACACTTCAGGATTCTCAGAAGCAGAAACCGAAGCAGATATCTGATTCCTCTTCTCATCACTCTACTGGCCCACCATCTTCTTCTAAGAAGGAGAAACAGAAGACTGAGAGCCCTTCATGTTCCTATTGTCAGAAGGGAACACATGATGAGTCACTTTGCTATCAGAAGAAGTTTGATGGTTACGAGAAACAGATAGCGGATTTGCAAGCTCTTCTTCAGCAGAGCAATCTTTCCTCTCCATCCTCTTCTGGCTCACAGGGGTCTGCTTATCAGTCTTCCTCTATCTATTCTACAGCTGGACAGGATCTTGGAAAGGGTCATGCATTACGGGCTTCTGTTGCATCCCCTTCACAGGTCCCTTGGATACTGGATTCAGGTGCTTCTCACCATATGGCATCTTCTCGGGAGATCTTCTCTTCTTTTGAGGCTTCTCCTATTTCCCATATTATCATTGGGAATAACACTGTTATGACTGTCTGTGGGAAAGGCACTGTATGCATTCAGGATGGCACATTCAATGATGTGTTGTATGTTCCATCTCTGTCTTCAAACCTTCTCTCAGTTTTTCAGATTACTCACAGTGGGTCAGGGAAGACAGTTGAGTTCACTCCAGATTCAGTCTTCATCCGAGATAGTATGACAGGAAGTATTGTTGCTACAGGGACAGTTGATCATTCCACCCGTCTCTACTCCTTCTCACACTTTGGTCCACCTTTGCCAGAGCACGACTCTCCTACTTTGAGAGAGCATCATGTGGTACAGTCAGGTCGCTTGAACCTTTGTGTGGTTCCTGAGACTACTGTTATGACTGCCATGCCACCACCTGTTGAGCTTTTTTCTGTTCAACCGGATTCTTCTTCAGCACTGCTTGATCCTCCAGCTCCATTCATCGAGCCACCAGGTGCAGTTGTTGAGGATTCTTCAGAGGACACTCATCTCCTCTCTCATGACAGTGTCAGCACACCTATCATACCACTTGCATTGGGGATTCCCTTTCAGGATCCTCGTGTCTTCTCATTTGAGCATCAGCTCGGCCTTCCAGTGACACCTCATCCTTCGAGGTCATCTCTTCAGCACCCACTGACCTTCACTCCTCTGCATTGGAGTCACAGTGGTTTGCTCATTGCTCCAGGGGTTCTTTCATTCTGGGGGGCTTTGGAGCCTCGACCCTCTCTCTCGGGGGGGGTTGGCAGCACGCATTGTACTTATGCCTTTGAGAGAGTCTCTTGAAGTCATTCCTTCTTGTCTTTGCTTGCTTTTTCATCTCTTTTTGGAGAGGAGTTTTTCCCACTGGGTTTTCTCCTTTACTCCGGTTTATAGAGATTTCCTTGTACTGGGTACCTGATCAGGCCTTGTTGCCGGGACCCATTTTTTTGCTTTCTTAGCTGTGCTAGGTTAGCTTCCTCCTGAGCTACGCTTAAGGGGGGGTGTTAGAGTAATAGATATATTTGACTTTATAATTAAATCATTTCAATTTAATTACTTAAGTCCTCTATTATTCTTTTTCACTTAAGCTATCTCTTTTAGGTGCATAATAATTAATATTTCTATTAATTATTATTGCACAACCTAGTTTTTTGTGGCTTTAGGGTTTCTGTTCTTATAAGCCGCTTTTGTAATTTTTTCCTTCATTCTCTCTTAATACAGTTTGAGCTCTAACATTTTGAGCACAAGAGGGTTTTGCTTTTTCCATATTTTTGCTTCATTCTTTGTGACAGGTTTATTGCATGCAGCTGGATCTTGGAGTTGAATCTAATATTTCATCAGTTTCTACACACACCTTTCTATAGCTATTAAAACTATTAAAGGGTGGGGGGGGATTATAGTTGAATTTCCCTACTATTCTAATGGGTGTGGGAATGGCACGGAGTATAAGTAGTCGACAGAAGTGGATACAACACTTGATCCTGGAGCGGGACTGACCGGGCCCCTACAATTCTATGGTAGGGTTTTGGATGTGGGATGCCATCGACAAAATATGAAGCATATCTCCCACCCGACCATGAATTGAGATTCGTTCAACTTATGAATAAATAATCTACTTTCATTAAGTAATTTATTAGATAACCGTAAATAGAAAATATTGAGTACTATTCAGAATTCTCATCTCAGTGATACAAGTTTGTAGGTGTTGGGCATTGACTTTACCTAGCTCCACAGGTCTGAGTGTGCCCTCAAATCCTCGATGGGTGTTTTTATGGAGATAGTACCAAGGTCCCTACATGAGTCTCCCTTTTCCATTATCAAATCTAGGAACATTGTGATTCATGCTTTGTCATTCAACTATCAAGGTGTATAACCTAGAACCACCTCACCTAGTTGGGCATGGTTGTGGTTTGTGACTCCTTGTATTAATGTGGTTGTATGATTGGTTTATTTATTTCATTTATTTCTCCTTCTTGGGACGATTCTAAGTCAATCTTTGCTATGTTTTATTTTAGGGTTTCATGCTTGATCATAAGTTTATCTTTACTTTCCTTATTCGTTGTGGTTGGCATTGTTTGATCGTGGAGTTACCTCTATGTATTTTATAGTTGATTTTTATGGCCTCTTTGGATGATTAGATTTACTTTGAATCATGTACTTTTATTCTATATGGTGGTATATTCTATAAAAAGTAAAATATGTGATAATATTAATGTTTGATCAATTACTTCATAATCATATAGATTATAGTGTTCGGTATTTGGCATATGTGTGTGTGTGTGCATATATATATATATATATATATATATATATATATATATATATATATATATATATATATATATATATATATATATATATATATATATATATATATATATATATATAGGTGCACACATATATGTATATGTATATATATGTTATATGTGATTATAATTTTATAATATTATTTATGGTGTATATATTTTACTTTAGGTAAAGTATTATATTATTAAGAATTAAAAATTAAATAATGTGAGGTATAGTATTCTCAATTGCTAATTATTAATTATGTGGATATATATATATATATTCTATGTCACATACTAAATATGTGTATGAATAAATATAAAAGTATTTATTAAGTTATATTTGAGTAAGAAATGATTGTGAGTTTATAATAATATTATACTATTTATTAATGTCCTTTAGTTAAGAGTTAGTTGGGGTTGGTTACCTTTGGGAAACCTATTTATATGGAATCTCTTTTGCTTTTGAGGGGAGAGAGATGGGCTGAAATTTTGAGGAGATATTGGTTGTTCTTTTCATGGAGATTTTTGGAGAAGAACTTATGATTTGAGAGAGAGGGTTTGTGAGCATAATTATTTAAAGATTTTTAATTTTCTTTGTTTTGGGAGAGAGTCATATATGAGAGTATCAAGGGTTGAGAGATGGATTTTTTGGTATGTAATTGGTTCTTCTTTTTCCATGGATACTTCTGAAAGTGGAGGGGGTTTGAATGGTGCATCTCAAGTTGGATTTATTTTCCTCTCTTTGTCTCATTTCTCCTTCTTTGATTGAATCTTCATAGGACTTGAGGTATGGATTGAATTTATTGATTGAATTATTTATCTGATACAATATAGATACATTTATATTTTATCATGATTCATTATATTTATACTTTCCATTCCCACATTTATTAAAAGTTTTGAGTTTCTTTTTGTGAAAATTACAATGTGTTTTCCTAAGGTTTTTAGCAACCCTTTTTTGGAGATCTATTATTCAATAATCTAAATCGAATCTATAGTTTTTCTTGATTGGTTTTCTCAAAGGGAACTTCAAAGATCTCAAATGGGTATCTCTCGGATTTCCTTTTTAGGGTCAAATTAATTCCCTATTATGTACATTTTAGCAGACTAAACCTGTCCATTCCGGGTTCTAATTTTACAATCAATTTTATTTGAATGGTACAGATTGTAAAAGTTATCAAAGACATGAATTTGATATTAGAGATGGTACTATATCTTATCTTTCATTTCCCATTGGTTTTGTGTATTTTTATTATTTTTTGTGAAAGTTACAACCATTTTAGTGAAGGCCAATATGAACCCTAACTATGGTTTTCTATTTTAGAACATAAGCCATAACTATATTTCCCACCATTGGATCTTCATAAAAGTTGCTTATAATTTCCATAATTATGTTTTATAGATTCTCATTGAAGATATTTCTTAATTTATGGTTTTTTGGAAGTTATGAATTACTATTTATTGATGACTATTCTTGGTATTTAACCATTCTTTGAAATAAATGAATTTTAGAAGTTATCAAGTGCTAGAGGTTGGTAGGTCACCATAGGCTTTTAGGGTCTTATTGTTGATTCTTTTGGACCTTTATTATAATAAATATGGTTATGATATCATTTTGGTTCATTCTAATGTATTCTTATGTTCTTTGAATTCAATTTGGATGATAGATTAGAGTTTAGGGTTGTCCAATGGATTAGGACAACTAGTGATCACCTAAACCTAATAAAATATGTAATATGATGTTTTAAAGGAATGATTTATGGTTTGATGTATTTTTTTGGGTTCATTTATGAGTTTGCATTTATGGGTAAGAATCTAGGCACATTGGGTGAGTGGCTCACAGTAGTTGTCAGGGCACAAAGTGGCTGCCAAGAGGATCCCATTAGTGAGTTTCTTAATCAAGTGAAAACATTAATAAAATTAACTGGGAAAGGGGGGTAAACATACTAAGAAAGATAATTTTGGTTGATCTGCATATGCGTGTTGGAGTACCGGGGTGTTAGGATTAACAAGGCAGAAATAACAATTATGTGCAAATATAACTAATATCAGAAAATAATAAACCACACAGAATAGAACACAAGACACACAGATTTAACGTGGTTCACCCAATCCCTGGGCTACGTCCACCAACAGCGAGTCCAATATTATTATTATCCAGTGATTACAACCTGATTACAATCCGTAATCCCTTACAGCCCAATTCTGTCACAAGTACTAAAATCATACATACTGAAAATCCCTAACCCTAAGCCATATTATACAATATTTTCCCGCTTTAGGGTTAGAATGAGTTATAAGTAGTCGGCCCAAATAATCGAAAAAGTAGTCGGCCTCAAAAAAAAATTTCGGGAGGAAAAGTGTATAGTACTTTCCTAGATAGTACTTTCCTGATTAGTCACCACAAGCTAACAATCTCCCACTTGGTGACTGATCGGTATCCACACTATACTAAAAAACCTCCCACTTGGAGACTGATCCTGGAGCAATACCGCTACCTACATGAGGCTCCCACTGGATTGAACCACCTTGGACTCAATTGTTCCTTTATTGTGTTCAGTCTAGAAGACCAACTGAAGCTGAACATGAGTTCAACTTCTCCCTTGTTACTACCTTTGTAAACATATCTGCTGGATTATCATCAGTATGAATCTTTTCCAGCCTTAACTGTCCATCATCCAAAACTGATCGAATGAAATGGTACTGCAACTGTATGTGTTTTGTCTTTGAGTGCAAAGTAGAATTCTTTGCAAGATGAATGGCACTTTGGCTATCTGTATGTAGAAAATTATCCTTTTGTGGATGTCCCAATTCTTCCATGAAGAATTGAAGCCATATCATCTCCTTGGCTGCCTCTGTAGCAGCAACATACTCTGCCTCTGTAGTGGATAAAGCAACCACCTTTTGTAGTCGAGAAATCCAACTCACTGCTGTCCCACCAACAGTAAATATATAACCTATAGTACTCCGCCTGCTATCTATATCTCCTGCCAAATCTGAGTCAACATAGCCTTGTACAGTAGTAGTAGAACCCCCAAAGTGTAAACACTTACTGGATGTGCCTCTCAAATATCTGAGAATCCATTTGACTGCATTCCAATGCTCAAGACTAGGGTTACTCATATAACGGCTAACGACTCCCACTGCGTGTGCAATATCTGGCCTAGTACATACCATAGCATACATTAAGCTCCCTACAGCTGAAGCATAAGGTACCTTAGACATTTTAGTCTCTTCTTCTGGTGTCTTGGGACACATATCCTTAGTCAATTTCAAATGACCAGGCAAAAGTGTGCTGACAGCTTTGGCATTTTCCATAGAGAAACGTTGCAACACCTTCTCAATATAATCAGCCTGAGATAGAGACAATTTCTTATTTTTCCTATCTCTACAAATTTTCATACCAAGGATTTGTTTTGCTGCCCCCAAATCCTTCATAGCAAAAGATTTTGCTAACTGTTGTTTCAACCCCTTAATGTGATTCATGTTAGACCCAGCTACAAGCATATCATCAACATATAAACATAAAATAATGTAGCTGTCATCATCCAACCTCTTAAAATAAACACAATGGTCAGAATGACACCGACTATATCCATGCCCATTCATAAAAGTGTCAAATTTAATATACCATTGCCGAGGTGCTTGCTTCAAGCCATATAAACTTTTCTGCAATCTGCACACCAAATTCTCCTTACCCTTGACCTCAAATCCTTGTGGCTGAACCATATATATTTCTTCATCCAAATCACCATGAAGAAAGACTGTTTTAACATCAAGCTACTCTAAATGCAAATCTTCAGTAGCCACAATACTTAAAACAGTACGAATAGAAGTCATTTTAACAACTGGAGAAAATATCTCATCAAAATCAATACTATGTTTCTATGCAAATCCTTTTACGAATAATTTGGCTTTAAATCTTTTCGTACCTCCATCCTCTTCTTTGATCCTATAAACCCATTTATTCTGTAAAGCCCTTTTACCTGCAGGTAACTTACATAAATCCCATGTCTGATTTTTCAGCAAAGAGTCCATTTCATCTGTCATTGCAGACTCCCACTGAAGCTTTGTATCCACCTGCACAACTTCATTATAACATTCAGGTTCACCAACATCTGTTAACAGAATAGAATACAAAGATGGAGAAAATCTTTCTGGAGGTCTACTTAGCCTTGTTGATCGTCTAACACTCACTGGGGTGTGTGGTATTTGTTGTTGCTGTTGTTGCGGAGCATAAGGAACTACTGGAACATGAACTTGTGGAGTATCATCCAGTACTACATAGTCATTTTCTTTCTTCTCATGCTGCAGCAACAGATCTTTGTACAATACTTTCTCATTGAATATGACATCCCTGCTTCTTACAATTTTATGATTTTCAAAATCCCAAAGCTTATAACCAAATTCATCAATGCCATACCCAACAAATACACATTTCTTTGACTTAGCTTCCAGCTTGGTTCTATTTTCAGAATCTATAAGTGCAAAAGCTTCACAACCAAAGGTTTTGAGAAAAGAATAACTCACCTTCTTACCACTCCATGCTTCCTCTGGAATACCACAGTCCAAAGGAGTAGAGGGGCCTCTATTGATTAAATAAACAGCAGTGTTCACTACCTCTACCCACATATTTTTGGGCAGCCTAGCATGCAACCTCATACTCCTTGCACGCTCCATTATTGTCCTGTTCATGCGTTCAGCCACTCCATTTTCTTGTGGAGTCCTTGGTACAATTTTCTACCTACGAATACCATTAGAGGAACAATATTCTTCAAATTCTATGCTGCAATACTCACCACCATTATCAGATCTGAGACATTTTAACTTTTTACCAGTCTCATTCTCAACCAAGCATTTCCATTTCTTAAAAGTTTGAAATACATCAGATTTCTATCTAAGAAAATAAATCCATACTTTTCTTGTTGCATCATCTATAAATGTAACATAATACAGAGAGCCACCAAGGGAAGATACCTGAGCTGGTCCCCATACATTTGTATGCACAAGCTCTAATCTCTCATTTTTCTTTTCCTTCCCACTCTTCACAAAACTAACTCTCTTTTGTTTTCCATAAACACAACTTTCACAGAAATCCATATTGACACATTTTAGACCAGGTAAAACTTTCTTTGAATGAAGTAATTTCATACCTTTTTCACTCATGTGCCCGAGTCTGTTGTGCCACAGTGCTGTGTCAGAATCTATAGCAACAGTTTGATGTTCTTCCTGCTCAACTGCAGCCACTGTTCCTGAACATTCATTATCTTCTGAAACAATTAAAGTAGAAGGAACAGTATGACCTGTACAAAGATATAAGGTGCCTACTTTCACACCTTTTGCTACTACTAAGGAACCTTTTGAAACCTTCCAATTTTTATCATTAAAAGTAACTGTGCAACCCTCATCACCCAGTTGCCCTGCTGAAATTAAATTCCTACTCAGCCTTGGAACATGTCTTACCTCTTGTAGTAGCCAATGATTCCCATTCTGCAACTTAATCTTAATTTTTCCCTTTCCAACAATCTGACAGGGTTCATTATCTCCCAAATAAACTAGCCCAAAATCCCCTTGGACATAATCAACAAAATAAATTCTATGGGGTGTAGCATGAAATGAAGCCCCAGAATCTAAAACCCATGAATCATCAATACTTTCTAAGGACAAGAGCAAATCATCCTCCTCGGATTTGTTACTTACCACATTTGCCTCCTTATTTCCATCATTTTTGTCTCCTTGATCTTTCTTCCGAGACCAACAATCTTTCTTCTTATGACCTGGTTTTCCACAGTACCAGCAATCATTTGGCCCTTTAGATTCGGACCTCTTTCCCTTTGATTTTCCTCTTGATTTCCCATGATTTCCAGAGTTGTTTCCTCTATCTCTTGTTCTGCCTCTGCTTTCTGTGTTCAATACACTACCCGATGTGGATGCCCCTGAGCTTTTCCTACGAATTTCCTCACTCAATATAACACCAATAACATCATCATACTTTAGGGTATTAGAACCAGAAATAGAATTACTAACAGCCATTACCAAGCCATTCCAACTTTCTGGCAAAGAACACAAAATCAAGAGAGCCCTAACCTCTTCATCAAAAGTAATTTTAACTGAGGTTAATTGACTTGTAACTGTATTAAACTCATTCAAATGATCAGTAACTGATCCACCTTCTACCATTTTCATATTAAATAAACGCTTCATAAGAAATACCTTGTTTGAAGCTGAAGGCTTTTCATACAACTTCGCTAGGGTTTCCATCAGATCTTTAGCTGTCTTTGCTTCAGTAATATTGAATACCACCGATTGTGCCAGGCATAGACGAATACTCCCCAGTGCCTTCCTATCCAAAATATCCCAATCCTCCTGAGACATTGATTGCTCTTTCTTGGCTACTCCCTCTAATGGCCGCCATAGATCCTTCTGATAGAGATAATCCTCCATTTGCATCTTCCATAACTGGAAGTTCTGCCCATTAAACTTATCAACCTTCAGCCTACCCTCGTCTGCCATTTCTCCCACTTAACCGAGAGACTCTCCCACTAACTTGTGAGACCTGCTTCAGAGAATAGATGAAAGAATGAACGAAATAACCTGGCTCTGATACCACTTGTTAGGATTAACAAGGTAGAAATAACAATTATGTGCAAATATAACTAATATCAGAAAATAATAAACCACACAGAATAGAACACAAGACACACAGATTTAACGTGGTTCACCCAATCCCTGGGCTACGTCCACCAACAGTGAGTCCAATATTATTATTATCTAGTGATTACAACCTGATTACAATCTGTAATCCCTTACAGCCCAATTCTGCCGCAAGTACTAAAATCATACATACTAAAAATCCCTAACCCTAAGCCATATTATACAATATTTTCCCGCTTTAGGGTTAGAATGAGTTATAAGTAGTCGGCCCAAATAACCGAAAAAGTAGTCGGCCTCAAAAAAAATTTCCTCGGGGGCTATGCCCCCGAACCCCTGCTCTTGGGGGCTGCCGCCCCCAAACCCCCACTTGGGGCCCGGCCCGGCCCCGAATCCCGGTGAGGTCGAGAGGAAAAGTGTACAGTACTTTCCTGATTAGTCACCACAAGCTAACACGGGGTCTATGTGTCTGCTAGGAATGATCCCAGTGAGGGGGTACCAGAGTCCATGAATATGACTACTAGGAATGATCCCAGTGAGGGGGTGTCGGGGTAAATTATTAGAGAAAAGTGATATAGACGATAGTAGATGTTTATGAAATCAATATGGAATAAATGATATGAGGAATAGTGTTGTTAGATGATTATCTTATGTTTAATGAAAGAAATGATTTAGGAACATTTACCTTGGTGCATTAAAATTAACATAGACCAATAAAGTTTGTAACTAGATGAAAAACACATGAATGTAAATAGGTTGCACTTTAGTAGAAATGATAGGGATCCTATGAGGAATTAGGATGATTATATCTTGCATTCAAGTTTATAAACATGTGCATAATTATATTTTATAAATATGAAGTATTATGAGTATTGTTCTAGCTAACAAAGAAAAAAAAATCTTCCATCTTTAGAGGTTTTATGTCATGTCTTCCTGGGTTCCCTAGTGGGGGCATTACATCTGGTATCAGAGCTAAGTTGCCACACTGGGAACTCTGGGACTCATAGTTGGCCTATACATATCACTTAATGTTTTAGTTTCTTCCTATAATTTCTAGACATGAAAGCTATGTTTTCTGTATTCCTACTATATTGTTTTACAAGAGTACACCTTTTCTTCAAGAAATGATTTGTCTAATCAAGTTACTTATGTTTTTGCATTCTAGGATCCATGTGGCTCAAATAGATGTCTTTATAAAATGGTAATGAATTCTTGATACTTGGGTGTCATCTTCTTGTTGTAATCATATTCCTAGAAAATCTCAAAAGAAGTAGGGTAAGTTGTTTTACAGTTAATCCTATCTCTTGATCCTATCATGTTATCATATATGCTTACCGAAATGGTTTCCAAGTTTATTTGAAATGTTGTTTACTATACTTTCCTATAAATGAAAGTTGACTTCATGATTTGTTATGTCTAACTATTTATACTAGTTAATGTGAATGTGCAAGTTAGAATTGAAGTGTTTTGTATTTCTTATAGGAAGCAAGACATGATTAAATAGTGCTACTCACTTTCACAAGGCTGAAAGGATTATAGTTTAGTAGGTTCATATAAGAGTTGAAATCTTGTATTACTTCCCTAAGAGCTTAGGAAATTATGTAAATATATTTTCTTTGAAAATGGTATAACATGTCTGAAATTAGATAATTTTTTATATTCATAGATCTGATAAGAGTAAGAAGTTTCTCCCTCTCATATACCTTCTTGAAGTAAGAAATTGAATAGAAAAGAAAAAATCTATTGCTGATAATAAAATGTGTCTCTCCCTTCCCTTTTTAAGGAATAATTTTAAAGGACTAAAACTCTCAGGCAAATCAATGTGTCATTGAAATGAATGTGCTTAATTAGAGGAAACCCTTGGGTAAAGGACCTATGTCCCCAAGGTCTTGTAATAAATAGGATTGTAGTACACATTTTGTTGAAAGGATAAGTGTTTTATTTATATGATAATAATTTTGACTTATATGTGATCCATGTTATTTGTATAAGTTAAGCTAATGTAAACCACCAATTATAAGGGAAGAGTATGATATTGAATTATTGTATAAGTATAAAAGAAAAGAAAATAGACTACATGTCCTACAAAATTAAAGTAAGATTTTCATTAAAATGATTTTTAGTAAGTGTACCTTTTTGCCAGATGCTTAGTGAGGGGTTAAGATCCTAGATGAGTATTATGAAAATAAATTCTTGTGGTAATTAAATATGAGGTTGGCATTTGATATGTGAATTGTGAGTATCAATTTAGTTATTACTAGTATAAAGGCGTGACGAGTCATTATAAATAGAATAGTTGTATGTTTATTAGAATATATTTAAGTTAAACATTATATATTTCATAAAAAAGAAAATGTTAAAACAATATTTATGCTTATTTGATGTTACATGAATCATATTCTTAATGTTTATAAGGATAATAATACATGTGGGTACTCCTCAATACGTTCCTATTAAGATAGTTATAAATCTATGTGCATAAGGCTAATTGGTTGAAAGTGATAGTGAAATATTTGATTGAATAAAAAGGTTAGTCGTAAGACTCATGTACTTCTCCCTCTCTTAATGAATCTATGACTATTTCTGAAAAATAGTAAATTTGAAAGAACTCTTCATATTAATGTTTAGAATTGGGTATATTCATAGGAAAGTGTATGACATAAATTTTAGGGCTATGGAAGTATTAATGTAGTTAGTTTGTAAGTAAAGCTTGAGATGAAACTCTAACTTAAGATTCATGATTAAATTTCATAGATTCTCTCTATGAGTATGAATATTGTTTTCATAATAGAATACTAACAATTGTTGTAGTAGAATTATAAAAGATGCCTTAGATTACATTCCTTGAAGAAGGTGTGTATTAAGTCTTGGATGTAAGTTTTATGTTGGATATTCTCTTATAGAGAAGTAACTTTATTTCATAAAAGAGATCTATGTTGCATCTTTTTAAGGGTTGCTCGTAGAAAATTTAATATCACATTTTTTTTGCCTAGTATGTTGATGTTAGACTGAAGTGGAAATGAGTAAACATGAAAACTAAAGAGTTACAAGTTGGTGTAAAAAGGAAAAACAATAGTGAATTTTGGGAATATGCTTTGATTGTAGGTATCTTATTATCTAGTTTATTACAACAAGTATTATAACTTATGTTTTTGCATTATAGTAGCCCTTTTCAAAGTATTTTTATGAGTTAATCAGTACTAAATTGTAATAAAATGGGAAATGCCAAAAAACTTATGATTATTTGTGAAAATATTAATTATGTTATAGAGTACAAATATTTGTGATACTATCAGCTAATTGTCACTACTTAAGAATGGTGAATACTTCAATACTTTCTAACTTCCAGGAGTAAGTAGAATATTAGGGGGGCATGTAACACCCCTCCAACCCTAACATGTTTTAATATGACTTTGGAAATTAGGGAAATATGACTTATAGATCTAAATGTTTACTATGTGAAGTAGTCCCTGGCAATTATTATGATTACCTTAGAAAAAAATAGTTATAATGACTAAAGGTTAACTATGATACTTGGACACTTATGCCCTAATTGATAAAAAAATGCCATGGTTTCAAGATCTCCTTAATGGTTAGGTTCCTTAAATGATTATGATTTAAATTGTCATTATTATCGTTCTATGGTTGCATGCATGGTCATGATGATCTCTTATGCCTGTTATGTGACTATGAGAATGACCTTATTTGTGTGATTGGATTATGATCTTGTTCTCGTAATACCCTCAGTGATGGTCCTACTAGTTGTGTGTGTGAATTTTGTACCTAGCTGTAGACACAACACTTCAGTAAAACGTTAGAGGTTAGTTAAAATCAAAATCATGCAATGAAATGGAAACTAATCTAACCAGGCAATTTACTACCTTCTAGTAGATGCGAGTATGTATTCTCAAATTAAACTGAGATTAGTGACCTTGACAAAACCTAAATGAAGGATTTGAATGCAGAATCTAGATATGAGATGAATGCAAATTAATCTATTTTTTTTTAATATTTTCTATGCAATAATATGAAATAAACTAATATGAATCTATTCTAGATGAAAAAATGATATGCAAAATAAGCTATAATGAATTGCAAATAAGATTGATCTCACAAAAGTTGTTGATTCGCAAAGAAGCTTCAATTCTTCAGATATCAATTTGCCAGCATGATTGTGGAAATTCGTGGATTGATTTTGACAGAGTAAGTATGCAAACTTGTGAGATGATATGTGAGTGTTGAAGCCTTGATTTTATAGAAATCCAGGGCTTTGGGGATGCATGGAAAAGCCATAAATCACTCAGGTTGATTTTTGAGTCAACAAGGAATTAAAGATAGTTAACTCACAAAAAATCATGCAAAAATAGCTTTTTGATTTAAATCAGAAGTTGAGATTAGCTTTCAACTCAAAATAGAGTTGAGTTTATTTTTAAAACAACTTGAATTGATTTTCTAATTTAAAGTTTAACTATTTTTTGGATGTGCATAATTAATATGAATTAAATAAATAAATAAAGTGATTTATCCTCAACTTAACTGATTTTAAAAATAAAACAATTGACTTATGGGTTAATCAATTATTAAATCAAACTTTTATTTAAAAACTATATTATTACATTTGACAATTGACATTAATTAATTAAATAATAATTTAATCAATTAGTCATAAGATATTTGATTTATTGTCAAAATGGAATAATACAATTTAGGAATAAATATAATTAAATCCAATTAAATAATTAAGTGGCAGTATTAAATCTAATTAATTAAATATTCAGAATATTCAATTAATCAAACTTTAGGATAAATAGGATTTATCGCCAAATAATCATTAAATTAAAGATAATTATGATAAATAGGAATATTACTAGGAATATTCCCCGATGCAAAATTTTAGGATAATCAATTAAGATTCAATGATGTTTAGATGTGCCTTAGGTTAGGACTTTGATGTCAATTTCATTCAATGTGTCGATATAGGAGGTTAATGAACCTATAGCCCATTTTTGGGGTATTAAATTTTTCCCCTCTTTGAATTGTTGTGTGAAGCGCAATGGTTCAAAGACAGTCTGTGTATGATATTGAAACTGATGTTTGAAATTGATATTGATATGAAGCAGAAACTGATTGAAGTTTGATACAAAGATAATAGGTCCTGAATGACCAAAGATAATGTTAACTATAACAACAAATAAACCGATGATGGCGAAAAAGTGTCAAAACACCTGATTCTGAACCCTATGATTGCGAAGAAGTGAGTGATCGATTCCATACCCGATTGTTGATAAGAATCACATTGGTATCACATCTGAACCCTTCAGTTACGAAGAACCAAGGAAATAATGCTAACGAACCGATGGTTACAAAAGATTGATATAGTTTACAAGATTAGGAGAATACCAGATTGATATGGATCTCAATGAATCTGATATGCCCCGAGTGATGATTGATTTGCCCCAAGCGATGAGGTCTTTTTGATGAATCAGCAACTAGACATGGTTGTTGTCTTGATTACTAAGGAAAGATATGATTTCAGATTTAGATTACAGACTTTGAATGATATGCAATACCATGCCCCCTTCGGGATGAAAATTGAAATCTAACAAGAAAAGTCAGCGTTTATAGTTTAGAAGCATGTTAATTGATTTGAGAAGTGGTTAAACACGTTCAAGAACATGTTCTACATTGTTTGGAGGTCCAGAAGACCAAGTTTGACTAAGTTAAACCATGAGTTGACCATAGTTTACCAAGTTAAAATTTTGAAATTTTGATGTAAGATAATCAGTTAAGTTGAATTCTAGATTTTTGTGATGATTGAAGGTCGATTATGCAACTAGTTAATAATATGAACAATCTCAAATTTTGATTTTGATCTTGAAAATGGATTGTACTTGCTATTTCATTGGAGGAACCTTCGTGTGAGATTCAACTCTTGTTAGATTTGAAGATGCGATTTGAAGAATCGTTAAAGCTTTGAAGTTTATCCAAGCATTGTGAGATCATGCAAACATGCAAAATGCAAAGAGACATGCAGAATGAAATGCAACCTAAGACCTAGGACCTAGTCACTAATCATGTGTCAGTCATTATCATCATTGAATTTTTTTAAGTAACTGGATAAATCAATACAATGCCCATTAGTTATGAAACCATAGACTTATGAATATTGATTTGTATGTGTAGGAATCAATACAACATCCACTGGTCAATCAACCATAGATATATGAATATTGATTTTATTTTCAGAATGTCGGATTAGATATAAGCACCAAGGCACAAATGCCAGGATGATTTGAATATCATGTCCATTTTGATATTGCAATTTGTATAAGCATCATAACATCAACATTGTGATGACCAGAATGCACCTTGCATTACAAACACATCAAGCAGTCGAGAGATCATTCTAAATCCAATGTGAATTACCCATAGTGACCCTTTATCGTTCACATCCTTAGGTAAGATCGCATTTCACAATAGGAGAAAGAACTCACTCAAAAAAGCCAATAGTTAGATCAAAATTCCTTGAATTTTATGGGTATCAATGGTCGAGGTACGCATGGCCATCCAATTCAAGATAGAGGCTCTTACAGTCGGACACCATTTCAATCCAAAATTTCCAAAGTTGTTAGATGTTCACATACAAGCAGAATACAAAGAAAAGATTATGCCCTCAGTCATCACTCTCTAAATCCTATAAAGGACATCATCGAAGAGCTCAGAGGAACAAAATATGCAATAATCTCAATGTGAATCAGTAAGCATACAAGGAGATAAAAGCATGTAAAGCACAGATTGTTTTCAATTTGTGGTTTGATGTTTGTTTGCATTGTTGTAGATGCAAAATCCTTTCTGGAGACGAGACTAACTGACTAACTCGGATGAAGCTTCAAAGGACTCTAACTGGATATGATACGTCTAAAGTATACATCGGAGGCCATATGATATGACATTGATTGCCCCCAAGTGTTAAGCATTGATAGGATACAGACACTTGAGCTGATTGGTGTACAGACTAACTTATTGAATGCAGAAACAAACTGGGAAAGATGTACAAACTAAAGCAAGACTGAAAATTGGGAAAAACCAAGATTGCGTTGATAGATGGAGCGTTTTGAAACAAGTGGTGCCCGTTTGCCGAGTTTTCACCATCTTGGCAAAGATTCTATTTTTGCTACCAAGGTGCCTGTTTCCAAGTTTTCACCAAGGCACTTTTTCTTTTTCTCATTTTTTTTTTCATTTTTCCAATTTTTTTTGTGTACTTTTGATATTTTTTACTTTTTTTGTGAATCATCAAGGCGCCTATTGCTAGGTTTTCACCAAGATGTTCATTTTTAGGACTTTTTCCAATTTTTAATATTTTTTAGGACATTTTACCATAGACTGAATGCCTTAGGCATAGAATTTCTTCAGATGGAGAATGTTGATGGGTTCTTGGAGCTGTTCTCCTTCGATCGTTGAGAGTTGATAGGCACCAGAGATAAAAGTAGCAGTGATTACAAAGGGACCTAGCTAGTTGGGTTCAAACTTCCCCTTGCATTCTCGATGTGATTGATTTTTAGGATTCTCTCTCAAGACTAGATCACCAACCTGAAATTCTTTGTGTCTGACTTTCTTGTTGTAACCTCTAGACATTCTCTTCTGATATACTCTGAGATGATCATATGCTACTTGTCTGTGCTCATCTAGTAGTTCAAGTTCTTGCAACCCAGACACTCTGTAGTCATCATTAGTTACTAGACCATGCATTCTGATTCTTAGTGATGGGATTTCAACCTCAATAGGCAATACTGCTTCAGACCCATAAACTAAAGTGAAATGAGTAGCCCCAGTAGACATTCTGATACTTGTTCTATAGGCCTAGAGAGCTAGATTGATCATGAGATGCCAGTCTCTTCCTATTTTATTAACTGTTCGGTGCAAGATTTTCAATAGATTTTTGTTAGAAGCCTCTGCTTATCCATTCCCTTGAGGATAGTAGATAGATGACCAATGTTGTGTAATCTTGAATTTAGCACATAAATCATCTAGATCTTTGTTCTTGAATTGTCCACCATTATCTGTAATTATGGAATGAGGCATCCCATATCTGCATATGATATAGTTCAATATGAACATAGATATTTGTTTTCCAGTTGCTTGTGTCAAAAGGACTACTTGTAACCATTTTGTAAAATAATCTATAGCTACAATTATATGGGTATGTCCATTAGAAGAATGGGGATGTATAGCTCCTATAAGATCAAAGGCCCATTGATGAAAAGGCCATTGTGTAGTGAAGGGAATTAGTTCTCTCCCTGGAGCATGAATTAAGTTGCCATGCACTTGGCATTTTTGACAATTCTTAGCAAACTTGATAGACTCTTTCTCCATTTCAGGCCAATAGTACCTAGCCCTAATAAGTTTCTGAGCTAGTGTTAAACCATTCTAAACATCTAAGTAGGGTACCATCTAGACCTTGTTTGTACAGATTGTGACCAATGATGACATATCGGGAGGCATTACAGATAAGGTATCTCTTCTCATGGCGGTTGAAGGTATCAGGAATGATTTGGTCTTGGAGATAGGAAAATAGGTTTTTATATCTGGATGAATCATGACCTACAACAGTGCAAATCATGCGGGTTTCAGGGGAGTCATATGTAGGATAAGATAGTGCTTCCACCAGGAACTCGTAGCATAGCTCATGTTTAGGCTACTGTAATAAAGTAGATAGCGTTGCCATTGCATCGACAACTTTGTTCTCAGTTCTAGGAATTTTCTCAAATGTGATAGATATGAAATATTTCTTTAGATCATCTACCATTCTCTTGTATGGGATTAGTTTTTCATCCTTTGTTTGGTACACATCATTGACTTGATGGATTACAAGTTGTGAGTCTCCATGAATGTGTATCTTTGCCACTCTCCACTCAATTGCTATTTTCATGCCATTAAGAAGGGCTTCATATTCAACAATATTGTTTGTACAAGGAAATTTGATTCTGAATGCCTTAGGAATGGAGTATCCTTGAGGAGTGATAAATAATATGCCTACTCTGGATCCATTTTGTGTATAGGAGCCATCAAAGAATAATTGCCATTCTCTAGAAGAAAGATTCATGATAGAGGAATTGGGAAATTCCATTTGCATTAGTGTGTCATCGAACAAAGGTGCATCTGCTAACTAATCAACAATGACTTGGCCTTTAATAGCTTTTCTTTCAACATATTCAATGTCAAATTCACTTAAGAGCATGACCCATTTGGCTAATCTACCTATGAGGGCAGCTTTGCTTAGTAGGTACTTTAGTGGATCAATCTTAGCTACTAATTGCGTGGTATGAGCCAACATATAATGTCTTAGTTTCTGTGATGCAAAGACCACAACTAGACAAGCCTTCTCAATCATAGAATAATTCTTTTCGTATGCCACCAATGTCCTACTGATATAGTATATAGCTCTTTCCTTTTTGTTCTTATCATGTTGTGCAAGCAATGCCCCCAGTGATGTATCTGTAGTGGAGACATATAAGATCAAAGGCTTCCCTGGAATGGGAGGCATCAAGATAGGAGGATTTGATAGATATTTCTTGATATGATTAAAGTTGTTCTCACATTCTTCATTCTACGCAAATGTCACATCTTTATGTAATGTTTTTGTAAAAGGTTGTGATATATCTGCAAGCTATGATATGAATCTTCTGATAGATTGAACTCTCCCTTGCAATGTCCTCATTTGACTAATATTCTTTGGAGGTTGCATTTCCATGATAGCCTTTACTTTAGCTGGATTAACTTCAATGCCCTTCTTTGAGAATATGTATCCTAAGAGTTTTCCAGAAGTGACACCAAAAGTACACTTCTTAGGATTTAGTCTCAGACTAAATTTTTCCATTCTGTCTAGTATCTTGCTCAAGTCATTTAGATGTTAAGCTCTGATCATAGATTTTGCTAAAGTATCATCAACATAATCCTCCATAGTCCTATGCATCATGTCATGAAAAATAGATGTCGTGGCTCTTTGATATGTAGCACCAACATTTTTAAGCCCAAATGGCATGACATTCAAACAGAAGGTGCCCCATGCACATGTGAAAGTAGTTTTCTCTTGATCCTCTAGAGCAATTTTTATTTGATTATATCCAAAAAAACCATCCATTAAAGAATACATCTCAAAGCCCGCAGTCATGTCCACTATCATATCAATGTTAGGTAATGGAAAATCATCCTTAGGGCATGCTTTGTTTACATCTCTAAAGTCTGTGCACACTCTGATTGATTTATCTAGTTTTGAAACAGGTACAATAGTAGAGATCCACTCTGCATAGTCAATAACTTGGAGGAATCCAACTTTTAGGAGCTTCTCTAATTCATCTTTTACCAAGAGTGCAACATGAGGATGCATCTTTCTCAATTTTTTCTTGATAGGTTTGACATTTGGAGCTATAGATAAATGATGCATTATAAGATTAGGATCCAACCCTAGCATATTTGAATATTTCCATGAAAAGTTGATCTTCTTCTCTATTAGGAATGTTGTAAATTTTTGCTTCTCTTCCTCTGATAAAGATTGTGCTACATGAATCAACTGTGGTTCTTCTGTTGTTCCCAAGTTGATGGATTGAGTGGGCTCAATTAGAACTGGAGATTTGTCTTGTAAATGACTCAGAAGGACATCAAATATCTCATCCCTAGGTGCCCTAGAGAGGTTTTCACCTTTAGATACATCTTTTATTTTTACTTTTGTAGGTTCTGAGACTGCCACAAAGTGGTTTTCACCCTCAGAACTCCTTTTCTTTTTATTTTTATTCTTTTGACTAAGATACTTGATGTCTGACTCTATCATGCTAACACTCAGTTCACTAATGGAAGTCCTCATAGGCTCAACTGCATTTAGGTAGCAATCAAGGGCATAGTCATTCATGAAGGTATAAATACCATGGCTCAGATTTGTGGAGGTTTGATCAAGAAGTTCAGGATGCTGGATAGTCAAAGTGGGGAAAGATTGGGAGATAGTGTTTATGGATATGGATCTATCATCATTGGTCCTAACCCTACGCTCGAGTTCAAAGGTGATATTACAACTTAAGACATTCAATTCGTGAATAGGCTCAATGCCATTGTGGGAGTCCAATTCAGCCATAAGTGGATCAGACTCGATAAGTTCATTATTTCTCTCTAGACTTACATTGGGTTTAGGTGCATATTGTTGAATAACATCAACATGTTTCTCTATAATAAGCTCATCTTCTTCTGGAATGGCTCCCCATTCATAGTCATTAGATTCTTCATCTATGCCTCTAGGAAATCTAAGAACATGAGTAAAGTCAGGATGAATACCCCAAGAAGGGTTACCCTCAAATTCTGATTTGAATTCATACTCATGAGAATCTATCTCAGAATAACTACCACCTTCCTATTTGTCTATTTGATTGTCTTCAAGATTAGCTGGTTCTTGTGTTGCAACTATCTCTTGCTTTATAGTAGGTTCTTGCGTTTCTAATACATTGATTCTTTTTATTGGATCATCTTCAACTTCAAGGAGATCTTTGATTTCCTTAGGCAAACGCTCATAAGGGATAAGTTCTGAGCTGTCTAAATCACTATCTGATGGTTCAGTTTCTTCCTTCTTAAGAAGGGGTTCTCCTAGTGTGATATGCTCTATGACATGAGAACAATTACCTTTGAGGTGGAAGGGTTTCTTTTTAAAGCCTAAGCCAAAAGTATATTTGTTTTCCCTACCAGTATGTGAAATAGGTGTTATAAGACCTTCTCCTATGACTCCTAGAGGTCCTTTACTTGAATATCCCATCTTAGCTATCAGTTTATCTCCTGGACCATATGCCTTAGAAGGGATTTTGGATATTGTAGAGTCACTAGTTGGAACAGCTTGAAATTCAGGTTCATCCTTGTATAGCCATGTAAGCACAGCTTCATCCTCTTCAAACTCTTGTTTAGATACTTGCTCTGCTATAAAATTGTTTTTATATGCCTCAAGAGGTTCTTTAGAGTTTGGTTTGGACTATTTTAAAGATTGTCCATAAGACTTAGGTGAGATAGGTAGAGATGTCAAAGATAAGACTGGTTCTATAGTATATTCTCCCATACCATTTTCTTTGATATTGACCTCTTTTGCAAGGTCTTCCATTTTAGATGTGGATGCTTCTTTTGTTGGCTCAATGGAAGATTCTCTATTATTAGGCACAAGTTTATCTACACTCTCCTTCAATGTATTGCAAGTGGTGGATATGTCTGCTAGAATAGTGACCTCTACTCCTTCATAAGGAAATTTCAAGCATTGGTGGAATATAGAAGGAATAGCCTTCATTTCATGTATCCATGGTCTCCCTAGAAGAATGTTGTAAGACAAAGGTAGATCAAGAACTTGACATATAGTATCTCTAATAACCGGTCCTACTTTAATAGGTAAGACAATGGTGCCTTTAGAAGATCTTTCTTGTTCATCATAGGCTTTTATAGTTATTTTCTTTCTGGGATCAATAGCCAATTCTGAAAATCCCAATTGTGTGACCAAGCTGTAAGAACAAATATTTAGGCCAGCGCCCCCATCTATCAACACATGTTTGACTCTATGATTCTGGATCAAGACTTCTATGTGCAAGGGCTGGTTATGCAGGTGACTCAAGGAGTTGTCATCTTCCTCTAAAAAGGAGATATATTGGGGAGATGTAAGATGTCCAACCATAGGCTAGAACCTGTCTAAATCAAGGTCATCAGGAACATTGGATCTGAGCAAAGCTTTGTCTAGAATAGCTCTATGAGCTGGAGATATCTGAAGTAGCTCAAACATGGAGATTTTTGCATTAGTGTGTTGGAGTTGTTGAATAATGTTATAAGATTTTGGCCTCATATCTTTAGGATTGGAAGATTTAGAGGTAGCCTTCTATTTGGAAGCAAAAGAAAGATTGAAGGGCATCTTAGGGACATTTGATGAATCTGGGATTTGGCCTTTCAAATGTGCCTGAGCTTGTGATCGAGTCACTGCATTAGCTGAAGTATGATCTCTATCTCTTTGCACAATTGTGATGACATTGCAATGCTCAGAGAGACAAGGTTCAACCATATTGATAACAACATTATTTCTAGGGTAAGCATAATTGACCTTTGCCCCCATATTAGGCTAAGAAGATGAAACTTCATGACCATGTTTCAGAAATGGTTCTATGAATGTTGTATGATCATTATTGCTCTTATGATTGTCAATTGTGATGTCTCCTTTATCAATCAGATCTTGAATAGTATGTTTCAAGCATAAGCAGTTATTGGTTTTGTGACCTTTACCCAGATGGAAATCACATAATTCATTCTCTCTCCACCATTTTGGTTTAGGGTCAGGATCAAATTGTTGGATCTCAGGAAAAGAGATGATGTTATTAGCTAGCAGAGTTCTGATAGCTGATTCTAAAGATTCTCCAAGAGGAGTGAACTTTCATTTATTATCAGCGGACCAAGATTTGTATTCTAGCTTCTTTTGAGATGGTTCGGGCACCTTTTGCTATGAAGCTTTGATGGCTTGGGTACCAATAGTTAGATTGAAAGATGGTGCCTTTGATGGGGCATAGATAGTATCAACAACACCATCTGTGACAATGCCTTTATTCTTGTTCCAATTTTTGTTCTTGTCTTTAGAACTAGATCCTGATTCGTACTTGTCCTTTTGAAGTGTGATGTCTCCTTTTTTCACAAGTACCTTTTCAATTTTGATCACATTGTCTACCATCTTATCAAAAGATGTATGATCTTGCATTTGTAAAGGGTAGTTGATCTATGGGACAAGATTATTGATGAAGATTTCTAGTTTCTCAGTTTCTGGAATAGGCCTAGCATATAGAGAGAATTTCTTCCTCCATCTCTTGAGAAATGTCAGGAATGGTTCTCCCGAATATTGTTTGAGATTGCAGATATCAATCATGATGACTGGATGTTGAATGTTGTAGGAGTATTGTTGATAGAACAATTTGATCAACTCCTAAAAAGTTTTGATAGTAGAAGGCAATCTAGAGAACCAATGAATGGATGCTCCTCCCAGAGATTGAGGAAAGAGACGCATCAAATAAGTTGGTTCATGCATGAACTCCATAGATTGTGTATAGAATTCTCTAACATGATCTTGAGGATCTGAGTGTCCATCATACTTATCATATTTAGGCATCTCCACTCTTTTCGGGAATGGTGGCATGTACAAGTCTTTGTCAAATGGAAAAGGACATAGGGCCTCCATGGAGAACTCCTTGTGTTCCTTTTCTTTCTCAAGTTTATTAAGTTTGACTTGCATGGCATGCATCTATTTCATCATAGCTATGAGTGGAGTTTCTTCCTCATGCATAATGATATCTTCAACATTAAATTTGGGAGGAAGTTTAGCTCCTTGATGAGCCAATTGTAAAAAGTATGCCTCTCTATCTTCTTTCAAGAAATGCTTCATCATTCTTTTGAAGTTATCATCATTTTGATATTGAGCAATTTCAGAAGGTGTAGGTTCTTGATCTGCACCATGTTGAGATTGGGATCTTTGAGAGCCAAAATTTTTCCCTACTTGAGACATGGTAGGGGTTCTCCTTGGGATAGATCGAGGAGGAGTTTGTTGATTACCTCTGTGAGTTGATGAAGGAGGAATGTAACCAGTTTTCAATAAAAAATTGCTAAGATCATCATCTTCGTAAAGACCAAAATTGTAGAGTTGCTCAAGAGTTGGAGCTTGGAGAGTATTCAGAGGCATGGGATGGGATACTTCTCTAGATTTCTTGTGAGAGGAAGCTCTAGTTTCCACCATTAACCTTGGGTGAAACAAAAGAATATGATGAAGACAACTGAAGAAAGATCTGATTCAAGAAGATCAAATGATGCAACCTTGTCAAGGTTTGGTTGATTGAAGCTTAGATTAAACATAAATGAAGGATAATATTCCCTGGATGTATGGGTAGATGCCCAAAAATATAATGGATACAAGTTCACAACACTTAACCATTTTGTAGATGGATTGAAGATTGATAGTTATGACAAGGTTTTGACACAAGATGATAAAGACTCAAATTGATTAAATAGAAGGCTAAATCAGATTCAAAAGGCCACTTTAGGAAAATGATTGGATTCTCAATAGTTGTTGCTCTATTCCTGACACAGTGATTTTCTTGACAGACTCTACATATAGGCTGGAAAAGCTAGGTCTCTAACAGTTCTAACAACTTTCTGGCAATTTTTTTAAAATTTCTCAAATGACTTTCTACAGGCTCATACAACAGTGGGTATAGCATGAAATGACAATTGACAAAATCATACGACTATTGCAAAACTCGCATGATAGTTGATAGTAGGGTTTTTGACTTTTGGGAATTGACTGGCAGCAAAACTCGTACGATAATATACCATATACCATACGACAATCTAGGGGTTTTGAAACAAAAATATCCAAAAGTCATACGACTTTCTGACTTTACAAGATGAATTTTGACTCCAGAAAGGTGTTTGACATCAGATTTTACAATTTTTGAGATTTTTAGTTTCAAATTGTTCACAAAATTGTCTGTCCAGATTTGAAGATTGTAGCAGATTGATTCTTTCTTAGTAACCAAATAGATAAACAAGCACACAAAACAACAAGCAAGTGATTTCAAGCACGTCTGAAAATAATGAACAGGGGACAAAGCAACCCTGCGCATGAACAATCAAGTGACTGAATTATGCTAATCCCTAGGAGTGCTAACAATGTATGTTCCAAAAAGTTTTACAATAATGCACATATTCCTAGAAAATGAAAATTTGGCCTCACTAGGGTTTTTAGTAATGGTCTGACTCTGCAACTTTTGTGATCTCAAGAGGGTGAACTCCAATCCTGGCGCACCAGGGTTTTGACATAGTCTGAGAATTTAATCAATCAGGAGTTTCTAGGGAGATTCGACAGCCCAACAAGAGACCACACCTGTGAAGATTTCCTCCACAAGGACATTTATATAGCGGCTGTTACTACCACAATGAAAATGGCTATTACCACTTGAGGTTCCGTCAATGTGGTTGACCCAATTAAGGGAATGTCCACTACAGTTAACCCTCTCTAAAGGTGACTCACAAAATATACCACATGGAGACTGGTTCCAGATTTAAGAATCCAAGTTTCTCATACTACCCAAAAAGGGAGTAGAGCATAGTCCTCTAGCTTTTTCACTTTTAACCCAAACAAAGCACACAGATTAATCCAACACACTAAGACCAAGATTATCTCACAAAGATCTATGATGTCAACCACTTATGATCTATCAACCTCTCCAGAGAGAGAATGTATCAATCAGAAGCTAAAGATGCACAAATCTAGTAGAACGTGAGATGCTCTTAGTAACCTCCCTACCTACAAGGGTTCCTTCATTGAGAAGAGTTTCACTAGAAACCCACTCTCTCAAGAACCACAAATAGTGTTCATAGGGCCTATTTACTATGTATAACAAAGATGCTGAAAAGAAAATCTATGTTCATTTTTATAGCCCAAAATGAAATATGTGATATGAAAGCAATAAAGGTCACACAAGCTTGACATGCAAGAGTTCTTTTTAATCCAAATCAAAATCTTATCAACTGAAAAGATTACCTGAATTCCTCGCAACGTGCTTAGTAGATTCTTACCTTTTTTTAGCAATTCTCACGCTTTTCCCAATCAAAATCAACAGAAATCAATCAAAAACAACAAATCTCAATCGTTAATGTTAGCTGTCAGTCCAAATTAGGAAAACAAATTTGGAAAACTACCTAAAAAAGTGAAATGACAATAGAAACCTGGCACTAAAACTTGTATGATAGTGGGTCACCTCCCAGATGACAATCTAGAAACTCGTACGACACTGGGTATCAGATCATACGACAACAAGATTTCCAAATGACACTATATTTCTGATGGTACGATCCTCGATCAAATCAACTATCATACGATAGTGGATACCTCCTGATATGAGTTTTTGACAAAACTCGTACGAAAATTATACAGTTAGAAATTAAAAATCGTAGCTTGGAATAGAAAATGACAAGGAGATGATAGAAATTGATAGAAATTGAATGGAAACCCATTTCAGGGCCCCATGGTGGGCACCAACAATGTGTGTGTGAATTTTGTACCTAGTTGTAGACACAACACTTCAGTAAAATGTTAGAGGTTAGTTAAAATCAAAATCGTGTAGTGAAATGGAAACTAATCTAACCAGGTGATTTATTGCCTTCTAGTAGATGCGAGTATGTATTCTCAGATTAGACTAAGATCAGTGACCTTGACGACACCTAAACAAAGGATTTGAATGCAGAATCTAGATATGAGATGAATGCAAATTAATCTATTTTTTTTTATATTTTCTATGCAATAATATAAAATAAACTGATATGAATCTATTCTAGATGAAAAACTGATATGCAAAATAAGCTATAATGAATTGCAAATAAGATTGATCTCACAAAAGTTGTTGATTCACAAAGAAGCTTCAATTCTTCAGATATCAATTCACTAGCGTGATTGTGCAAATTCATGGATTGATTTTGGCAGAGTAAGTATGCAAACTTGTGAGATGATATGTGAGTGCTAAACCCTTGATTTTATAGAAATCTAGGGCTTTGGGGATGCATGGACATGCCATAAATCACTCAGGTTGATTTTTGAGTCAACAAGGAATTAAAGATAGTTAATTCACAAAAAATATGCAAAAATAGCTTTTTGATTTAAATCAAAAGTTGAGATCAGCTTTCAACTCAA